>CM076672.1:209498747-210061247 GCA_038501925.1 Xenopus petersii | reverse complement strand
CCCTCAGCTGCTGCCATTAGGAGAACCACATCTATTTAGGTGTGGGGGAGGGTTAAACAATTTATTCAGTCGAAATTTGGAAAACCACAACTATTTTGGGGTGAATACGTCTAACTTTGATTACTGATGATTATAAGAGGCCACTCCTCACATTGTGTGCAGTGAAAGAGGTGGAGAGCTTAAACCTTGAACACATACCAGGTGCTGTACTGAAGGACCCACGCCTGCTTCAGGGTCATGTAATCCAGTCAAAGCAGTTATCAGCAGCACACCATAGATTTGCACAAACGTGAAATTTATTGTGTCAAAACATTTCAATCAGGGCAACGTTTCGGGCCCCAGGGCCCTTTATCAAGCTAACTACACAAAGTAAATGAATGAAATCAACCTTCTGCTCTGAATGGTTAAGTGAACACACTTTCCTGGTTTCTGTCGCATTCCTACTTCCATAAAGGCTGGTGTTGAAATGTCTCGTATCTTCCTATTATGGTCCGTGCCGTTGCTTTTGTAATTCTGAGAAACTGCCACACCATATTAGCACTACATTCAGCCACTTGTCTTTCTCTAATCCCTCCTTTCAATTACATCCTTCCTTTTATTTCATTTTTTTCTCACCTGTTCCCTCTATGTTCATTATAAGCGGTAGATGGTCTCTTCCTCCTCCATTTACACTGCCTTGCAAAAGTATTCACCCCCTTGGCTTTTTACCTATTTTGTTACATTCCAACCTGTCCTCTAAATGTTTCTTAATCGTATTTTATGTGATGGATCTGCACAAAATAGTCTAAGTTGGTGGAGTAAAATGAGAAAAATATATATAAAAAAAGAATTTAAAAAAAAAAAACAACTGAAAATGGGCATGTGCATATGTATTCACCCCCTTTGCCATGAAGCCCCTAAAAAATCAGGGTGCAATCAATTACCTTAAAAGGCCTTTACTTAAAGTTAAAAATAAGAAGGCACGTTTTGAGTTTGCCAAAAGGCATGTGGGCGACTCCCCAAATGTATGGAGGAAGGTGCTCTGCTCAGATGAGACTAAAATTGAACTTTTGGGTCACCAAGGAAAATGCTATGTCTGATGCAAACCCAACACATACCATAACCCCAAGAACACCATCACCTCAGTGAAACATGGTGGTGGCAGCATCATACTTTGGGGATGTTTTTCAGCAGCAGGGACTGGAAAACTGGTCCGAGTCGAGGGAAAGATGGATGGTACCAAATACAGGGATATTCATGAGCAAAACCTGTGTCAGTCTGCCTGTGATTTGAGACAGGGATGGAGGTTCACCTTCCAGCAGGACATTGAGCCGAAGCATACTGCTAAAGCAACACTCGAGTGGTGAAACAGGGGAAAGCTTTAAATGTGTTGGAATGGACTAGTCAACGTCCAGACCACAAACCAATTTAAACTTGCCATAGACGCACAGACACTAAACTGAAGGCGTATGTGTAAAATCTTCTTTTATTCTGGATGAGCAGAGCAGGGGAGTACATGGCTCAACGCGTTTCGTGACTGCAGCGGTCACTTCATCAGAAGCCTTAGAAGCCATAGACGCACAGATCCTATCGTACGAATCGAGGGTTCGTACAATTTTCAGATTGTGTGTGGAGCGTGCCGACATCATTCGTCCGGCGGAGATCGGTCGTTTGGCAATCGGTCATGTTTGATTTTGACCCGACCGATCCCGCCAGAGCCCATTGCACATCGTAATCGGATCGTTTGGTCATACGCCCGAACATTCAGATTACCCCTGATATAGCCATGCTCTTTAATGGCATATCGGGGAAAGATCTGCTCGTTTGGCAATGTCGCTAAAAGAGCAGATCTTTGCGTCTATGGCCATCTTAAGAATCTGTGGTCATACTTGAAGATTGCTGTTCATTAGCGAAAACCATCCAACATGAAGGAGCTGAAACAGTTTTGCCTTGAGGAATGGGCAAAAATCCCAGTGGCAAGATGTGGCAAGCTCATAGAGACTTATGAAAGTGACTTGCAGCTGTGGCAAGGTGGCTCTACAAAATACTCACTCTAGGGGGGGTGAACAGTTATGCACGCTGAAGATTTCTGTTATTTTGTCCTATTTGATGTTTGCTTCACAATAAAATAAAATGCAAACTCTCAATCGATTTTAATTCTTGGTTGTGAGGCAACAAAACATGAAAAATGTCAAGGGGGGGCTTAAATACTTTTGCAACGCACTGTATATGGCCTTTTGAACCCCACATACGATGAAAGTGCATAAATGTTGATAAAGCATTGATCTAAATACATTGAACTACAACTGCTACTTTTAATGTAGTACCAGACTGCCTCTTCTGTAATCCTTTGTTAAATTTTTTGTATCATCACATGCCTTGAGTAGTTATTGCAATCAATTTCAGAGCCACATTAAACGCTCATTAGCTCGTCTGAAGTGCAGATGTTGCTGTTCCCCTTATTTTCCATTCAGTGTTTCTCTTCTGATGCATAAATTCAATTCATAAAGAGCTGCATTTTTCAGGCTGGAATAAAAAACAACAGACCTGTTTCTTTGTGGACAGTATCTAGTCCAGTCTAGCTGTTCCTTCTCACTACCTCCCAGAATCCTCCGTGAGCTAACGCCTTACTGTGTTCCTGGAGAGTTGGAACTTCAAGAATTGAGGCTGAATGGTGTAACTCTGTCTTGGGGCGTGATTTATAAAAGGTTGAATTTTTTTATACCTGGAATGAACTTTAATGGTTTCTAATTTAAGGAAAATCTCAAATGGAAAAAACTCGATTCAGCAAGTTCGGAGGATAGCATCCGGTGAAAAAAACCTTTAATAGCTCAAATTGTTTAGGTTTTCTGGAAAAACCCTCCGAAAAAAAACGTGAACATCATGAAGGCTATTAACATCTTCAAGTGGTTCAAGGGACCTCTGCCATTGACTCCTAAATGATAACGACAGGTTCTAGATGGTGATTTCACGGATTCAAGCTATTTCCAGGGTCGGGGTATAATACATTAAGGGGCACATTTACTTAGGGTCGAATATCGAGGGTTAATTAACCCTCGATATTCGACCGGCAAAGTAAAAGTAAAATCGAAGTCGAAGGATTTATCGCATTTCCTACGATCGAATGAAGGAAAAATCGTTAGATCGAACGATTAAATCCTTCGAATCGAACGATTCAAAGGATTTTAATCCATCGATCGAACGATTTTCCTACGATCAGAAAATTGTTAGGAAGGATTGTTATGGGGACCTTCCCAATAGGCTAACATTGATGTTCGGTAGGTTTTATGTGGCGAAGTAGGTGGTCAAAGTTTTTTTTAAAGAAACAGTACTTCGACTATCGAATGGTTGAATAGTCGAACGATTTTTAGTTCGAATCGTTTGATTCAAAGTCGAAGGTTGAAGTAGCCAAAAAAACATTCGAAATTCGAAGTATTTTTTCTTCTATTCCTTCACTCGAGCTAAGTAAATGTGCCCCATAGAAAAAGTCTAGTTTCAAAATGTGATTTTTGACCAAAAAAATAACCCTGAAAAGTCGTGGGAAACACAACTAGATCCTTAATAAATAACCCCCTTAATGTGTCATCTGGCTTTTATTGTAACTTAGAATTGTATATTTTTCATCTTTTATTGACCATTGACCTCTATGAAGATGTTTTCACAATATGAGATTCCTTTTGCGGATTGTGCCATCATGGCCTGTTAATGCAATTACTACATTTAGACTCACAAAGATGATCTAAATGTTGAGCTACTGTAAAATTCTAAAGCTTAAAACAAAAACATAAATGCTACTGCTGCAAATAAGTAGCTCTATTTGTAAAAAATCAAGACATTTTAGAATATGAACAAATAAGTTGATTGTGCTAACAAGCCCTTATTATAACAGAGCTTTGGAATTCTCATGTTTCTCATAATTTTGAATTTTTAGTTATCCCCTGAATTCACATTTTCTTGTTTTTTTTCTTTTTTTTTTTCTTTTTTTCTTTTTAAGAAATTGCACTGCTATCAAATTATGACAGTGGAACGGCTGAAACTCCAGAGACAGATGAATCCATCAGTGTAAGTTTCAGAATTGCAGTAAGATTTTAGTGCATTAATGGTGACTATTAATAATTTATGTCTAGCCTCTCTTGTCATTGTGAGCCTATGGAAGGGGGGCAGGTGCTTTGTATCGGCTTTGTATCGTTGTAAGTTGCTTAGTATCATCGACAAACGATGACACAGTACTGACAATGAAAATTCAAAGACCATAGATAGACCCCTGAGCTACACCACTAAGAATAGATAGAAGACATTCTATTTATCAACACTATTTGTTTACAATGTTTAACCAATCCCCTGTGTGAATAACATCAGGCCATGTACAATTAATTGCCTACGTTATATATTGCTTTTTTCACTTGAGTCAATCAGTCACTAATACTGAAACTTTAATTTGCTCAATTAACTGGTTCATCTAGTAAGCAGAATAATATAAGCAGTTGAAACCTTCAGCCTCCTCCCTGTTTCCATCAACAAGTTTACCAAGGAGCCAACGTCCTCCTGCTTCGCCTTCTTTTTTTATTTAAAAACAATTTGCTGGATGTTTGACCCTTCATAGCAATCGCCTTCCTTTATATTCAGTTTCTGTATGCCCGAGTGCTTTTATTTTCACGCTCGATTGACCTCCATGTACTACTTAAAGTTTCCGTTAACAACGCTAACCTGAATGTGGAATTTTTCTTCCTACCAATCTCACTGCTAGCCTTTCTGTTAAACTCTTGATGCTTTTGCTTTTCCTAAAGCATTAAAAAAACATTCCATTTACATTTGTTTGTTTAATCCAGTGATGCAGGTATACCATAATCCTGGAAGGTTTCTGCATCTAAAATATAGGGTCTTCCTCTCATAATTCTCATAATTGACTAATTTGCAATAATTTGTAATACACAGGTTTCGGTGCATTATGTGACATAAACCACATCACTAAGCACCACCACCACTCCATATGGATAGAATTTACAGGATATGTATGGCTCTTGTGTATTATATATAAGGATTTAAATCCACACAAAGAAAAAACATTTGGGTAGGGGGTATTAAGGTACCAAAGTTTGCTTATGCTGTCCATTTGTCTGGCGGTGTACTCACTTTGTAACTCCAAGGCCTAATAGGGCAGAGCCCCCATTAGTGTGGGTTACAATGGTTGTATGGGTGTGGATTGATTGGGGGCCCTGGTACCACCATTTTCTAGATCCCATTTAAAGCTCATTCATTAGACATAGTACCAAGTCAACATGGGAATCCCCAGTACCCTTTATCAATTATTCACCCAGTCAACCCTGGGCCAAGTAGATGGCAAACTGTCACCCCTCACATCATCATCAGTGCACAGTCTGCCAAATGTGGTGGTATTTAGAAACGTGAGATCCGCCTCTTCCTCTTTCACACACCTGGCTTTCTAACTGTTCCCAAATAATTAGTTTATCACCCTGCAACTTCTACCAACCCCAGCATTAACTGTCCAAGCGGAGGCTTGCTAAGGGAATAGGTGGCACGACTCAAGACTGTTGACACTCAGCGCTCTAAAAGCTTCTAAACTCACAAACATCTTTGTGCATTTCCCCTTCAACAGTTGCTACTGCCCTACAATGTATGTACCCTCTAGCAAACTGTAGCAAAATGGTTCTGCCCAATTTTACATTTGGTGGTGGGCTTACATTGTTTAAATTGCATTAATCCTTTCTCCACATGTAAACGTAAGTGAACATTAAAAACACTGAAAACCATACGCAAGTGTACACTCTACCAAATCACTTTCACTCTCTTACGCTCTTTCGGACACACTCAAATATTCTTTCTTTTTCCATGTAGAGCTCAAACAAGTCACTGAAAATTAGAAGAAAACCTTGTGAAAGTGATTTTGAAACCATGAAATTGATCAGCAATGGAGCATATGGGTAAGTTAATGGAGTGCCAGGTGATGGTTGCCTTTGTGCTCTTTTTGTCTTCCATATTTGTGTTACTTTAAACTATTTCAACAGTCCTTAAATCCACCCTACTGCTCCCTAAAATGGAAGGCCGCTTGTTATAATGAATTGAAGAAGCTTTACAATCTAACAAGGAAAAAAATGTCCCCTTCAAAAATAATCCATGAATTATAGAAGTTAATTGATTTCATGATTTGTGGAATTTAGGCCTTCATTTATTCCTAATGTACATGCATCACAGAGGTCCTGTGGTCTCTGGCTTCTGGGGAAGCCACTTGTCCTAAAGGGAAGGGCCGAAAGCACTAATCCAGATTAGGAACCTGTGCTTTTTATGTCCAATACCCTCAACATGTTCTTCTCATAAGTAAAATTGCTGTAGCCATTTGGTGTTTTAAATTATTTAACCTCCTTGGGCCAATATGTGGCCAAGTAAATACCCTATAGGATTCCTTTTATTATTTCTTGAAAGGTTTTGGCAGCATTTTATTTATTCAGCATTCAGAATTATATAAGTACTCCACTCTCTTCTTGTCCTCCCTTATAAGTTTTCACCCCTTATCACTCTAAACTTTAGTCTACAAGTACAGAATTAGATGTGAAATGCATTTTGTAATATTTCTCCTTTGATATGTTTGTAATGAAATGAAAGCTTTGAAATCATCAAGATTGACTTTCCATTTTTATATTGCTGCATAATTGTACATTGCTTTTGTTTAGTAAGCAGTCTCTGCTGGTTAATAGGTGACACAGCCTATAAAACTGTTCATTATAATACGTTCACAAGTCATTTCGTCTCATCTGGGTGGTTTCTATTTTTTGTGTAATCGTAGCAATTTATATGTCATTCATATATTGAGCATCGATGAACAGATAATGAAGCAGCTGTGTGTTTATTAAAAGGGGTGGTTCTTTAATTAATAAACGTTGAGTTCAGAAACTTTGTAAGGATATAATTTACATTGAAAGCATTATGGTATTTCAGTTAAATTATAATCTGTAATAGACGAGTTAGTCCCAGCCATGGTCATCCCTTTGTAACACAGAAGAGAAGAGATTGCATCAAAAACAATGTATTATGCTGGCATCTTAGCATATCAATCATTTTATCTTCTGTCCATATTTATCAGGAGTCTGTGAAAGAAGCGCACATCCTTCCAAAAATGTTATGCCACTACAGTTGAAAAAATTGCCATGATATCAATAAAATTAGATGGAAAATTAATAAATAATTTTGAACTTTTAGATCCAATTTCAGCCCCTGCTGGCATTATATTGGATATGTTTAAAGCCCAAATGGTTTGGATAGAGAGTAGCCTTCATTTTCATGGGTGCCATATAGATTTATTCTCTTGAAACTTGACTTTAATTTGACACATTTCATGTTTTTTTGCATCGTCATTATAATTCATCATCTCAAGCATCTAAAGCTCAGGGATATCGTTCCAGGCTGTTCTGCTGAAGAAGCCAGATGCTCCTGGGCAGATTGGAAATATTGGAAGTGTAATGTAACCCGACTGAAGTGTTATGGTGTACGTTATTACAACAAATCAAAGATTGCAGAAGTAACGAAGAAGTCTGGACAACTGAGCATCCCATTGCTGAGTAGATCCCTTGCCCTCTGCCCGTTCCAACTGTTGCGGTGCATAAAAAAGCAGTTTAATTGTCTTGTTCTATGTATTTAAGTAATTAAGCAATATTTATATTTTATAAACTCTGAGCACAAAAGGGCACTCAGGTGTGCTTACAGCCTTTATGAGCCGCATGATTTTGTAGGCGTGTGTGTGAGTTGGTAGAAACTGGATTCACAGTCTAGAATTAATGGATTATTGTTCAAACCGGATGATGAATAATTGGTGCATAATGCCAGGTAGAGTGGCATCGTTTTACTCGTTCTGCTGCCAAGAATCGTGCAGTGCTTGTTCAGCGCTAATGAACCATTGTAAAGGCCTGTCCAAACGGAGAAAGCTGTTTTCATCAATACTCAACCCATAATATCACATGCCTCATCTTTTCAGAGAAAATGTGTGTTTGAAAATGTACAGAAAATGGCTAATTTTACTGAGATAAAGGGGATCTGGAGTATTTGATTTATGCTTTTTGTTTGGTATTTGTTGTACTTCTCTTTTACATTTGACTTTTGATTCTGCATCAGATTTATACATCCTACAAACCCACCCACCCCCAAAAAAGTATGCAAATTTCCTAAAATTGATTGAAGCAATAGCAATCAGAAATAAGAAAAACGAACATGAAGCACCATCATATGTGTGGGGTTTTTTTGTGGCATTTATAATGCCCTGACCTTACCTTAAAGCTCAGATTCTTGCTTTCAGCCAGAGGGATTAGGTACTTTTGAAATTCGGGGTATTGTAGTCTATTCTCCAACCAGAGGCCCATGAGCTACATGTCGCATCACCAAGCAATTTGATGTTGCTCCCAATGGTCTCAAAGCAGGTGCTTATTTCTTGGATATTTTGACATGGAGAAAAGTTTTGGAGGCTTAAAAGCAAATTTAACCCTTTAAAAAAAAACGTACCCCCCCAGCCAAGGTACACCCCTCTTCCCCCCCCCCCCAGCCTACCTGCCGCCCCCAGGGAAATGCCCCTAGATTTTTACTTACCCCTCGGCGCAGATTCAGGCATTGGAGTTGCACGCAGCCATCTTCCGGGTCTTCGGTAAGCTGAGACGGAGACCATTGAAGCGCCGCATGCGCAGTTGGAGCAATTTACCGCTTGCGAGAACTGCGCATGCACCGAAATGGATGGAAATTGCTGAATCGCCGGAAGAAGACACGAAGACCCGGAAGATGGTTGTGGTGAACTCCGATGCCTGAATCTGTGCTGAGGGGTAAGTAAAAACTTAGGGGCATTTCCCGGGGGGGGGGCAGATAGGCTGGAGGGAGGGGGAAGGGTTGAATTCTCCTTTAAAGACAGTGACGTAACTACCGGGGGAGCAGGGGGTGCGATTGGGCCAGGGCCCATACCCCCTCAGGGCCCCCAGGCAGTTTGCGTGCCACTGACTCTGGCGGCAGAAAATGACGTACGGAGGGGGGCAGGGGCCCGGCTGCACATCCCGTGCCAGGGCCCACCCCCTCTAGTTACGTTACTGTTTAAAGACCATGTATACAACTAAACAGACCCACCTGTAGTCTACCAGTCCACATAGGGCCTACCAAATCACCAATTACAGCCTTCACTGGGCCCCCCTCGAAAGTTTCATGCTTGTGTTGCTCCCAAACTGTCTTTTATATTTAGATGTGATCGATAGATGTGTGCACCGGGCCCCCCTGCAACAAAAATCTTCAGAGGGGCCTGGCGCGTTCTGATCCCCATCCTCCCGCCCACTTACTGTCCCGCCCATGTCCCACCTCTGCTCCGCCCACTCCCTGCCATGACTCTGCCCACTCCCGCCACGACTTGCGCCCCCCTTCCTCGCTGGTAAGAGAGCGGCTGGGCAGGGTTTTCATATTAGCTATAGAAAAAACATATCCCACAGTCCGGGGCCCCCTGTGATTGCAGGGTCTGCTTCCTCTCTAGTTATGCCACTGATGGGGCTCACTGGTACAAAAGGTTGAGGACCCCTGATCTAGATGCAACTTGGTTGTGGTCAGTTCAGACAGATAGTGCTTTATTCATGGTACGTTTTGGATCACAGAGGCTGGCTGTAGTTCTACCTGCAATGCAGGGGGCTAAATTAAAAAAAAATGTCAGATTGTCCTGCAGGTAGTAAGGTTGTTATCCTGCAGCCATCTTAAAAAGGGAAATCACTTGTAGTTGTATATTCTCAGTTATCCAGATTGGGAGGTGGCCTGGGGGTCAGTAGAATGAGGCTAAGCAATGGCGAAACTCTAGCTGTAGGGATCACTTTAATTATCAACCTCTTTAAGCAGCAGCTACTTCAGGGATCTGGTAGCTCAGGCCAGCTTTGTTCCTTAAGCAGCGTAATATGTTAATCTTTGGTCCGAGTAACAATCTTACAATTGCTTTGTGCTACATGTCAGGAGGAGCATCAGCTAGCCATGGTCAATGTAAAACATTATATGCTGTGTGTGTATTCTTCATAAGAAATAAATTCAAATACTTCTAGTACCTGCATCCAATGAGTTAATGATATTTTGAGGGCATATGCAAAATAATTGTCATGATTCATGCATTCTTTTCTCTTCGGAATCAACATCCATTAAGCGTGCAATTTTGTATGCAAATGGGAGAAAAATTGCAATTCATTTTCCGAATTTAGTTGAGGTAATCCGTGAAAATATTGCTCGCAGGCTTGTCACATGTGCGGGTCCCACAGGATGCGTTCCTCTCATGATTTTTAACTAAATTAAGCTGGCGCCGCTTTCTACATTTTTTAATTGTGAGCAACGGATGCTTGGATGAGAGAGGGCTTTTTTTTCCCAGAGTGCTGTTGTCCTCAAAGCTGCTTTCCATTCCGCAGAATGTCACTGCTACAATGTGTTTTCACAGGCATTTGAGCAGAACAATGCGAAGCATAGTGCTGATTCCAAACGATGGTTTAGTTTTGCATCTCACTCCCACGCGTTTTGTCTCAGAACATTTAATATCCAGATCAGGGTTGACCTTTATAAAGAATGTGAAAGATACCTGACTGCTCGCTTTTATCAAGCCTGTACTTTGTAACAGTGCTATCTTGGCATCAGCTTGAACTGTGTTTAATCCTAATGTTCTCTCCCACTTACAGCATGAGATTTAAACCAGGATCTGGAGATTCACTGGCTTCAAGGAACAGCCATACTAAATTATGCCCTTCTTTATGTCAAAAATAGCATGAATGTTTCCAGCCTTTAGGAATTTTTATTTAAATTTTATTACAGTGTGAAGATTTGAAAAATACAAGGATAAGCCTCTCTAAAGAATCATGTTTTAAAGCAGAAGAAAAGGTGATCTACATTAGGCATCCCTCCATTCACTTACCTGATACCCCATGATGGTGCACCAACCTGTGGTACTTCTAAATGAGCACAATGGAGCAATTGTCTTCTTCTGTTTCTTTGCTCTTCAACAGCCCTGGGCTGACGTGCTGTGCACAGAAAAAAAGCCAGCTTACAGTTTCATTCTATTGAGCATATGCACCCGATGTGAAGAATGAAGAATTACAAAGACAATTACTCCATGGCGCTCACTCAGAAGTAGCCCAGGCCAGTTCAGGTTTCTGCTCAGTGTCGGACTGGCCCACCGGGATCCAGGAAAACTCTCGGTGGGCCCAGGCTTCAGTGGGCCTCTTGCTTTTAACCTTTTGGCCTATTTCGTGGTCATTCCCTTTTTCTTTATGGGAAAAATTGCTTAATAATGTAATTATATATTAAGTAAATATAAAAGACTAGGAGAATAAAGAGGTTGGATGAGGAGAGGAGGTATAACAGCTTGGAAAGTCGGCCCATGGTCTATGGTTTTCTGGTGGGCCCCTGGCATCCCAGTCTGACACTGTTTCTGCTAACAGGAGCACCAGCCTGGGGCATCAGGTAATAGATTATAATCAC
Organism: Xenopus petersii; assembly: GCA_038501925.1. NCBI lineage: Eukaryota > Metazoa > Chordata > Amphibia > Anura > Pipidae > Xenopus > Xenopus petersii. Next base: position 210,049,793 of record CM076672.1, on the reverse strand, counting down.
TTGTGAGTGCTTAACATTTAGCACCCCTAAGTTATTTAACCTTTCCTTTGCCTCTAAGCTATCGTTAAAAGGCAATGGGATTGGGAGAACACCATGATGGAAAGTAGGAATTCCAGAAAAGGGGGTAAAAGCTCTAGCTTTGAATGTAACGAACAGCTGTGAATGTCAGGGTCATTAGTTGAAATTATATCCTCAAAGCTGTTGTAGAAACTGGCACAGTGAAAAAGCCTGAAACAGACATTGGTTATGGACTGGTGACAATCACTAGAGGAGAAGGCCAATTGATATACAGTTGCTGTAGTCATTAAGGAATCTCATAAGAGTGAATCAGATTTTGGTGGCATCTTACAGAGCCTTTTTAGATATGTGTGTCTCGTTTGCTTTAAAGAGTGAATCTTCCACCTCAAAATGAAAAAGTTAGAGGTTGCTTGAATGAATCTTCCATCTCCTCCCAGATGGAGGTAGACTGAGTTATAGATAGATGGAGGTAGACTGAGTTATAGATAGATGGAGGTAGACTGAGTTATAGATAGATGGAGGTAGACTGAGTTATAGATAGATGGAGGTAGACTGAGTTATAGATAGATGGAGGTAGACTGAGTTATAGATAGATGGAGGTAGACTGAGTTATAGATAGATGGAGGTAGACTGAGTTATAGATAGATGGAGGTAGACTGGGTTATAGATAGATGGAGGTAGACTGAGTTATAGATAGATGGAGGTAGACTGAGTTATAGATAGATGGAGGTAGACTGAGTTATAGATAGATGGAGGTAGACTGAGTTATAGATAGATGGAGGTAGACTGAGTTATAGATAGATGGAGGTAGACTGAGTTATAGATAGATGGAGGTAGACTGAGTTATAGATAGATGGAGGTAGAGTTATAGATAGATGGAGGTAGAGTTATAGATAGATGGAGGTAGACTGAGTTATAGTTAGATGGAGGGAGACTGAGTTATAGTTAGATGGAGGTAGACTGAGTTATAGATAGATGGAGGTAGACTGAGTTATAGTTAGATGGAGGGAGACTGAGTTATAGTTAGATGAAGGTAGACTGAGTTATAGATAGATGGAGGTAGACTGAGTTATAGATAGATGGAGGTAGACTGAGTTATAGATAGATGGAGGTAGACTGAGTTATAGATACATGGAGGTAGACTGAGTTATAGATAGATGGAGGTAGACTGAGTTATAGTTACAGTAGATGGAGGGAGACTGAGTTATAGTTAGATGGAGGTAGACTCAGTTATAGATAGATGGAGGTAGACTGAGTTATAGATAGATGGCGGTAGACGGAGTTATAGATAGATGGAGGTAGACGGAGTTATAGATAGATGGAGGTAGACTGAGTTATAGATAGATGGAAGTAGACAGAGTTATAGATAGATGGAAGTAGACTGAGTTATAGATAGATTGAGGTAGACTGATTTATAGATAGATGGAGGTAGACAGAGTTATAGATAGATGGAGGTAGACTGAGTTATAGATAAGTGGAGGTAGACTGAGTTATAGATAGATGGAGGTAGACTGAGTTATAGATAGATGGAGGTAGACTGAGTTATAGATAAATGGAGGTAGACTGAGTTAATAGATAGATGGAGGTAGACAGAGTTATAGATAGATGAAGGAAGACTGAGTTATAGATGGAGGTAGACTGGTCAGATGAAGATAGTAGAGACAGTAACTATGCTACTAATTAGTATTATTTTCTATCTCTTATTCTAAGACATTATTATTGAATTCCATCATGTAAGAGATTTTGAAAAAACACCTTCAAAGGTTTTATAACTAAAATTATTATTTAGATTTTCTTGCCAGCTGGATAATGATGGGAAAATACTAAAAGTCTAAAATAAATAAAACTTAATTTGATATTTTAATTCCTCCGCATCTTTTTCTAAACGTACAAAACGTTAATAATTTTTGCTGTCTTGGCTGTTAAGGGAAATGATTTCCAAGGCTTTCATTTCATGTCTTGCTTTAATCAGCCAAATAAGTCATTTTCTGAAGCTAGTCCCTCTCTGTCCGTCAACTCTCGTCTATACTTCTCCTCTTTGGTGGTTTCAATCCTGTGGCTTTGCAGAGCAACAGCTGCTTGGAGAGCTCAGTTGGAAATTTGGCATAAAGGCAAAGGAAAGAATTATTTAGTTGCTTTGTGATTTATTTGTTGTAGGTTCAATATTTTATTATTATAGCCCCACTGAGCTGGATCGTGAGTGGGGAAAGCTGGGGGGTGTCTATTGATAGATATTTGTGTTCAATACCTGAGATAATTTAAATGTAATTATGTTTGCTGCCATTTGTGATAAGTTGCCTTTCAGTTTGTCCACACAGATTAAGCTAAATCCATTGTTTAGAAGTAAAATCTGGAATTTATGCTTAAATTTATACTTTAATACTTTGTTTTTAATCAATATAACTAAATTTATGCAAAGGGGCACAGACTAGCAGAAATACAATGTAATACAAAAGCTTACATTTGAATTACACAATGCAAGTTAATTTGATTGACACACCACCTCGAATTCCTGTAAAAATAATTGTGTATAAACTTGTGGAAGTAGAAAATTCTTGAAGAATCATGATTTATGTAGAAATATACTCACTCATGCTGATCCAGTCTCAATGTTTACATTCTTTTTATGACTTTGTTCTCCCGTAGCAGTAGTTTGGTTGGGTTGGAGGGTTATCTTGAACAGGATAAGATTTAGTGTGCGTACTTTTAGGCTTTTGTTTGATATTGCTGGAATAAATATGGTGGTGTCTTGTTAAGCCTTATTTTATGTATATGTCATTTCATGTGCTAAGTATGCCTAAAAGGTCTATAAATCCAAAAACCTCAGTCACAGCGGGGTCTGACTGTCGCTCCCTGTGATTGTGAATGTCTTTTTCGGATCCCAACATGCAGCATGTTATTCCGTAGGCGACCTTTTGTATTTTTCACCTTTGTATAATTCTGTTTGATCAGACCAACACCCAAACAAATGGAAGAGACGTTCTTCTTCTCTTCCAGCAGCTGACCAACAAAAAATTTCCATCAGGAAAGATAATCCTTAATCGCGAGTTTATTAACCTAAACTAGCCATATATGCCAAGATAGTCAGACACTATGCCGGGGCTGTATTTTTGTCCAGCACTAGCGCTAATCTTGCTCCCACCACTCCCTGATGAGCCAAATTCAAGTTCAGATTAGGGTACACCCTCTCAGCACTGCTGCTGGATTAAGTCACAATGGTCTGGCAGATGGCTGCTGGTTTTTTTCCCCTATATAGACACCCAAGGGCCCACCTCTTAAAGTTGGTGGCCTAGGGTGGCTATAAAGACATGGGTGTTTCAGACCCGAGTGCTCTGTGTTTAACTTACCGGCGGAGGGAGGGGTCACATCGATATGGCAGAGAGTATAATTAGACACTAGAAAAGCTGTAATTCAAATTTAAAACCAAATTTGGCCAAATATGTGCTTTACACACATCGGAAAAATGACCCTCATCACTTTAGTCTCACAATTTTCTTATGTAATACTTAGGGGGGTTATTTATTAAACTCAGAATTTATTTGGTCTGGCTTTTTGGGTTTTTTTGTCGGGGGGTTTTTTTGTCGGGGGGGTTTTTTTTTTTAAATTCAAACTTTTTGAGATTTATTAAATTCCACCATCTCATACTTACAGAGGTTGTGTATAAGTCAGTGGCAGAGGTCCGTATCCTATTTTGATGTTTCTGTGGTCTGCACTGGAATTAGCTTGATTCAGATTTTTACTCGATTTTATTAAATCAAGCTTTTTTTAATAATAAATAAGGTAAAATTGGGTATTGGAATTATATTGTGGTTTTTCTATTTAAAAAAATTAGATACATTCGGATTTTAGTAAACAGCGATCTTAATGTACAGTGTATTTGTAATCATTGTACTTAGGATAACACAACATAAATGAATATTTCATCATACACATACATTTATACTACAATTTATACTTTAAACTTCTGGTATTCATGGTATGTTTAATCACTCCTTAGAGTTGGACTATGAACTGAACACAGGTCAGTCAGTGAGCCCATGGTCTATGGTTCTAAAAGTACCAAATCTTAGCTCCATTCCTAAAGCTGGCCATAGACTCAAAGATCCGCTCGTTTGGCGACATCGCCAAACAAGTGGATCTTTCCCTGATATGCCACTAACGGCATGGCTATATCGGGGGTAATTCGAACGTTCGGCCATATGGCCGAACAATCGAATTACGATGCGCCAAGGGGCTCCGACGGGTTGGTAGGGTAAAAATGCAACCTTCCCGATCGATATCGTGGCCAGATATCGATCGGGAAGACCCATCGCAAGCCCCCATACACGGGCAGATAAGCTGTCAAATCGGTCCAAACGACCAATATCGGCAGCTTTATCTGCCCGTGTATGGCCACCATTAGCCTCGCTTAGAGCCACATCATGACAACTTTATGACCCCAAAGCTAAAATAGACAAACAATGCTTTTGTTGGAGACCCTTCTGTGTGCTGCTTTAAGACTGGAACTAAATATCAATTTTGACAACTTTAACATAATCAGTACTTTACTTGTCCTTTAAGATCCCTAATGTTTCCAGTTTCCACAGCACCTACTGTTTTGTTCATCTTGAGGATCAGTACTTGTTTCCTTCCCTCAAATAAAGAACGTTTTATAATGAAAAAAAAAAAGAACAGTTTAAAAAAAGTATGCTGTCATGTTCTGAGCACTTCATTAAAATTTCATGATCTTTCCCCCTCGCTAGGGCTGTTTACTTGGTTCGTCATAAAGAAACCCGTCAAAGATTTGCCATGAAGAAGATAAACAAGCAGAACTTAATCCTCAGAAATCAGATTCAACAGGCGTTTGTGGAGCGAGATATTTTAACGTTTGCAGAAAATCCATTTGTTGTCAGTATGTACTGTTCTTTTGAGACAAGGCGCCACTTATGCATGGTCATGGAGTATGTGGAAGGTAAGTCATCGTGACATGTTTCAATGGGCCTCCTCTCTTAGATTATGTGAGCTTTGTGCAATTGACACTAAAATGAATGAATGAATTCATAACTTAGCTCTCCTTCAATCCAAAAACTATTCGTTGCTATAAAGGACAAAGAAGACTCCCATAGAAAACCCTTTTCTTGGTTGTGCTGTTAAAAAAATCTTTTCTTTTTTGCAATTAAGAACCATTATATCCTCATCTTCAACAAGCTGTACATTATAAGGCTGGTGTAGTCTTTTAGTACTTGTCAAATACTGTATATGGAATAGACAATGAGACTGACAAAAAAAACTGTTAAAATAGAACTCAAGAGCAATAAAGAATGAAGTCTCTTAATAACTACACTAATCTTCATATGCACCATGACCCTGCTGAAAATGGTTTATTAAGCGAGCTTTATATACTTGCTGCCAAATTGTGGGTGCATTAGTAACACAAATGATTGGTTGCATAAGCCAAACGTTCATGCACAGGATTCCTGGACATTATAGGGAGTTTAGGAATTTTGTATTATTTCTCTGGTTGATTTCTATACCACAGCTTTCTAAGATATCAAGATATTTGTTGTGGGCCTTATATGGGATATATGTGGGGAATATGGTGACTAATGCTTCGTCTATGTCCATTTTTGCTTTAGGTGGAGACTGTGCTACCTTGCTAAAGAACATCGGCCCACTGCCGGTAGACATGGCTCGGATGTATTTTGCAGAAACCGTGTTGGCTCTGGAATACCTTCATAACTATGGAATCGTGCACAGGGATTTGAAACCTGACAAGTATGTATAAATCCAATTTATTCATTGTCTGATGTTGGGTAGTTAAAATAAGAAGCATGATATGGGGATGAATTTGCAGGTATCCCATCTCTGTACGTTCTAAGGATGTACCAAATTCACTATTTTAGGATTTGGCCGAATCCCGAATCCTTTTTAAAAGATTCGGCCATATACCGAACTGTATCCGAACCCTAATTTGCGTATGTTAATGAGGGAAAGAGAACCAGGCACACATTTGGCGGGTAAACATTTCGGCTTGTTTGTGTGACGAAAAGTCACGTGATTATTTGGATTTTGCTGAATCCTGCTGAAAAGAACAGAATCTTGGCAGAATAACAAACCGAATCCTGGATTTGGTGCATCTTTAGTGGAATCTAATCGTTTTTATTATTATTTGAGTCAAATATGTGAAAATGAAGAGAAGTAATGGAATTTACAATGAAATATATATAGTGTCCTCTCTTTGTCTTGTTCACCAACGTTGGCCCTCAGTTTTTTCTCTGTCTAATGATTTCATACCCATTAGGGATACTGGGTTGCTTCAGCTGGAGGGGATAAGTGCATCAAATATACCAGTTAGTTGGCCGTCCTCTTGCTGTTTCACTAAAGCTACCAATACCCTCTGATACTTATAGTTCCAACAACACTTTCTTTCCCACGGAACTGCTTTGATGCTGGTGCAAGGGATACATCCTTCTTTATTTTACCCCAGTGATCCCCAACCAGTGGGCAGCATGTTGCTTATCAATCCTTTGGATGTTGCTCCCAGTGGCCTCATGCAGGTGCTTATTTTTGAATTCAAGGCTTGGAGGCAAGTTTTGGTTGCATAAAAAAAACAGATGTGCTGCCAAACAGAGCCTCCTGTAGGCTCCCAGTCCATGAAGGGGCTACTAAATAGCAAATTACAGTCCTTATTTGCTACCCCTAAGGATGTTTTGGATGCTTGTGTTGCTTCGCAACTCAATTTACATTTGGCTCCTGGGTAGAAAAGGCTGGGTGATCCCTGCTTTACTCTATAATAGAACCTATGTCCATCACAGAGTAATGAAACATGCACCACCTGCCTGCAAGACAGTAGCATCTACTTGAGACCACTTCTTGAGTTTTAGGTAATGGTAAAGAAAATTGTTTGTAGGTAGTGATGGGCGAATTTGTCCAGTTTCGCTTCACCACTAATTTCGCAAAATTCGCCCATCACTATTTGTGGGCTTCACCACAAGGATGGATTTGCTTTGCTTTTCCATGCATATACCATGCAGTCAAATAAGGTGAAATTTAGTTCCCCTTTTTTATTTTTGGCTTTAGCTGGCAACCATCTTAATAAAAGAGAGAATGAGTTGACTCAGCCCCTGTGCCTCTACATCGGAATATCTTACCAACCTATAAAGAGTGTAATTGAAAGGACACAGTTATTCTATCAGTATGGCTTAGCTGTCTCATTGTGAACGGGGAGCTTAGCAAGACGGAATAAAGGGGCAAACGACAGACATATACTGATTGCTTAATTACTGTTAGCCGATATCAAGATGAGAAAATGAATTCTCTTATGGGTGCTGCAGTTGACATGACACTTGATACCCAGCGATGTACTGTATGTTTAATAAATATGCATCCTCTTGAAAAGAATCAAGGATATTATTTTTGTCTGAAATTTCCATTGTGAAAATGTTTCCAAAGGGCAAATCAGGGTGGTTTCACTGCTCATCTTCCTTTTGGCTATGCTTGTTTTATTTGTATTTGAGCAGCACTTTTCTTGCCCTCCCCATTCAAATGAAGGATGAATGTGCTTAGCGTGTAAGCAAAACCCATCAGTTTATCAATTTACTGCACATTAGCAGAAGGGAAGAAAAGGCTTGTCTATTTCTGGCCCATTATTTATAATTCCTGTTTCCTTATTCTCCGCTACATTTATGCTTTGTGTAATGCAAGCCTAATCAGCCTGAACTGCGTGAAGCCGACATGAATCTTTGCTATGTATGTATTCATCTTATGGAAATACTGCAATGTATTTTTTGTTTTTATAGTTCTACACTGAAATTTTAATATCTGCCAGGGTATTTAGGCGTCTGCCTCTGTGCCTTTCGACGCTAGACAGAAAATCAATCTTTAAAGGGATACTGTCATGGGAAAAAAAATTTTTTTCAAAATGAAGCAGTTAATAGTGCTGCTCCAGCAGAATTCTGCACAGAAATCCATTTCTCAAAAGAGCAAACAAATTTTTTTATATTCAATTTTGAAATCTGACATGGGGCTAGACATTTTGTCAATTTCCCAGCTGCCCCATGTCATGTGACTTGTGCCTGCACTTTAGGAGAGAAATGCTTTCTGGCAGGCTGCTGTTTTTCCTTCTCAATGTAACTGAATGTGTCTCAGTGGGACATGGGTTTTTACTATTGAGTGTTGTTCTTAGATTTACCAGGCAGCTGTTATCTTGTGTTAGGGAGCTGTTATCTGTTTACCTTCCCATTGTTCTTTTGTTTGGCTGCTGGGGGGAAAAGGGAGGAGGTGATATCACTCCAACTTGCAGAACAGCAGTAAAGAGTGATTGAAGTTTATCAGAGCACAAGTCACATGACTTGGGGCAGCTGGGAAATTGACAAAATGTCTAGCCCCATGTCAGATTTCAAAATTGAATATAACAAAATCTGTTTGCTCTTTTGAGAAATGGATTTCAGTGCAGAATTCTGCTGGAGCAGCACTATTAACTGATGCATTTTGAAAAAAAAAAATTTTCCCATGACAGTATCCCTTTAAGCTTGTAAACATGAGATTTCTGGATTATGGCAACCAACTTATATATTTCACCTTAATTTACAGCCTACTGGTTACATCCATGGGACATATAAAGCTTACCGATTTTGGACTTTCGAAGGTGGGCCTTATGAACATGACTACTAACCTTTATGAGGGTCACATTGAGAAGGATGCCCGAGAATTCCTCGACAAGCAGGTCAGAGCGTGGCTTCACTTTCGAATGAATACCTTTTCAGATTGCTCTTTGGTATACAAAGGGATATATACGTGCGGTTAAGATCTTAAATCGTCAATTCCCTTAAAATCAATATTTGGTTTTTAGCATGTCTTCTCTAGTAAAACAAAGTTACGACCAGGCCTTTGTTCAACAGCTGATTGTCACAGTAAGTACATGCAGTTGGGTGCAATGAGGATCTGACCACAAAATGCATAATCCTCTGCACTCACCCGTGGGCGAATTCAGAGGATTTCATGTCTTTGTATATAACAGTAGGCGTAGCAGACCCTGTGTTTTCTGGGTGCCCAAGAAATTAGAGAGATCAGTGGGGACCAGACCAATATACATTTTGATGGCGTTTCAACAACCCTATCTTTTCTGTGAGGGTCCTAAAATAAGTTTGCTGCAAGGCTAGCTTCTACCTATATTATATTCTTCCAAGCTTGTTGTATATTTTGCAGATCTTTGAAATGTTTTAATGAGTTAAAATTGAAAAAGAGGGTGCTAGCTGTTTTGTTGTAACTGTCCTGTAAATGCGCTTCTTCTTTCCTGATCAAGTTGATGCTGTACATTATATGATGGCAAGCTACATCAGTCATTTTATGTCAATCAAAACTAGGGATGCACCGAATGCAGGATTCAGTTCGGGATTCGGCCAGGATTCGGCCTTTTTCAGCAGGATTCGGTTTCGGCCAAATCCTTCTGCCCGGCCGAACCAAATCCGAATCCTAATTTGCATATGCAAATTAGTGGCGGGAGGGAAATTGCGTGACTTTTTGTCACAAAACAAGGAAGTAAAAAATGGTTTTCCCCTTCCCACCCCTAATTTGCATATGCAAATTAGGGTTCGGATTCGGTTCAGTATTCGGCCAAATCTTTCAAGAAGGATTCGGCGGTTCGGCCGAATCCAAAAAAGTGGATTCGGTGCATCCCTAATCAAAACCATAAAAAAACTTAGGCAGTATTTTTGGCTTGTCTGATATATGGGGGGTGTACAGAAAGTCAAGGGAGGAGTGTTCCATTGGGCAAATTGAAGGGATGGCACCAGAACATTCATACAATGTCTACTACGTCATTTTTGGCTTAAAGAAACATTCCTATGGTTTCTTACAATGCACTGCACTCTGTAGATTCACCTTGCCTCTTGGGGGTGTAAATTTCATACAAAGCCTCCTGGCCTGCCTCTGTAGGGTGCTAGTATATTAGTATGGTGCTATTCCCATCTGGAATACATGAAAGGATTTAAACCCATTTGAAGCAGGCCTTTAGGGAAAGAACCCAATATCTGAAGACTAGAGTTCATGGTTCAAGGGCTGCATCTAACTGGTTGCATTAAGGCCAAAATGGCAATCATGGAAAGAACTATCTCATTAGTATTTAAACATGGAGTTTACAGAGTTCCCTTTCCATATGTCTATTTACATAATTTGCAGTGTACACAATGGTGCAGTATAAATGTCATCCTAAACTAACCCTGGCCTACACTAGATGAGATCGAGAACTGCAATCTGGCAAATATAGCCAATATAGTTTTTTTTGTTTTTTTTTGTAAGACTGATGAATATAAAGCCGACTTGTGACTGAGGGATGAGCCTATACGTCTCTATAGAGTGCTTTGGAATTTGTGATGCATTGTACAATTAAGGGTGCTAAAATCTTAGTTGTGGTCCATTTCCTTTTCTCATGCCTCATTACCATTTGTCTACAATCTGTTCCTCAATGGCTTGGATACATCCATCTGAAATGTAACATTCTCTGATTTACTGTATCTGCTCTTTGCCTGGGTTCCTCTATGTGTTCATTTTATCACACTTTAAATAAACATCTGTTCCAATATAGAACTATATAGTTATTTCTCCTGAGTATTAAACCATGTGTTTTCTTGGCTTTTAAATGTAAATATATCAATGCCAAACGCCAAGGGATAATGACAATCAAGAACCATTTTTCACATGAAACTGAAAAATTAAAATAGCAAGGAAACCTGTAGATAATGAATGTTTTGTTTGCCTTTATCTGCCCAGATCATGTATAACCACCCACTGCCCGTGTGTATAAATCCTGTAATTAAGCTGCACAATCCCATCCATCAAGTCAGAAATCTCTGCCAGCCTCCGTCACGGGCACAAATTAGTTATTTTTGGGATTTGGCTTCATTTTGAACAAGCAATAGAACCTTCAGTGAGCCTGAAATAAAATTCCCAGCATCCTGCTGTGCTAGATCAGTGGTACCAGGGCACTGGGGTTGTAGTTCAGCAAAGCAGGGGTGAAAGACATTGTCTGCCTTTAGTTAAAGGGCCCTTTATCTTGACATTAATCTTCAATACGATGCAGTAAGGACAGTGGTAATTATCATTTGTAAAAATAAAACTTTAGCTTTGTGAATATGCTCTTTGCCTGTGGGGGTCCGTAACGTTACTAAATTTAACTTTTTATGTACAACGCCCCTGGAGAACTAAACCCTCAAGAAAATTGGTAGAAATGCTGTGGGTTTTTTTTAATGAACTTACTGCAGTAGCCCTATAACAGGAATGTTCCATGTCCACAGCAGCTCGCCATATTGGATCTTGTTAGGCCATCTTTGGAATGTCAGTGATGCTGCACATGCTCAGTGGGCTCTGTTATGTTTACAGTAAATGCATTTTTCAAATTTTTCATTCTTCTTTTCAGGTCTGTGGCACCCCTGAATATATAGCTCCTGAGGTAATACTACGGCAAGGTTATGGGAAGCCTGTCGATTGGTGGGCGATGGGAATTATCCTGTACGAATTTCTTGTTGGCTGCGTACCATTTTTTGGCGATACACCAGAAGACCTTTTTGGCCAGGTTATAAGTGGTAAGTTAAAATCAGAAAGCAGCCATGGGACTGAAATGAAGGATACCATATGGCGAATGGAGAAGGCTCTAAGTTTGTGCCAGTGGCACATTCCCAGCAACAGGTGATGCGGGTGCATTCTAAAGACAATCACCATTTGCATCATAAGATCTTTAAGTACAGGGCACCCATGCACTGTTCATTGCACCTTGCGCTGGATGGGCCAACACAGGTGCAATTGGTGTCCGGCTGATTAAGCATTTAGCACTCTACCTTCAATAGGTGCAATGGCAATGGTGCAATAAGGATAGATTTTTTTGAGCTCTTTAAAGCATCAACATTTACTCCTATCCAATAGAAATGAGCTTTTGTGCATATGTATAATATTATTTTTAATTGACTGTTGCTGTGTAGTGATTGCGGTCATGTAAGTTTCCCCACAGTCAACTGTGTGTAAAACCCCAATGGCACTATTTGCACTTCCGTATAGTTGTACTTTGCACCGATCAATTCTTCATTGAGCACAGTATTGATACCTGGGAATCCTGGAGCTACCACCCTGAACCAGGAGGTGGTCCCAGGGTTCCAATAATGGCCTAGAATCAATCGCCACGCTGCAGTTTAGTGAAATACACGCATGGCAAATGCCAGAAATAATTCTGAGTGCAATTGCATCCAATGTGCAGTGAAATGCGAGCACAATTGCACAGATTTTAATGCAACGGCTACATCTGCATTAGGCACAACTCTCCATGGCAAATGTAACAATGCTGGAATACTGGAGAAGATGCTGCATTATGGGATTGCACTTGAAATTGTACTTTGCTCACTATATTTAGAGCAATAAACTAATATTTTTAATAGAAAAAAATATTGTTTTATGGTTTACTTTTCAAAATGGCAGAATTCCTCACTCAACTTCTTTCAGTGAGGGTTGATGAAACATGGGGAGCTTTGTCACCTGCAGGAAGTTGGGGCCGCCAGGGTGGCAAAATGACCAGAAATGTGTCAGTGAATGGGAATTACCATGAGTAAAACATTTTGAAATGTATAAGAGAAAGCCTTTTAAGCTCTTAAATCTGACTTCCAGCATTTATAAACTTATTGGCTGACCCCCTTGTTGTTTAAATGAATTGCCAGGTTTCCTAAACAACACAGGTTTGTCACAAAAAAGCCACTAAATAAAACCCAATGGATGGAGTTTTCTTAAAGTAGGGATGCACCGAATCCACTTTTTTGGATTCGGCCGAACCCCCGAATCCTTCACGAAAGATTCGGCCGAATACCGAACCGAATCCGAACCCTAATAAACCCTAAAGGGGTGGGAAGGGGAAAACATTTTTTACTTCCTTGTTTTCTGACAAAAAGTCACGCAATTTCCCTCCCGCCCCTAATTTGCATATGCAAATTAGGATTCGGTTCGGCCAGGCAGAAGGATTCGGCCGAATCCGAATCCTGCTGAAAAAGCCCGAATCCTGGATTCGGTGCATCCCTATCTTAAAGCGATACCGACATGTTCCTATAAAAATCTTAGGAATCTGTCCATATCTAGGAGGTGCTGTTCGCCGAATATTTTCAACTAAAAGGCGCCCCCAGCCCCGCCAACCTTCGTTAACCCGACCCTCCAACGCTGCTAAATGATCTTCTGTTGTTCTGCAGCCTGTGGAAGGATTGCTCCGCCCCAGCCCAGCGTCACTGAAGCAACTCAGATCAGTTAGTTGTGTCAGAGGGTCAGGTTAATAAAGGTTTGCGGGGCTGGGGGGCGGCTTTGGGGGGCTTTTAGTTTAAAATATTCGGCGCGCTAGATATGGACACATTACTATGATTTTTATAGGAACGTATCGGTATCTCTTTAAACGAGCGAGTGTGATAGTCAATAGTGCAAAGCAGGAAAGGAAACAAACTGCACAGATTGTTAATGGCTTCATAGAGGGTTATTACAAGTTAATGTTATTTAAATAACAGATGTTCTTCTTTCATTTAAAATTCAATAACCTTTCAGGTCTAAACCTGCAGGCTTGACCCTAAGTACCGTTACGCAGCTTGTGGCAAAATGAAACGATAATTAAACAAAAGCCCCTCTCTCCCTACCTGCTGTTTCTATGAATTTCCCAGCGGCACTAGAGGCAAAGACTGTGCCAGCAAGTTACTCATCATAATGGCCTTTATGTATCACAGTGCAACGCCATTGATTTGCCAGCCTAGTCCAGGGTAAATATTTTGCTGGATTTGCAAAGCTATTTCCTTTTGGATTGTCCAAGCAAAAACATGAAATCTATATCTTGGGGACTGGGAGTTTATACCGTGTATGGAATTGGGAATTAACATGTTTTAATCATGGCAGGCAACTAAAGCGGTTCCCCTTTCAAATACCTTGCAGCAGCCATGCATATTCATGTTTTACTCTCTAAATCCTATTTAGCCTGGCTCAAACATTGGTGCCAAGAGAGTGTGCCAGTAATTCATTATACACAAGGTTTCATGCAAACGACTTGCTGTACAATTACTATGCATAGGCGTATATATATATATATATATATATATATATATATATATATATATATTTGTAAACATCACTCTTATGTGCAGAAAGAGGGGCTGAAGTGGATCAGTACCCTTTTCTGTGTCATCCAGATAAAGGATCTATTATGCAGAATGCTCGGGATCTAGAAAAGGGTCTTTTCGTAAATTGGATCCCCATACCTTAAGTCTATTAGAAAAAATTTAATAAACCCAACAGAATTGTTTTGACACCAACATGGATTCATGTAGTTTAGTTACCATCAAGTACAGGTATGGGACCTGTTATCTAGATTGCTCAGGACCTGGGGTTTTCCAGATAACAGATTTTTCGGTTATTTGGATCTTCATACCTTAAGTCTACTAGAAAATCATGTGAAAAACATTAAATAAACCCAACAGGCTGGTTTTGCTTCCAAAAAGAGTGAATTATATCTTAGTTTGGATCAAGTACAAGGTACAGTTTTAATATTACAGAAAAAAAGGAAATCATTTTTAAAAATTAAAATGGAGACAATGGGAGACGGACTTCCAGAAATTCAAAGCTTTCTGGACAACAGGTTTCCGGATAAGGGGTCCTATACCTGTACTGGATAACTTGAAACCATGTAAAAGAGGAACCAATGCCGGCCGTAACCGTTAAATACCATTTAGGAACAGCTTAGACGCTCTTGTATATACAAACTTGTATCCTTTTAGCTTAAAAGGTTTTCTTTATTTAAATTACCACTTGTCAATGGATTATATGACGCAGAAAGTAAGACTATCCCCAAGCGCTGCTCTCTCACATGTGCCGTATGTTTTTCTTTTCTCTGAAACTGATCCAAAATGAAGGCCATCTTGAAATTGTCAGGCCTATAATAAAAGTTAGCAGCTCACAATCCATTGAGACCAGGGATATTGGCGCTTTACTGTATCCATTCTAAATACCATGTGTTTCATATTACAGCTTTATGCATATATATTATATATACAATATATATTCACACATTAATTGGATCCCTGAAAAATCTACTTTACTTACTTTATAAAGCGGTGGTTGTTGCTCCAGCTGGTTCTTTTTTTGCCTTCATATTCTCTGTTTGTGATAAGCTTCATCTCTTCTACTAGGATTCACGTCTGTGTTTATATTAAATAATAAACAAATGCCCTCTAAAATAACATTTCTGATATCCGATTTTAATTTTGATTCAGATGAAATCAATTGGCCAGAAAAAGAAGATGCTCCACCTTCTGATGCCCAGGATCTGATTACATTACTGCTCAGGCAAAACCCACTGGAAAGAATGGGAACAGGTAATGTATATTGCATTGTAATGTGTTTTACGTATTTGAGTATTATATATGTATCACGGACGCAAAAGTGAAGGGAACAGATGATGTTTGTCATCATTCATTAGCTATTAAGAAATAAAAAGTTGGTGCTCCCCACTGGTTTGGAATATTTCAGGGTAGAAAAGGGACAGATGTTGTTCAGGAAGGAAAAGAATCGGAATTTTCTTTGACATTCTGTGTTCTGATAATGTTCGACCTGGTCACTACGGAGTGTTTGACTTTATGTTGGACTGTTAGTAGCAATTGCCCCTGTAATATAGGAACATTTTAAGGAAGAATGATTTTCACAGTACACTGCATTTCTTCAAAGTGGAATTTCCACTGGTTTCTGTGCTCTGAAACGAAGCAATTACCCCAACCCAACAAATACATTGCTATCTGTGTTCTGCAGCACTGTATTCATGGGTGGTGGGAGCGGGAGAAGCTTAGGCCCCGCTTCTAACCCTCCAACCGATCTCTAGCATGCTCGCATGGTTAGGGAGAAGCATAGAATGCAGGCTGCAACAGGGAAAACAACCAATGAGCTACAGGTATGGGACTTGTTATCCAGAGCTACAGGTATGGGACTTGTTATCCAGAATGCTTGGGTCCTGGGTTTTCTGGATATTAGATCATTCAGTAATTTGGATCTTCATACCTGAAGTCTACTAGAAAATCATGTAAGCATTAAACAAACCCAATAAGCTGGTTTTGCCTTCAATAAGGATTAATTATATCTTAGTTCAAGTACAAGCTACTGTTCTATCATACCTCCCAACTGTCCAGTTTTGAGCGGGACAATCCCTCTTTTGACAGCTCAACCCACCGTCCTGCGGGAAAGTCCCGTTTTCTCTGCACTGAACAGCCAAAAAAGATACAATGTTTTTAATGTAATTGGCTCTTGGCAGAGAGCACAGAATAGATACTTTAAGATATACTGTAACAGTTTTTAAAAAAAAAACAAAAACATAAAAACTACAAAAATGTGTTCAAACTTTCATAACCTATATGTAAAATGGGCATGATAATTAGGGGGTGTGGGTGCAAAAAGGGGCGTGGTCAAAAATATTTTGCGGCAAAATTTTTTCGTCCCTCTTTCCATTTCCAGAATGTTGGGAGGTATGGTTTTATTATTACAGAGAAAAAGGTAATTGTTTTTTAAAAATCTGGATTATTTGGATGAAATGGAGTCAAAGGGAGACGGCCTTTCCATAATTCAGAGCTTTCTGCATAATGGGTTTCCAGATAACAGAGCCCATACCTTACTTACGAAAGTGCCTACTTTTCCCCCTCTGTGCAGTCCAGAATTTCTGTTCATTTCAGGGTACAGATTGCTGCATTTTCTTTGTTTTTAAGCACTTTCCAAACGGCTGCTTTTGTGGCTGTGAGCAGAAATCCTAGCACGCATTTATTTCAATGTTCTCCTAAGA
Source organism: Xenopus petersii (assembly GCA_038501925.1). NCBI lineage: Eukaryota > Metazoa > Chordata > Amphibia > Anura > Pipidae > Xenopus > Xenopus petersii. The sequence continues at coordinate 210,032,971 of CM076672.1, read as the reverse complement.
AATATTTATTTCAATGTTGAATAGATAGGTGAATGAGGGCCTTTTGGAATGATTGAAAACAGCCCCTCGTTGGCCCAGCTCATTTAGCCCTGTGTTCAAATGGAAGCCCGATAGCTCTCGTGATGCCGGATTAATAGATATATAACCATCCTACCAAAAATAATTTGACACACTACCCAGACTTCATTAAACAACAATTATGCAAGCGCAGATTGAATCTTAACTGAATGATTCACCAGTGATATTCATAGGCTATGACAGCTTAATTACAGAAACATATCATTTTTATTTTCATGTTGTTCTGTACTCTCCGTTTGCCCTTGACCTCATGTGCAACAATCTTAATTAGTTCACTCTCCCCGTGTTATTTTGTTTTTCATGTCAGAATGTCAAATTGAGGTTGTACTTATCACCATTCGAATCACAATCCATTCCTGCTCAAGCGTGCTCGCCCCGTGCCTCGGCTATGGAATGCTTTAAAGGGCAGAGATGTTTGACAACCAGGAAAAACATGGTTAACGATCGGATGTGTCACCGATGTAACAAACTGCCTTTATATAAACAGTTAAAGTACTGCACATTTAGTTTCTGAACCTTTATACTGTATAACTGCAACATGCTGTTATTTAAAGAACTATAATATCTAAATCAAGTTTTATTGAATACAGTGAGCCATGGGTTAGCCTCACTTATGTATTCCATTTTCAACAACTCTAAATAACGGAGATCGCTATATAACTTTAAGAGACACACGCTCACATTCGGAGAGATTTAGTCGCCCGCCGATAAATCGCCTCTTTTTTGGCTCGACTAATCTCCCCGAACTGCCTCCCGCCGGCTAGAATGTAAACCAATCGATCTGAGTGCCATCGATTTACGTTCTAGCTGGCAGGAGGCAGTTCGGGGAGATTAGTCGCCGTGAAGAAGAGGAGATTTGCCGCTGGGCGACTTATCTCCCTGAATCTGAGCTTGTGTCTCTGCCCTTAAAGAAAAACGGTCAATCACAGCCATAACAAGGAGACGTCACAGTGAACCGTATGGAATGCTGCTTTGTGTGAAATTTTGTCCTTACATTGCGGCTGGTGCCACATGGGGCTGATTCTCGACTTGCGGAAAAAAATAGGGTGAGAGTCGACTGATCCACTGGCATCTATGCATTCCTTTGTCTGCACTGACAGCCACTTTGCTGGCCTGGATGCTGACACTCAGACTAGATTTCAGCATTGAATGAATATTTGCATTTTTGCACCGAAATCTGCTCCATTTGCCTACACACAGGCTGACGCAGTGCAGACACAGAAGCTGTGGTGTAACAATAGGTAGTCATGTCCACCCCCAGATCTATTTTCCTAGGCCCCCACATTTGGTGCTCGCACATCTCCCCCACCCCAGTGCAGGAGACATACAACAGACCTCATAACCATCCAGGCCCCTTGGCTCCTCTGTGGTTACAGGGTCAGCTGTAATATGGTAATTAAGCCACAGACCAGAGGCCTGACTGATGCTCAGCCCCATGTAGTAGGAGCCTGAATGTACTTCACCCTCTCCAATGACATCAGAGATTCTGAAGCTGCAGGTACATAAATTAGTGCGGCTTATGTTAAGGCGGGTTAAGGTCTGATAACACAGTATTAATAATAAGTAGGGATGCACCGAATCCAGGATTCGGTTCGGGATTCGGCCTTTTTCAGCAGGATTCGGATTCGGCCGAATCCTTCTGCCCAGCCGAACCGAATCTGAATCCTAATTTGCATATGCAAATTAGGGGCGGGAGGGAAATAGCATGACTTTTTGTCAGAAAACAAGGAAGTAAAAAATGTTTTCCCCTTACCACCCCTAATTTGCATGTGCAAATTAGGATCCGGATTCGGTTCGGTATTCGGGCCGAATCTTTCACGAAGGATTCGGGGGTTCGGCCGAATCCAAAAAAGTGGATTCGGTGCATCCCTAATAATAAGTATTTACAAAATATAATCTCTTATTGCTTGTTCCCTGGTAAAAAACTAAAAACCTTAGTGAATCTAAATATACCTTTTAAATGTAATTGCCTTGAGAAGGCCGTAAGATTTGTATGTTTCAGACACAAAGGCATAAGGTAAAAATCTGTCATCGGTTTATTGTCCAATGATTTTTATAGCATCTTGTTTTCCATCCAAATATTCAAAAAGTTGTAATGAAGGACAATCCAGTCTGTTTTTCACCCTTCTGAACAGCAGTGCAGCATCAGCTCCTGGTTTTATGGTGGCGACCCTGATAAGAATGAATCCACATGTCATATGGTATTTCTTATGAAAAAAGTAATTACCCAAAAAGTGTCGAATGACCCATGCCCAGATTTTAGTATAACATATCAATTACTCTTGATCTGAAATGCCTGTATTTCAAATTGGAGTAGGTGCTCTTAATTGTAGAAAGTCTTTCCACTTAGGTAAAATTGCATTGTGTACTATTAGGTGGACAGTATATTAAAAAGACCTTTTCAGCACAAGATTAAGCACCCGCTGCGATCGCTCTTTATTAGGATTTCCTTATGTTGCACACGTACAAGTACTTATGAGCTAGAACCTCAAACCATTACTTTGTTTTTTTTAGGAGGTGCCTATGAAGTTAAGCAACATCCTTTCTTCTGTGCCTTGGACTGGAACAGTTTATTAAGACAAAAAGCAGAGTTCATACCTCAGCTAGAATCGGAGGACGATACCAGCTATTTTGACAGTAAGTGCCGATAAGTTCACGTCATTTCTTAATTTTCATACAGTATTTCAAATAAGGAACGGATGTGGGCACTAGTCTTGAGTCTAGATGTGAACCATGAAGGCAAATGACGTGGTTAGGCATATTTTGATTCTGTATACATCTGTGTTATAGAGATGATATACTCTTGGGCTCCTACACCAGACATGTGGAATGTATAAAAATCAACTTAGGATAAAAACGGTGTATAGTAAATACTCCATGTTTAGCAATGGCCATAGCAACACTCATACTGGAATGGAAATAATTACATTAAAGGAAAACTATACCCCCCAAACAATGTAGGTCTCTATTAAAAGATACTGAGTAAAACAGCTCATGTGTAAAACCCTGCTTCATGAAATGAACCATTATCATAATAATATACTTTTTTAGTAGCATGTGCCATTGGGTAATCATAAATAGAAAATTGCCATTTTAAAAAATAAGGGCCGCCCCCTGAGATCGTAAGATTCACTGTGCACACATACAAACCACATGTTAGGTCACATGAGCCAATTAACAGACAGAGTTCTGCCTTTTGCTTCCTCACTTCTTCCTGTTACAGTTAGTGTTGTAGTATTTCTGGTCAGGTGATCTCTGAGGCAGCACAGATAGAGTCACGAAGTGGTGGTTCAAGGCAAGAGATGTAAAAGGGCAATATTTATGTAAATATATATTCCAGTTTGGTAAGATTCTTTAATATGTCATTCAATTTGATATAAACTATCTGTTGCTTAAGTATTCATTTTGGGGATATAGTTTTCCTTTAAGTACCCCATGTCATACCTTATATCATAATTATATCTGATTATGCATAATTAGTCCCAGTACAGGAGATTCCATCTGTATTCAAACTATTCTCCTCCAGCTCTCTGTTAGTTAAAGGGGTTGCTTTTTTTATTAAATCACCTTTTTTGTTTTTGTTGTATTTTTTTTTGTTCTTTTGCATTTGTATTAAAGCACCAAACCAAATCTTTTCCTCTTGCAGCACGGTCTGAGAAATATCATCACATGGAAACGGAAGAGGAGGATGATACTAACGATGAAGATTTTAGTATGGAAATCAGACAGTTCTCTTCAAGTTCCCACAGGTTTTCAAAAGTATGTTTCCTACCTAGGACACCAAATACATTATTTTGGCACAGCTTGTATTGTTCAGGTATGGGACCTGTTAGCCAGAATGCTTTCCATAAATTGGATCTACATACCTTAATGGTGGCCATAGACGTGCAGATTTACCTTCACATCGGACGAACGATCGTTCGGTGCCATCTCCCGACCTGCCACTAACCATTCAGATCAAATAAAGTAGTAAAAGAACAGATAAGCAATGTTCTGCCCCTGACAGCAATCGTACGAAAGTTATGTCCGACAAAGCTGGTGACAGTCTCCCTCTGATATCGTCAGATCGGCAATACATGCAGAGAAGTTATCGGCAACCGTCAGAAATTTTCTAACCTGTCCTATTGTCTGAACGAGTGATCGCCATGGCACGAAAAATCATACGAATCGAAGATTTGTTTGATCAAATCTTGATATCTATGGCCAGCTTAAGTCTTCTTAAAAAAGTACTTAAACATTAATCAAACCCAATAGGATTGTTTTACCCCAATAAGGATTAATTCTATCTTAGTGGGGATCAGTAGCATCCTACTGTTTCATTATTACAGAGATCTCTGGATAAAGGGTTTCTGGATAGCAAATCCCTTACCTATATTGTAGAATTTTTACATTTCCTGAAAAATATCTAACACTGGGAAAATTTGCCCATGGGCAGTTGCCTATAGCAACCGATCAGTGATTATCTTTTTGAAGGCAGCTGCATGTAGAACAATGAATGCAGCAATTGGATTGGTTGCCATGGGTTACTGCCCATGGGCAAATTTGCCCAGTGTTGATAAATGACCCCCATTGTCTTCTCATTCATATTTCATTTATTGGTGCACCTCATGGTTGCAACATCGTAGCTGTAAGTGTTAGAAAGTAGGGGCCTTCATCTTTGGAATTATCATCTATATATCTATATAGTACATTTTGCTTTTTTTCCCACTTTCACTTATAATAATGGGTTATGGTCAGTTACAGTATAGCTAACAATTAAAACATTGCCGCCAGGTGTGTTTGCACTGCGTGTGACATATTGAGCTTTTTTTTCCACCCCAGGTATTCAGTAGCATTGATCAGCTCATGCAAAGCAAGGTTGAGGAAAAGGATGATAGAACAGACAAATCAAAGGACCTCAGCCTCCCGCCAGTAGAATCTTTAAGTTGGAGCTCAGAATATTCAGAAATGTGAGTGGTGAAATGGCTAACCTATCTATTTTGGGATTTATTATGCCCATTAAAGCAGATTTAAAAAGTGTATGTATGGATTTATTTCTTCTTTCCCAACTGTTTTCTCCCTCACTCAAACCGTTTCTTATTTATAATGCAATCACGTTACATGTTCTCTTATTTTTGTAATATTGCTTAATGGTATGTCACTGTTTCTTTGCTTCTTATTAGACCGTCTTATGTTTAGGTCGTTCAGAATGTATTTCTTTTTATACTGGAAAGTTTTTGGGTCCTGGGCGTAGTATCATCACTGATATGTTTCTGTGAACTAACAGGTCCTCTGAGATACGAGTTGCACAATGTTGTTGTTCAGGAAAAAGAGCAGTAAACGCTATGGCAATGGTTCCCGAAAAATATGGGGTTGGCATTACTAGGGGGCCCAATTCATAACACAGAGTTGCCCAGTCTAAAATCTGGTTGAGGGAGGTTTATTCATTGCTGGGTTGCTGATGTGGCAAAGTGCCTTGGCATTGACATAAAACATTGGTTCCCAAACACTGGCTCCTGAGCAACATGTAGCTCAACATCCCATTTCATGTTCTTTCCAAAGACCTCACAGCAGGGATTTACTTTTGATACAATTCTGCAGGCAATTAGGAACATCTCCAGCCTGGTAGTCTAAACCAGGGATCCCCAACCTTTTGAAGCCGTGAGCAACATTCAGAAGTAAAAGGAGTTGGGGAGCAACACTAGTATGATAAATGTTATGGTGTGCCAATAAGTGCTGTAATTGGCCATTTTGCAGCCCCTATGTGGATTGTCAACCTACATTGAGGCTTTGTTTGGCATTACAACTGGATTTTATAAAACGAAAACTTGCCTCCAAGTCTGGAATTCAAAAATAAGCAGCTGCTTTGAGGCCACTGGGAGCAACGTCCAAGGGATTAAAGAGCAACATGCTGCTCACGAGCTACTGGTTGGGAATCCCTGGTCTAAACAGATCAACCCAACAACCAATGATAGAACTCATTTGGCAACCCTTCGGACAATTTTTTATGCTTATGTGTTTCCCCAAAACTTTCTACATTTCAGTATCGCTTGCTAGTGCAAAAAGGTGGTGACCTCTGCACTAGAACTTTATTTAAACCTTATATAGGAAGGGTATAACACTTCCAAGCACTAATTGATTGAGGTTTTAATGTACAGACTTGGATGAAATTGCATTAAGCTCGGCATATGGAAAGTCTTGCCTTTGCCTTTAACCATGTTGTAATTTCTTTTAATAACTAGGCAGCAGTTGTCCATATCAACCTCTTCTGAAACAGAAAATCAAAAGCAGTGCCACAATGGCAGTTTGCTGCCAAAGTTTGCTATTTCTTCTGACATAGAACGTGATGAGTTGTGTTCTGGGGGGCCCAAAGGAATGGATAAATCTACCAATGAACCCGAGGACTCTCCCCAAGAAGATCCTGATGTTACTACACCAGTCAGCATTAGCAGTTCTACTGTCTCAGGTGAGATTAATAAACACCTAAATTATTCTCTTTAAAGACTGTGTGGTCTTTTAGTAAATGAAGCCCTCAGGATGGATAGCAGTAACAGCACAGATCTATGAACATAACCATGCACAGAGGATTTGTGATGAACTGCTACGGAGAAGAATTTCCCCCCTCAAATGTGATTCCCTTCATACTAAATGCTATGAAATTAGTTGCCGTCTATTTTCAATTTATTTTAATTTAAATGTTGATCTGCTTTGATGGGATACATTCATCTGAGGCCCATACTTCATCGTTTTTAATCCATGGCTCTTCAGTGCTTGTCACAATATAGGATAACAGTGACATTAGATGAAATATACAGGGAATACACAAAGTGCTTAACTCAGCCTATACTTTAGCAAAATGTTTCCAAATTTTTTTGACTTTGACTTAATTTTTAAATTCAAATTTGCACTAGGAATCCCATTACATCTGTCATAATGACGGTCACATGGAATAAAGACTCTGGATTTGTTCCTTTGGTCTTAAATATGTGTTCACATTTGAGTCTTTCAAGCATTCCTTGATTTTAAAACAAATTTAGACCAAATCTTAATGTACCTTTATTTTGTGCAAGTTGATGTGAGTAGATTTGTAAATATTTTTTCTTTTTTCCATGATTCATCTTGTTCTGTCTCCTCCATGCTGTTGGCCTGCAGCTATGTGTAGTTTATACAGACTGCCATGCACTGTGGACATTAGAAATAACAGGATACATCAATTTTGGGAGATCTAGAAATGTCCACAAATTCTGTTTTTATAATTGTCCCTGTTTGTAATTGGTGGTCTGCTCTGCTAATGGGTTTATTTATTACAGTCTGAATGCCAAAAACAGGAAAAATTCCAGTTTTTTAACTATAAAATTCACATTTTTAGCGGAAAAAAAATCTGAATTTTTCAAGATTTATTATACCCAGAGGCTTCAAATAATCAACCCAAAAATCCACCTTCTCAGACCTGCCGAGGTTGTATATAAGTCAATGGGAGAGGTCCCTGTCCTATTTGGAAGTTGCTGTGGTCTGCTATGGAATTAGACGAATTAGACGAAAATCCGACAATTTCAGACAAAACTACGAACATTTTTAGCATTTTGGGGAAAAAGCCACAAAAGATCATACGATTTGGGAAAAAACGTGCAATTCAGGTTCCCTTTTGTTTGAGTGTTCCCCTGATCTGATTAAATCGTGCTTTTTTAATAATAAATAAGGTCATATCATGGACTCTAGTTTGGTCTGACTTTTTTTTTATTTGAAAACATCAGAAAAATTAAGATTTTGATAAATTACCCCCTTTATACTCGCTTTTTTATGTGAAGTAGCCTATGACTGAATACTTTTTGCATGAAAAGTGGCAGGCTGTGTTTTAGGAATTTATTGTTAATATGTTTTTAGAATTTTTACTTTTGCATATGGTTTTGAGAGTAGGTTCTTGTGCTAACCTCTATTTTGGGTTTTCAAAATTCCTTCCATTTTGTCAAGGATGTGATATTTAGACTTTTTACCCATTATTTCTCTGTTTTTGTGCATTTCTTCTACACATGCACATACCTACATACTCGGTGAGTCCAGGACAGGCTCTAAATTTTAGTAAACTTTGGAAAGGAATAGAAATGTTGTTAATGCCCAATGTCATGCTTCTTTGTGTGTCTTGGTTCTTTCTCTAGACAATATACCCTGTGTGGTTCTTTGTACTTCTGATGTTAAGGCAATTATTGTGTCAGGAGAGCAACTATAAGGGGAGTACAGTATAGTGTTCACTTGTGTTGATATTCAGTAACAGTTGCTGTGGAACGCAGTTACTCATTTTCTCTATATTTTCTTTATACATTTCCTTTCTTCCAAAAAATTCATGTTTCTGTGATCTCATGATCAGAGAAACTGTTGCAGAAACATAAAGAAGAATAAATGACGCTTTAATTGAATAGTTCTTGACCCTTTTTCAGCATCATCTATTGGCTTGGCCAACATAATATTCTGCAGGTACCAGCACAGATCACTGCACCGATTTCCTTTTTATTTTGTCAACCTTTGGATCTAACTGACATGTCGCAGGTTCTCCCAATACAAAATAAAGCCGTGTTAGTCATCAGAACCCTGTAGGTTTAGGGAATATTTAACAGGATCTATTCTTTCAAGCTGCAGTTGTTTTTAATATGTCTGTCCTTTCTTCCTTGTGCAGTGAGTAGTTTTTCAGAGCACTTAGATCAGATAAATGGAAGAAGCGAGAGTGTGGACAGTACAGATAACTCCTCAAAGCCCTCCAATGAAACGGCTTCTCACATGGCTCGTCAGCGATTAGAAAACACAGAGAAACAGAAAATATCTGGAAAAGTCACTAAGTCAATCTCTGCTAGTGCTCTCTCTCTCATGATCCCCGGAGGTAGAAATGAGTATATTCAGCATGAAAATTAATGACATTGCATGCCCTTCCTGCCATTTGTCAGCCATTCATTTAAAACACTCATAGATTTAATCTACCCACCCATTGTCAGAATGTTTGTACGATGTATAATGGCAGAGACACACCCTCAGATTTGGGGAGATTTAGTTGCCCGGCGATAAATCTCCTCTTCTTCAGGGCGACTAATCTCCCCGAACTGCCTCCCGCCGGCTTGAATCTAAATCGCCAGCAGGGTGGCACACGGATCACTTTACTTCCAGAAGACGCCCAAAGTTTCCTTGTGAAGCGACTTCGGAAAACGAAGCGCACTGATTGCCATCCCGCCGATGATTTACATTCTAGCCAGCAAGAGGCAGTTCGGGGAGATTAGTCGCCCTGAAGAAGAGGAGATTTATCGCCGGGCAACTAAATTTCCCCAAATCTGAGCGTGTGCCGCCCTAATAAACCGCATGACGTTGGAATTGATTGTTGTATTAAGACCGTATCTTGGTGAAATTCTATTCTATATAAATGTTTTTAAAAGGGAAACCTAAACTAATAATTATAAATTAGACAGTTATCTATAATTTATAGGTGTGAAGCAGATGGTACTGGTATGTGCTTCCATCTGTAGGTGTGTTCACATTATATAGGTGCACATATCTTTCTGCACCGTGTATAGTTGTGCGCACACAACTGCTTGCTATATAGTTGTTTGATTTTGTTGCACAATATATGAGTATGTCTATCCTTCTGCACCTTTGTGCCAGGATACAGGTTTTTTTTCTGTAAATTGTTTAGCTGCATGACATTATTGTGTAGTATAAATAAGTGTATACATTTGTTTTGTGTTTTGTATACACATTCTGCATGGAGACGTCTGTGTGCAGTGGGAACAATTATGAAAGAAAGATGTGTGCAATAATTATATATGCAGGACTGGTGTTTTAAAGGGATACTGTCATGGGAAAAAACATTTTTTTAAAAAATGAATCGGTTAATAGTGCAGCTCCAGCAGAATTTTGCGCTGAAATCCATTTCTCAAAAGAGCAAACAGATTTTTTTTATATTCAATTTTGAAATCTGACATGGGGATAGACATACTGTTAATTTCCCAGCTGCCCCAAGTCACAATAACCACAGAGGTCCATGACCTGTGTAAAAACGCTCAAACTTCGGCCTCGTTTATATGATCATGGAACTTCACGGTAACTTATATCCTTATATTTTACAAGAGGGGGTACTTTATTCACTATATAAACATTGGGTTCTGACATCAGTACGCGCTGTTTATAAGCTAGAGACAGAGATATAAGCTAGACAAACCCAACACAGACGAAAAAGTGTAACTCTGTACATTAAACTGGATTTGTGTAGTCCATAAAGTCAGAGATCTTTAGGAAATAAAACTGCTCACAGAAATTGTAGATTATAATGCATAATGTAGCCCCTGTTTTAATTTGAAAAGATATTTGTTGTCACGTCTTAGTTATGTGACCTGTATAAAAAGCTATCTTTATGAATTAATGAATGAACACCTGTATGATGTGTAGTGATATACAGAGATATGTACTGCATATATATTTCAAAGGTTTTTGTTAGTATTTGGTAAGTCAACACAAAGCTTGAGAAGAAGAAATAAGTATGGGGGTGGGGAGAATCACAGGAACGTATAACAAACATCTCTGCATTGGAATATGTTGTGGATAAATTGGGGACCATAAACCTAAGTTAGAACATGTTTTAATTGCTGTCTTTACTGTAGGAAGAAACTTCACATTATTAAAGGGAATAAATAAAAAACCTGGGGACCCATTTTTTGGGTCCAGAACCACAGATTTTCCGCATAACCTTCAGAAATACAGCTAAGGTGCACCATTGTCATCATAATTAGTTATGCATATTTATGCTACTGCGGCTATAAGTGCACTCACAGATCATTTTATTTCAATACTCACAGGCCATCATAGCTTTGAACCCACAGTCTGTACTATATTCTGCATGGAAATGTGCTTCTTCTTTGGACTGCTTGATGTTAACTTTCTTGTCTCACATCCAGTTGCAAGGCTGTTATTCTTTCTATCCTTGTCCATATTTTCTCAATCATGATCTAGAAAAATTATTTTCCTTCAGATGTGTACAGCGTTTCTCCATTAGGGAGCCCCATATCCCCTCTTTCAATGTCATCGGATCCATCCTCCAGAGATTCTTCACCCAGCCGTGAATCTTCCATCTCTTCTTCCAGTCCAAAGCAGCCAATCGTCATTCAGAGTTCTGGGAAGAAGTTTGGCTTTACTCTCCAGGCAATTAGAGTGTTTGTTGGGGACAGTGATATCTACACAGTACACCACATTGTCTGGGTAAGGACCTAAATTTGTTCCTATTTTTTTTTACTTTATGCATGCAGAAAGGTCTTGTCTGAAGTAGGAAACTACAACTGGGATTTAATATAAACTTTGCCAACACCATATCTAAATTAGCAATATTTACTTGTGGCTTGTTGCTGTACAAGTCACGTGCTGATGATCATGGGGCTTGAATTCCTGTGTCATCACTCAGCAACGTTATGTCACCATCCAACGGAGTAATTCATAAACAAGCATAATGTAATATAACGACTGAGCATTGACTACAGAACTTCTCCAAATCCTCAATATCTTATTTCACATCTAGGTCATAAACCCATCCACTACATCAATTAAAAATCGTTAATTGCTGCACTTCTTAAAAATGAGAATATAACCATTGACAATCCTTTGTGATACGTTAATTATTACATTATATAGGGTCAAATCTGCGGCTTATATTGGCCCGTGTATGGGCAGCTTTATGGAACTATATGATCTTTAATATCCCAACATGCCTAAACCATAACATATTCGGTGTTTCTCCTACCACGTGAATCTCAATCACAAATTTGATTAAGCAGATGGCCACATAAGTGTAATCTTAAAGTGGCTGCCGATTTGGGTCCTTTAGACCAGTTCAGCAGCTTATTTGCCCATGTATGGGGCCCTCCAACGGGCCTCCCCAAGCAAAATCTCTCCAGCTGTCGATAGGGCAGATTGAGGGCCACATCTGATAGATGATGCGGTCCTCCTCCTATCAGCGCCTATTCCATTATTGTAATCCAGTCGTTTGGCTCTAGGGTGCCTCTTAGTGCTCATTTATCGGCACTTGCATCCCCCGGGATATCGCTCTCTGTGCAGAGTATCAGATCAAAAATCCATTGCATTATACAGAAAGCAGAATTAATAGAAGCAGTGTAGCCTTGTCCTTGTTGCCTGTCTTAGGGCAGGTGTTAAATACAGGACTGTCCTGCCAATCCTTACTTCACGCCGTTGAATGAAATGCAAGGTAGGGGCAGAAAGGGGAACGTCTGCATGTCTCCCCTAAACTTGAATCGAGCGCTGCCTAACACAGGTAGCAATTCCTTTCAAGGTACAGTCTGCAGGTCTCTGCTCTCTGAATCAGTGAGAGATTTTTATGCACTAAGCACACCGAGTGGGGCATTGTAAATTACCCCCTGACATATTTCAAGCTACATAGGAGGTGAGCACAGAACTCTCCATGATATATTCAATTATTTTACTTAAAAATATTAATTTTGTGAATATCATCATTTCCAGTCCCTGATGGGAAATGGATTTGGGGTTTTGAATATGCGACATGTGATGATACAGTTTTAGAGGAGTTCCTGGGGTGCTTGAGTCACAGTAAAACTAAAAAAAAATGCAACCACTCCTTATATAGAGCCTTCATATCCTGCTTTTGACCTTCTTCTAAAGTCTTCTTTAAGTAGCTTTTACATTTTAAACCCCAATATAATAATGAATTCAGCTTTTACTCCTATGCCTTATCAGAGCTGTTGGATTTTAGCACCCAGATATGGCAGCTTTTTGCAGCTCTTTATGTCAGACATTTAACCTTTACATATATTTTGATTTATAGCATAAACTATCTGATTAATAGCATTAAAAAAAATGTTTTTATCCACAGAGTGTTGAGGAAGGCAGTGCAGCCTACCAGGCAGGCCTTAAAGCTGGCGACCTCATTACTCATATAAACGGGGAGCCCGTCCATGGACTTGTTCACACAGAGGTCATAGAGCTTCTGCTGAAGGTAAATGGCTCATTTGTTTTCGTTCTTCTGCCACAGCTGGGATATGAGGCATGCATCTGCATTTTCTTACATTTTCCTTTCACATGATAAATATACAGTCCAGCCATAAATTACAGTGTTCTACCCAATTATTTATTGGCAAGCATTATCTTTTGTAATATTTACTTAATCACGAAGCTTGTTATCAGATACAGGGAGGTTAATTACATTCTATTTGAGCAATTCTACAACCCAGTGACCAGAATTGATGGAATCTGTTATTAACAATATTGCTGTCTCAGGAATGGTTCAGCCTTTTCATAGCAAAGACACAATCCAAGGCTTGACTGGTGCTGTCTTGTAAGCTGTGCTGTATATAATACACAAGAGCCATGAGTATTCTGTAAATGATATCCTTTTAAACGGTGCTTAGTGATGTCATTGGTTATAATCTGAGCTTAGTCATCTGTCACATGACTCACAGGAACGTGTGTATTATAATAAATAAAGTGCCCCCTTTTGTAAAATATAAGGATATTAGAAGTCACCCCGGAGTTCCATGACCTGGATAAAAACACTCTGCCTTCGGCCTCGTCATATGGCCATGGAACGCCTTGGTAACTTATAACATTCTTATATTTTACAAGTGGGGGTACTTTATTCTCTATATAATAGTTACATAAACCATATATATTTTAGCTTGGAAGCAAAGAAACCACATATGCTGTATCTTTTACCTTTTATCGGCATTGTGTTGACAGAGTGGCAGCAAAGTAGCGATCACAACAACTGCCTTTGAGAACACCTCCATTAAAACAGGCCCAGCAAGGAGGAATAGCTACAAGAGCAGGATGGTGAGACGCACAAAGAAGGCCAAGAAGAAGGAGAATATAGAAAGGTTTGTTGCACTGCAAATTATATCAGTGTTTCAACCAGAATATCACTGTTAAAAACAATGATATTTTGTAAAAATAAAATATGGAAAAAACTGAAAAAAAAAAAGGAAGACTCCTTTAGTGTTTGTTGTTGTACGAATGTGTATCAGTTGTCTAGAGCTGCAAAACACGTTGCTTGAAACTATTAAAAGTTGAATAAGGCATGATTAGGGGAGTTCCACACAATGTTTATCCAACACATTTACTTTTACACATGGACTGTCTAATGTACACGGACTATCCAACATGTACATGTAGGTTCTGTCCAACTTATGTAGTTCTACCTAATGGTTATCCAACACATAAAGTTTTACAAGGTGGCTGTCCAACATATGTAGTTCTACACAAGGGCTGCTTAACACGTGGATTTACACAAGGTCTGCTCAACACATATAACTTTGCACAGTAACTGTCAAACACTTATAGTTGAGAGCAAATGCTGTTGAATACATAAAGTGCCAACGTTCCTCCTGCCCTCACAGTGGCAGCCACAGGTCTCTGTGCTTCGATTTAAAGCAGAAAAGTAGGGTACAAAGTTCAACAAAAATGGCGGGTTGCACCTGTTTTTGGAATTTTCCCACTACCTTCTCATTAGTAAATGGCCAGATTGTGTTCTTGCATTTTTAGAGAATATGGGTTTTTTTTGTTTGCTTTTATAAAATTATGTAATTTATAAGGTTCATGAAATACTTCTCTCTTATTAGGAGGAGATCATTTTTCAAAAAGCTGGCAAAGCAACCATCCCCACTTCTGCACACCAGCAGAAGCTTCTCTTGCTTAAACCGATCTCTGTCCTCTGGGGAAAGCTTACCTGCTTCACCTACTCACAGTCTGTCTCCACGATCTCCAACTCCAAGCTGCCGCTCAACTCCTGATTTCCCATCTGGTTCGTAACTTTTTTTGTCCTGTATTTGTTGAATCATATAACAGAAAGGCGCAAATACAAATGAGTGTACACTTTTTTGTTGTAGTTTGATGATGTAATGAATGTCTATTGTACAACAGTACACATATTAGCCAGAAACTAAACTGCCAGGTTTAGGATTGCTGCAGAGTCAATCATGTTTCCTGTCTACACCATTCGATATATATATATATATATATATATATATATATATATGTATATTTAATTAATGTTTTCTTCTTTATAGGTACTAATTCATCACAGAGTAGCTCTCCAAGTTCAAGTGCACCAAATTCTCCAGCAGGATCTAGCCACATAAGACCCAGCACGCTGCATGGTTTGGGGCCGAAACTGGGGGGTCAGAGATATAGGTCTGGTAGACGCAAATCTGCTGGCAGCATACCTCTTTCCCCATTGGCAAGAACCCCATCACCAACCCCCCAGCCACCATCTCCCCAGAGATCTCCTTCACCTCTACATGGTCATTCATTGGGAAACTCAAAAGCAACTCCCAACTTCCCTGCAAAAATGCACTCTCCACCAACCATTGTAAGGCACGTTGTCAGGCCTAAAAGTGCCGAACCACCAAGGTCTCCACTGTTAAAGCGAGTCCAGTCAGAAGAAAAGCTTTCACCTTCATACTGCTGTGAAAAAAAGCACTTATGTTCGCGCAAGCACAATCTAGAGGTCACTAAAGAAGAAATCCATAAGCAGCCATTACAAAGGGATTTAGCACTTCAAAGCCTAGAAGAAAATATATACGATGTCCCGGCATTTACAAGAATTAAGCCAGTGGAGCAGGGATGCCTAAAACGTCCTGTATCAAGGAAGGTAGGCAGACAAGAGTCATTAGATGAACTAGACAAAGAGAAACTAAAAGCCAAAATAGTTATGAAGAAAAAGGATAAGCCAGAAAGGCAAGATTCTCTACTAAAACAAAGTCTAATGCATGATTTGCACAATGAATTGAGCAATCCGATTACAGTAGCAGAACAAGAGAAGGAAGACAAATCATTCCAGAATCTTATTAAGAGGACTAATCTGTCTGAGCATAGACTCACGACCTATGAGAGCCGTTCTGGAGGGATCATGTTTAAAGATACTCTTAGCAAGAGTGTCATTTCTCGATCAAATGGTGGATGCATGGATGGTCAGTTACACGGTCATGGACCTCAGGCAGCAGAAAATGTTCACATATCATGTGAGATCAAGAAAGTCCCAAGTTCATGTGATAGGGTCATACTTGCTAGGGATGACAATGTAGATACAGCACCTCCAGCTTGTACAGCTAATAGTGAACTTATAAGAAAGAAGAAGTCTTTAGAAGAAAAGGAAAGCACTTTGTGTTTGGTTTTAAAGTCAAAAGCCCATGAAAGTATTCAAGCAAAGCCTTCATTTTTACCCACAGAAAGTATTGCTCCCTTGGATAACAGAACATGTTTGCTGAATGCTCAGAACAGTCCTGTTTCATTTGCACCACTCAAAGGCAATAACAACAGGTGTGAAAACAATAATGACAAGTCAGGGGTTCTACACACCGAAACATCAGTCCGAAAAAGCCCTTCAGAGTTTAAACTTGAAGCGCGATCTGTTTCTTCATTAAAACCAATTGAGGGCACCTTAGATATCGCTCTTCTGTCAGGTCCCAAAGTTACAAAAACAGACTATATTGATATAGCACTAGAAAAAAAAAATCAAAATGTTGCAAAACCAGAGAAAATAAGCCCAAATTCAAAGAATGAAGTTACACACAAGCCAGATAATCAAAATATGTTATTGTTTTCCAGTACAAGCTCTAGTGGTGTAAGTCTACATTCTGCACACAAGAGACCCATCAAAGAGAATCCTAATGAATGTCCACAATTTAATTTAGCTGCTGCTGGGATTTGTTCAAATAAGGAAGTGTCTGGATTCAAAGAAAAAAATGAACTTCAAAATCATGCAGCTGGCACAGCTCAGTCAGGACTGAAAGAGTCATCGGCAGAAGGGCTGGCGACTTCTGCCAAAGGGAATGGTCAAGAGGTGAAGAGCTCACTTGTGTCCAGTGGTAAGTGCTCTTTTACATGCAGGGAAATTACTGATCTTTTCCAAGAATCCTCTGAAATAAGAGTTGAGGCCAGTCTGACAAAATCCAGTGGCCCTGAAAAGACTTATGATGCATTACATGGTACTGGAGGCAAAAGTCAACAGGCACCAGTAAGTAAATTATGTCCTAATGAATGTGTAAGTGTACCTAAGCCAGCCCCTGTAATGAATGTTGACTCTCCTATTCTACTGGACACCAAAGTGGACATCAAAGTAAAGGTTTCCATTAAACAAGAACCTTCTTCTGAGAGCTCAAGCAGTAAAACCCAAGGAATCACCTCCATACTAAAAGCTGGATCAGAGAGAAACTTTTCACCCAATAAAAAAGAGAACATCTGTTTAAAGGCACAACAATATGCGGCTGATAGTATCTGTTCTAGTGCAGTACCCGAGGAAAGTAATAAAAGCAGCTTGCATAGTCAAAAAGAACAGAAGCCGTCATGTGAACAGCTCAATGACTCTAAATCGAGCATCCCTAGCTCCAGCTTGACTAAAGTTTCCAGTTCTGGCAAACCAGGAGTGGCAGAACAACAAAGTACCGGTGCTTTAAGAAAAGAGATGATTAACCAGAGAACCAATGTTTTAATGAAAGTTGATAAAGGTGCCAATACCCTTTCAAATCACCTTTTCCAAAACAAAGACATTGTGGTATCAGAAAATTCCACAAACTCTTTTTCTTCTTCTATTGTAAATACAAGGAACTCTAGTCCATCTGCAATGAGGGAAATTCATTCAAATGGGCATCAGGGAGCCAGCTCCACATGCTCTAGCACACCTAATCCAAAGGAGTGTTCAGCTAAATGTCACTTAAAAGAGAAAACCAGCCTACAGCCCAAGCTCATCAGAACTGTTACTGTCAAAAGTGGTGTTCAAAGCAAACCGTCAGCTGAAGGCTTAGCGCTCGGGATGTTCTCTCCCGAAAAGCAGCAAGATAGTAAATGCACTGAAGCACTTTATGTCCAAAGTGACAGAAGGGAAAGTAAAGTTATGGCTAATGTTACAAACAGGGACTCTAGGAAAGTAACTACAGAAAAGCCAAAATCTGTAAACTCTCCAAATGTAATGGGGAAAGGAGCACAAAGTAAGACAGATTTGGTTGATGCACCTAATGGAGTTTCTGCATTGTCTGCAACTGTTTCTTCTCCTAGCATTGATGAGTCTTTGACCAAACCACGACTGTCTGAATGTCCTGTAAAAATAAGCACGGAGAGAAATGAGACTACTCCAAATATTATTCCTTCAAAGGCCAAGAAGGATGTTCAGTTATCCCCCAACAAAACTGGGGCAAAAGCAGATAGCCTATCCAGTAAGTCTTCTGCTGAAAAACAATTTAGCCTTGCTTTAAACTGTGTAATAACAGCCAATAGTAGAGACCCGTCTTTGTCTCCCAATAAGAAGAACCTTGCTAAAGACATACAGAAGGCACCAACCCCATGTGCACTCACCTCTGAAAAAGACTTGAAAGGGCAGAAGCAAGGAAAGGATGTGTTGCAAACCGGCCCTCATGAAAAAACATTATAGTTTGCGAACGCACTGCAAAAATAAGACCTCTTTACTGTAGTAGCTGCTAATTTCAGACTCTTTTTTTTCCAAAACCAGCACTGTGTAGTGTTTCCATTTATTCAGGCATTTGTGTCATTGTGTCAGTTTTTTTAAGTGTAATTTGGAGTAAAGGAGTGGAATTTTTCTTTTTTCTTTTTTTTTTTTTAACCCAGCTGTATGAGGTGCTTATGTGGTTTTGTCACTTTGAGGGGCCTCTGCAGCTGGGACTGGGGTAAGGGCTATGGGGAGAAAAAAAAAGGTCTGTAAATTTGCAATATTGTAATTTGTGTGGAATGTAGATTGTACAGTTTGCTGCTGAATTTCACTGTTTACTTGTTTTCTATGGGAAAAAAAGATCAACTTGTAAGACTGCAAAAATATAAAATGAACAAAAAAACCCAATTTTGTACCATTGGTCAGAAAAAAAAATTGATTTGTTTTTTTTTTTCATTGCAGAAATTAAAATCCACAGTTAATTGACAACTGCCAGTTTGATTCTCTGTTAAATGCCAGATGAATCTTAGCTGGTACAGATATATATATAAAGTACCAGTAGGGCCATGCTGTCTATCTACTAAGGTTTTCCTTGTGATAAGTAAACAGCAATATACTGAGTTTTATTGTATCTCTATAGGCTTTGAGCAAACCAAGGATGGGGGTTTATCTTATGCTTAGCCAGGCATTTCCCTATTATTGGACACTTTTGTCTCTTCCCACCCCAATGATATAAGACCAGTCCATTAGGTTTCTTGGTCATGCCCCATCTGACTTCTCCTAAAAGGATTTAAAGGGGGATAAGAAGGGTTCTAGCCATCCTGCCCGAGTCTTAGGTGGTGGCAAATAGAGGTTCTGTACTTGGAGAGTAAAGAGAGAGTGATGGAAACAGTTTATTTTAAAAATCTTAGTACAGGCATAGTATCCATTTGCTACTTACAGTAACATGGCACATTTCCATGATGCAGAACCTGCCCCTTTAATACATATAGCCCAGCATTCTATATAGTTATATGGCTTAAAGTCACTAATCATCTGTCATTGTTGTCTAGGCAGTCGGGTCATTTGATGTTCAGGACCCACTCTAGTTAGTTTGCCCAGGCCCCTCATCCACTCAGGATTGCCCTACAACTGACGTATATTATACGGATACCAGTACAGAAAGCAACATTATTATATTAATTATTGTTCATTCAGTTCAATTCCATGCTTTGCTATTAGAGGTCATCAGTTCATCCAGTACAGAGAAGATCTGGGCATATTTCATACTGAACTATGTTGACTTGTGGAGTTGAGGGGATAAGGGTCACCCTTGACAGGAAGACAAATTACAGGTTGAGGTGGACCTCCATCCCCTTTTGTGAAGCTGGGTAACATGGTGGGAATCAACCAGGCAAAGCATGAATAACTTTGGTCTTTTTTGTGTTTTAAATTTAAAAAAATGTGGTTGGTAAGATTTTTGCAAACGAAAATCTCCTGTCATTAATGAATGTAAGGCATTTATTTTACCTGTCCATTTAGCCTTTGAAAGGCAAATAGTTACTGTACGAGCTCATTCATACCATAGATTTTCTGTTGAAGGCATCTATAGATGTTTTATAGCGGGGCCTTACTCTTTCTATAGCTTTTGCAGTTCTTATTAATAAGCTATGCTGACTTTTGCATTCTTTTGTGTGTTCAATAGCTCCATACATTTCAAAAATGTTCTTTTTTTGTAATATATATGTGAATACTGTAAAATATCTATTTTGTGTAAAGAGGGGGGCCATGTTGGAGCTTTATGGTGCTTGGAATTTGGACTTTACTTTTTACATTGTGCAGAGCTTTATTTACATTTTAGAGATTGTATAGCACTGACATCTGCGTGATCCCATTTAACTGCAGAATTAAACAAGAACTTGATCAGACGCAAAGGAAATCAGTTACAACTGGGGTCAGGGATGTGAAAGCCAAGTCGTCTAGCTGTTTCTAAACAAACGCCTATGGCACATGATCACCGCTGCCCATTCACTTTCTACTAATGCCAGCTGAAATGTCCTATTGGGCTACTATAGTCTCCAGAAGAACCCTTGCAGCATGTCATGGGACAATCCTTAGCTTTTTGGCACATACCATGTGCCGTAGCTCTTGAACTTCTATCACTGATGAAGGCAGTTGTTCGGCAACAGCTAGAGATTGTGAAAGCCAAGTCTTCCAGCTGTTTCTACACTAAGGGCCATGGCAAGTGATCACTGCTATTGATTCACTTTCTACTACTGCCACCTGAATTGCCCTATTGGGCGACAGTAGTCTCCTAATGAACCCTTGCCTGACTTTTGACATGTGCCGTAGCCCTGGAACTTCTATCATCAATGAAGGCAGTTGTTGAGCAACAGCCAGTGACTGGTAAAATGATTATCCCTGAACCATGAACACACTAGGATTAATTTATCAAAAGTGGGCAAATTTGCCCATGGGCAGTAACCCATAGCAATCAATCAGAGGTTGGCTTTTTTTTTTAGCCAGCTGCAGGTAGAACAATGAATGCAACTATTGGTTGCCATGGTTTTTTTGCCCAGTTTTGATAAATGAACCACTGACTTGTGTTCCTTTGTTTCTGCTATAGAATGTTTTGTATCACTTTTACTCTTTTACAGACAAACACTGTGCACCTTATCATATAACATTGCAAACCTCAATTCAGCCGTCCGTGAGCAGTCGGTTCAGACTATAGAAACTGACCTGTCCTGCATTCTGTTGTGCATTCCAGTTGGTGCACCTTTCAAGAACTCGCACTTCATTCATTTGCTGGGTTTGTGATCAATGTCGTTTTTTTTTTTTTAACAAATACTAATGGATCCAGAAGTTACTCGTTTTCAGCCATCTTGTTGGTCACTGAAATGCAATTTGATTTTATACATTAAAATAGGAATCTGCTGATACTATATAATCAAAAGTGTGTGTAAGTGATATCTGGAGATATATATATATATATATTATAATTAATGTTTTCAGAACTCGAAAGATATTGACACTTGTAAAATAATGGCAGCCTTGGATAAAATAACCTGACACTTTTGCCTGCAGTGTGACTTTGCTGTATTCTTTAGAGCATCACGGCTTTATCCTGTCCAATAGAGCAGGGCACAAGAAGAAACACTGTCCTGACACTCTGGAGATCACAGGGAAGGCATAAGGCAGAAAAAGATTCAGATACACAAACTGATTCTAGAAATATATTGATTTTTTTTTTTAAGAAGTGTCAATATATTAATGATATTGCATATGCTTTAACAAGAGTGCTGTATATGACACTTCTATAAGTCTATTATTACAACCTAGGCCATAATCAGGGCAGTGCCGCTACCTGTTCAACTTTTCATATTAAAAATGCAGTGAAATATATCCCAATATATATATTTATTCCAGTGGTTTTAAACATAGTAAATAATGTACCCCCTATTGTAAAATGTAAGGACATTTTAAGTCACTGCGGCGTTTCATGACCATAGAAAAGCATGAGGCCAATATACAGGTCATGAGACTCCGAGGTGACTCCTAATATCCTTATATTTTGCAACAGGGGGTACATTGCTTACTGTAATACACAAGTTTCATCACTAAGTACCTTTTATAATGTGTCATCTTACATGATATTCCTGATTCTTGTGTATTATAAGGCTATTTCACTGCTGAATCTCTCACTCCCAGTAACTTTGATTTAATGCAACGTTCAGTGAATAGTATATTGCAGGTAGGGATGCGCCAAAGCAGGATTCTGCCCTTTTGAACAAGATTCGGTTTCGGCCAAATCCTTGTGTCTGGCTGAACCGTGCATATGCAAATTAGGACCGGGAAGGGAAGCCACTTGACTTTTCATCACAAAATAAGGAATTTAAAATATTTTCCCCACTTTTTCTCCTTCCTGCCTCTAATTTGTTTATCCAAATTAGGATTTGTTTTGGTATTCGGCCAAATCTTTCACGAAGGATTCAGCTGAATCCCATGTATTGGATTTGGCGCATCCCTAATTGCAGATCACTGATTGGCTGAGGATTGGAGAGTAGGAACATCCTGTTCTCCTATTGCATAGGAATAGACTCCAGTCACTGGCTTCATTCTCCATGCAAACAGACCACACGCTACTTTGTAAATGTCTGACCTGCTCCAACTTCCCCATTATAAATGTCTCCCCCCAACAAGCACATCAGAAACTCATAAGAGATAATGCACTCTCTGCTCCAAAATATACACATCAGACAGAAAATCCCATGACCCATATGAAAGTCCCTGGGTTGGGGCATTGTGTCTTCATATAGTCAGAGAACTTTTTGGTGTCTTAATAGAATGAATGTCCAACCTCAACATAATCTGAGGGGCCATAGGTTCCCCATTATACACAGAGATATATATATATATCTAGTATCTGTGAGTGTATAAGAGAGAGTTGCATTTTAGTGCGAGTGCATTGTGACTGTTCCATCCCAGTCCTATAGTTCTTTGTGTGTTCATGTACTTCTTGTCTGTAAGTGTTTACTACTATTATGTAAAGAAGACCAATTGCCTTTGTGTAACCGTCTCGAGTTTCTTACTGGTTAGAAAGCTGTGCTATTTCTTTCTGCTCTAGAAATCCCCCAGCAACGTATATGTGCAATAAAGTGTTTGGTGTCTAACTTTCTATATAACTCAGTACACGGGGAGAAAAAAAAAAAAAAAAAGATTGAAAAAATGTTCTGAATGTTGTGTTTGTTGTATAACGGGGAAGTATTTATACTGCTGCAATGCATAACATTGAAATAAATTCAGCATGGATGTTGTGCCAGTGCTCTGTGTCTTTCTCGTGCTTGAATGTACAACACACACACAACATCAATCTACTTTATGTATCCCCTCCCCTTACTGAATTTTATGCTGGACTTATTCTCTTCCATATTTTCCAACCATCTTTGGCCTTAAAGGGGTTGTTCAGCTTTAAATTACCTTTTAGTATGATATAGAGAGTGATATTCTGAGACAATTTGCAATTGGTTTTCATTTTTTAGTATTTGTGTTTTTTGAGTTATTTAGCTTTTTTTTATTCAGCAGCTCTCCAGTTTGTAATTTCAGCCATCTGGTTGCTAAGGTCCTAGTAAGCAACCACGCATTGATTTGCATTAGTGACTGGAATATGAATAGGAGAGGGTCTGAATAGAAAGGAGTAATAAAAAGTAGCAATAACAATACATCTGTAGCCTTATAGAGCATTTGTTTCAGATAGGGTCAGTGACCCCCCATTTGAAAGCTGGAAAGAGTTAGAAGAAGAAAGCAAATCATTAAAAAAAACTATAAAAAAAAAGAAATAATTAAGACCAATTGAAAAGTTGCTTAGAACTGGCCATTCTATAACATACTAAAATTTAATTTAAAGATGGACCACCCCTTTTATGGCCATCATTTCCCAGGATTCAGACCTATATGGCCGGATGAGGCACAGTTTTCTTGTTTACATGGATACTTTGCTTACTCAGTAACTACAGCACATGACTAGTGATGGACACATTTATTCGCCAGGTGCGAATTTGCGACGAATTTGCCCATTTCGCTGCTGGCTAATAAATTTGGGAATTTGCAGCGAAAATTCACTGGCATTGAAAACAATGACATCAGCGACCAGCAGCAAATTTGACGTCAACTTTGATGCAGCCGACTTGTCGCAGGTGTCAAAATCGCCATTTGCAAAATATACGTTAGTGAAACGGGACACATTCGCCCATCACTACACATGACTGGTGCACTGGATGCTGGGACATAGTACCCCACCTCATCCAAATATCATGGTAACGTTTGCTTTCTCTGTAGGGTCTTAACAACTTGACTTCCAACAGAAAAAATGATTGCCCACCGCGGCAGATTCCAGACTTGCTTCTGTAAGGAAACCACAGTTCCAGGTATCTAATATGAAGTATTACTTCATTGATTTACACTGATTTAAGTTGTTGTAAGCAAGTTGTTGCTGCATAACAAAGCCTCTGAATCCCTTAAAAGGCAAAAAAAACTAAAAATGGATTTTCAGGTTCACCACACAGAAATAAAAAGATCCCCAATTTAATTTTAATGCTTTTCATGTTTTCACCCATTCGAAAATAAAGGTCCAAATGTATCCCGCTTCCCCCTCTAACCTGATCGCAATTAGTAACGATGTTGTTAGGGTGAATTTTTGGCCCCTGTTCCACTGCCCAAGAGTGTGAATACGGCTGCTGCCTGTTTCTCATCAAAGATAGTTTTAAAGGAGAAGGAAAGGCTAAAATTAAGTAAGCTTTATTAGAAAGGTTTATATAAATACACCAGTAAACCCTCAAAGTAATGCTGCTCTGAGTCCTCTGTCAAAAGAAACACAGCATTTCTTTCCTTCTATTGTGTACTCATGGGCTTCTGTATCAGACTTCCTGTTTTCATCTTATACCTCCAGGGCACGGCCTTGAGCATGCTCAGTTTGCTCCTTTCCCCTCCCTGCTGTAATCTGAGCTCAGAGCTATGAGCGAGCAGGGAGAGACTCAGGCAGGAAGTGATGTCACACCAAGCCAATATGGCAGCTGCTATCCTAAACAAACACAGAACACTTCAAGAGCTGTTTACTCAAGTATGGTAAAGCATTCTGCAGAATAAATATAGTGATATAGCTTGCACTTTTTTGGCTAATCTACTGGCAATAAACTGCTCCAGTAGCTTTCCTTCTCCTTTAAGGCCAAACAAAAGCAGTTTATATACTTTTGGGGAGTGGAGCAGAAGCTGAAAATTACTCCTAAACAGCACAGCAGCAGCAGCAGTCAGAATATCATTAACAACTGCTGTCAGGACAGAGGGGAAACAGGACAAACTATTTCTGCAACTTTGTAGTGTGCTCCAGTTAGTAACTCACAACAGCCAGTCAGATGTTTGCTTTCATTATTTCAACTGCACTTAATCAATAAGTATAACTAGACAGGGAAATTTTGGCTTTCTTACTACGTCACGTAAAAGATAACTGCTTTTTTTTAATCTGTTACCATAGACTGTGAGAACTAAGAAAAAATCTATACTTAATAAAGTGGACACCTGCCTCCCAACATCTCATTATCAAACCAATGGATGAAACTTGCCTCAATTTTCTGGAACCTTAGCGGTGGGAATTAGTTTCATTCAATCCCAATAACATTGGTAAGGGAATATGTCTATGAAGATTTTCATTCATCCAGGTCATGGTACATCTAGAAGAAGTAAAAACAAATCTAGAGCAACTGGACTTGCTGAGTAATCATTGAAGACATTTCGCTACTCATCCGAGAAGCTTCTTCAGTTCAACTGACTGGTACGGGAAATCCTTGCCATATAAATGCTTCCACTAATCCAATCACAATGGTGCAGTGTAACTATCTAATGAGGTGTCAAGTGAAACTCACAGAGGTGTGAATGCTGTCTAGTTACTATGATAGAATTACAACTCAAAAGAGGCAGGTGTTGCATGAATGGAGGTGTGAAGTTTTGTGAAACCACCGAGTTAAAGATGTTTGAACAGCATTGTATGTAGCAGACAGGTGGTGCTGAAGGTCCCTCCTCTATTTAGGGATGGTTTCTCTACCTTAACATTAATAGCCTCTTTTACTCCTTGTTCAAATGAAGGGCCTTCTCTGTAGTAGGCTTGGTTAATGTTCCAATTCATACCATGGGTGTGAACTTGAGTTGAGGACATGGCAAATGTGAAAATGTCATTGGACCTGGTAGTATAATGATCATTTGACCCCTGAGTAAATGTGCCCCTTAAAGTATGAAGATCCAAATTACGGAAAGATCCATTATCTTAAATTCCCTAGCATTCTGGATAACAAGTCCCATACCTGTATACACAAGAAAAATATTTTTAAAATGCTTATTAAATTCTTTCAATTGATATTTAAAAAAAAAAAAATAGAAAAAAACGATTTTCCAAAAATACAGCAGAACTAGACATTAAGCTGCCATGGGAAATTTCCAGTGGTAAAAAGAACTTGCCTTTTTTTTGGCTCTTGAATTTCATGGCTGTTTGTCTTTAGGGAAAGATTAATATACGTAACAGTCATAAAACATAATCATATTAAAAACATTAGTGCTCAGTGTCAGATTGGGGTATTGGGGGCCCACCTGGGCTCAGCGCCGGATTTCAGTGCGCGGCGCCCCTAGGCCGCGCGGTCCGACCAGGCGGCCGCGCGGTCCTAGCGCCCACCTCCCCTCCCCTTCCCAGCGCGCCGGCGTTTTTTCGCCGGCGCAGCTGCTGTAATTGAATGGGGACGCACGCGTCCCCATAGTGCGGCTGGGCGGCATGCCGCCCCTATTTTTTTGCCGCCCTAGGCCCGGGCCTATGCGGCCTTGCCGCAAATCCGGGCCTGCCTGGGCTGCAACACCAAGGGCCCTCCTCGTAGCCACCAGGTCCCATCAGCTTGAAATCCAAACTCCTCCCCTTCTGCGAGCATGTGACGTGTCATGACTTGCTACATTGGGTACCATCGATCTTCCTTCTACATAATGGGGGGCGGCTGAACAGGGGAAAAGGCCTGGGCTGGTGGGGCCCACCGGGTTTTTTCCTAGTATCCCTCTGGCCCAGTCCAAAAAAATGAGTTTAGAGCTAAGGCTAGGCCAGGATTTGGTGGCGGGTCCAGCATTAGATTTTTAGATTGATTGTAATATAAACATAGTAGTGGTGCAAGGCAAGTATGAAGTGGGATGGGTATTTTATTAAGATACAATAAGCTGGGGGCACAAGTCACAAATTCAGGGGAGCAATCCTGACAAATGGCATAAAGGGTAAATAATGTGATATTAGATTTACTGATCTCTAACAGCACAAATGTACATGTGATAAAACAATAGTGGTGACCTTAGTACAGTCTCACTTAATATATGACAAAAAAAACAAAGCCACAACAAAAACAGAAATATATATAAAAAAAATAATAAAAAGAAACCTTCCCGAAAAGAAAAAACAGAACTAAATACCATAATAAACATTTCTTCTGCACCACCTTACCCCGAATACGACACCCAGTGCTATTAATACAGTCCCTAGAATGATTACAAATATCCAGAAAGCAGATAAACCACATGATAGTCGTAGTCCTGACAATTTGGTGCCTTCTAAGGCTTTGGGGTATCCACAGAGAGTATTAACTTTATCTTCAAATATGTTTTCATTGCGCTTATACCACTCTAAGAACCGTAGGTTGAAACAGGTACATTTAATTGGGTTGTGGCTTAAATTAATGATGCTGGTGCCGGACATGTGATCGACCGAGTGTAAATCAACGTCAGAAATATTGTTGAAAGCAAAATTCAAGTGGATGTGGCTTAGATCACCGAATGCATTACTGCTAAATGCAGTTAGTTTATTATTTCGGAGATCTACATATTGAAGCTTCACCAGTTTATGAAATGCCTGATCCTCTATTGCTATCAGGTTGCAGGATGATAAGATGAGCACCTCTAACTGTAGAGCTTGAAGGAAAATATTGTTGTTTGGAATAATGTCCATACGGAAAGAGGTCTTCTCCATGTTCAGGAATATGAGGCTTTCAAGGCCCTTGAGTAAGCTCTCATTGTTGATGTTCAGAGTTGTCCTTGACAAATTCAGATATCTCAGCAACTTGAGGTTGCTAAATGGACTCCCAGGGACGGTAAGATGAGTATTGCTGAAATCCAGGCTTTCCAGTTTGTCGTTTTCAAGAAAGGCAATCTCGTCTAATAATTGTAAAGTATTATAACTTACATTAAAATATCTCAAATTGGAAAGACCAGTGAGTTGATTTCTGCAGCAGGTACTGGAATGCAGCACATTATGGCTTAGGTCCAGATACTGCAGCTTTGTAAGCTTTTTTAGATAACCATCTCCTAAGATGATTGTTTTCATGTTGCTGTTAATGTGAAGGCTTGTTAATTCTGGGAAATTGCTTGGGTTAATATCAGAGAGATTGTTCAATTTATTTTGATTTAGAATTAGCTCTGTCAACACAATAGGGCTGTTAAGAGCAGGAAGAGACTCTAGATTGGCTCTGGTCAGATCTAGTTTTTGAATTTTAGTTAGACAGGAGAATGTGCTCTGCAGTGGATTAAATGATCTGAATTGGAAATTGACTTCACTTATAGTTGTATTGCATAAACCTTGTAATGCAGAGCCCTCAACATCAGAAGGTGGATCTCTATCATCAAATCCACCAACTCCAAGAATTTGGGTTGTTAAGCCATGAAGTCCCTCTAAAAGATTCTTCAGGTCACCGGGGTTGCCTTTAAGATCCAGACTGAACAGATTGACGGAACTGAAAGAATTCGGTTCAATGTATTCAATATTATTTGCCTTTAATATCAGGCTTAAATTATTGCTTTGTTTTAGAACTTCAACATCGGTAGCGAGAACCTTCGCAATGTAATTGGACTGGAAATCCAGGACCCTCAGATTCTTTGTAGGGAAATTGCTGGGAAGCTGCAAAGAGGAGATAAAATTGTTTCCAAAGCTGAGGGTCTCCAGGTGCTGCAGGTTTTCCAATGGGATAAAAGACACATTTGATAGAGAGGTTTGTTGTAAGAAGAGATGCTTTAAGGCCAATGGGCCGTCAAATATGTTCTCTGCAATGTATAGTATGGGGTTTCCGATCAGTATGAGGGTGTTTAGATGAATGTTGATCTGGAACACGTCTTCATATATCATGTTAATGTTGCATCTGTTAAAGGAAAAATAATGCTATAAACCACCAGAAATACGGATTTGTCCGACAGTCCTCTGTATGTAGGTGTTTCACAGTCACCCTGCCTTTTACTTGCCATTGGTTATAATATATATATTGTATTTTATGTATTATATACTGTATATAATACAGGTACAGCAGCTCAGGACCAGTTTTTTTTTCTGTAATTGAATCTTTCTGTAATTTGAATCACCATTAGTGATGAGTGAATGTGTCCCGTTTTGCTTCACCAAAAAATTCAATGGGCAGCAAAATGTTATTTTACTCGCGCAACAAGTTTTCTTGCTCCAAATGCAATAAAGTCAATGGGCATTTTTCTTATGGCAAATTGCCTTTGTTTTGTACTTTCGCAAAAAAATATGCAGATAGCAAAATGCGGAATTTCGCCATGAATCCATGGCTGCTGAAAAAATGTGCTTATCGCGAATCTCCATATCGTAAGTCTACTATATAATCATATACATATTAAATAAACCCAATAGGCTGGTTTTGCTTCCAATAAGGAGTAATTATATCTTAGTTTGGATCAAGTACAAGCTACGGTTTTATTATTATAGAGAGAAAGGAAATCTTTTTTAAAAATGTGAGACAGCCTTTCTGTAATTTGGAGCTTTCTGGATAATGGGTTTCCTGTTAATGGTGCCTAGGGTTGGATTGGGCTGTCGGAACACTGGGAAAAAAAACAGTGGACCCTGGCTGTTTTGTGTCTTGCCAGTCCAGACCCGCTCCTGCACTCCCTTTTCTTACCTCCCTCCCTGACATGCTGGAAAAAGGTACGCACCAGGGGGTAGGCTGGATGGTGTAGGGGGGCCCCTGAGGCTACAGGCCCGGTGGGTTCTGGGTGATTGAGGTCCTGGAGGAAAATCTCCCCATCTTGGCCGATAGGAAGTGAGTTGGCACTGCAGCTCTTCAGATGCTCTTCACTTGCTGCTGTTCTTATTGTTCGAATGGGTTAAATGTTAGTGTGTTATAGCATGGCCAATTCTAAGAAACTTTTCTATGGGTCTTCATTATTTATTTTTTATCGTTTCTTAATTATTTGCCTTTTTCTTCTGACTTTTTCCAGCTTTCAAATGAGGGTCACTGACCCCATCTAAAAACAAATAATCTGTAAAGCTACATTTTGTTATTGCTACTTTTTATTACCCATCTTTCTATTCAGGCCTCTCCTATTCATATTCCAGTCTCTTATTCAAATCAATGCATGGTTGCTAAGGTAATTTGAACCCTAGCAACCAGATGGCTGGAAGTGCAAACTGGAGAGCTGCTGAATAAAAAGCTAAATAACTCAAAAAACACAAATAATAAAAAATGAAAACCAATTGCAAATTGACTCGGAATATCACTCTCTGCAACTAACTAAACTAAAAGTTAACTCAAAGGGGAACAACCCTTTTAATGAACTGATTGATACAAAATTGTCCTCTGCATTGATGGTTCATTTCCAGTATACACCCCTGGATCTGTCATACAGCTGTACTGATCAGCCCTTTAGGTACCCACTTCAGTCAATTTAAAATCTCCCTCTGTGATTTACCGTAGTGTTGAATGGGATATACCCAGGCCCAGACTGGCAATCTGTGGGTTCTGGCAAATGCCAGAGGGGCTGCTATAAGGTGCCATAGAAAGTCACTATTTAGTGGGCTGGTGGGGGCTGTTTGGACCTCTGTGTACCAGAAATGCCAAGGCCTATTTTAATTCTCAGTCCGGACCTGGATATACCTGAAAACAACAGTTCTGGTACTTTACAGCCAATAAACGTATATGTTTTTAGGTGGAGAAAAAGTTCCATGACATAGGGTTGCTTTTAGTTTTCTATCCTCAGGGTCGCTGGATTTTAACTCCCATCATGCTTTTATCCTTGATAGTGTTTAATATACAGGTATAGGATCCGTTATCCAGGAACTCATTCTCCAGAAAGCTCTGATTTATGGAAAGGCCATCTCCCATTGACTCAATTTTTAGAAATCATTTCCTTTTTCCTCTGTAATAATAAAACAGTACCTTGTATTTGATCCCAACTAAGATATAATTAATCCTTATTGGAAGCAAAACCAGCCTATTGGGTTTATTTAATGTTGAAATGATTTTCTAGTAGACTTAAGGTATGGAGATCCAAATTATGGAAAGATCTGTTATCTGGAAAACCCCAGGTCTCAAGCATTCTGGATAATAGATCCTATACATATGCATGGTACTTAAAGAATTACGACAGAATAAGAGAAAAGCCCAGAGCCAGCGGAGATGCTGGTGCTGTAGATCAAACACAGCTGGAAGGTCATAGACTGAATACTGTTGAACTAAATATTTGTTATTACACATCATTATATGTACAGTTTTGCTTCAGCACAAGGGGCCCAGGCTGGCAAATGTTCTTTCTGGCTGCTGGCTCAGAACACACTAAGTTAACTTGAGTAAACAAAGTAAATGTCTAAATGGTGACTTATATAGATGTGTGTTTCACAGCAAGGTCGCTTCTTTGAACAACAGCCAGTACCCTGCTATGAACTGTTGCATCTTACAGACAATGGCAGCCTAAAACTGTATTCTCTATGTGTTTCTATACTATGGCATGCACCTAAAGACTGTTTAGCCTGTTGCAACAATGCGGATAGGGGCAGTGTTTTTCAATGAAGAGGTTAAACTGCTGGCAGAGAAATGAGCTCAGTGTGTCCTGAGGACGATACTAACACTGGCTGAGCACTTGCACAAATAAAATAGCCAATAAAACTCTGACAGATCCTGAATACCAAGCAGACTCCCATACCCTGCCACAATGCCATACAAAAAGTACACAGCGTGAGCAAATTTGGACAGTGTTACCTTGTCAGATCTAGATGTGAAATGCGTTTTAGCTGCATGAAGGTCGTACGATAAAGAGCAAAGAGCGAGTTGAAGCTGAAGTCCAGAACTTCTGTAGAAGGAGGGATTGTGTTGGGAATATTGCTCAGTCCCAGGCCGTCGCAGCTGTAGCTTATATTGGCAATTAACTGCAAATTCAAAACACAGACACTAAGTATAGGCCATTATTGTAACAGCACCATGTTGTATTGAGCACCTTACAATAAGGAGGATAATCACAGTATAGGGATCATTCATAAATAAATGTGTGCTAAAGGCAATATGGAATGAAGAATTCCCTGTCCCGAGGAGCTTGCAGTCAAATAAGCTTAGAAGAAAATGGTGCGTTAGAAAAAAGAAGCAGTATGTGACTAATGTATTACCACTATGAAAAAGTGCAAATCTAGAACTGAATTGGTTATAAGTGTGACACAATAACTAGCAGGGTCGGATTGGGCCAGAACAAAAAAGAAATTGTGCCAGTGACAAATATAAAATAAGGTGCAGATGGGGGAGGGGTGTTGTGACCCCACAAGTCCAATGTTAGTAGCTAGGGAGGGGCTTGAGGAAAGGTAAGTCTCTGCCAGAATGTTCTGAGAGAGCAGATGTGGAGCAAACAAGGGCCTATGATAGATCAGTGCAGGGATTCATTGTGCCCCCCTGATGGCGGTCCTGTATATATGTGTATGGATGTATAACTTTATTTGTAAAGTGCTGTTAAGGAAAACAAATCACATAATAAATATACATAGAACTCATATAAGGACAAGGAGCGTAAGTGCTATGTGAGACATAGCGGGAAGCAGGTCCCTGCCCCGTAGAGCTTACAGTCTAAGTGGATGGGAGGCTGACATACAGTCACAAATTGGAGATGAAAAAGTGAATAAGCAGAAGGCACAGGATTAGGCTAATGTTTTAGTGGTCCAAAAGGTAGGCTTTTAGTTTTTTCTTGAAGAGATTGAGAAAGGATATCCTTTACAGAGGAATTCAGGGATGGAAGTCCAGAGGTAAGAAGCAGCAAGATGGAAAGGTTTGAGACGAGAGGTGGCAGTGGATGGTGTGCAGAGAAGACGACCAGGAACGTATAGTGAGACTAGAGAAGAAAAGTAGTGAGGAGCAGAGGAGCGAAGGGCTTTGAATGTTAATAGAAGGGTTTTATATGTAATCCTTTGCTTAACAGGCAGCCAAGCTAAGGATTTTAGTTGGGGTTGAGCAGGTTCCCTTTTAGAAGAGAGCAGAAGGATCCTGGTAGCAGAGTTAATGATTGATTGGAGGGGAGAGAGATGGGAGTCAGGAAGACCAGTTAGGAGGAGATTGCAATAGTCTAAACGGGATAAGATAAGGGCATGGACTATATATATATATATATATATATATATATATATATATATATATACACACACACAAATCGCCAGTGTTCTGTTTAAGGAGAATATACTATGTGCTGTATAAATGAAAAGGTATCTAATTTTGCATACAATTCAGCTGTGAATAAAACAAAGGCAAACACTTGCTTAACGTTACCGGGGTATTACCATTTCTTACCTTGGAGAAAGTCTTGCCTATCTGAGTGAATGTCTTTATTAGATGTACAGAAAGCCCCCCCCCCATTATTTTTTTGCACCTCACTAAGTCCAGTCACTAATGCTCTGAACTGTAACAATTTGGTGTATAAGTTGCTGGTGTTTTTCAGTTGCTAATGACGTGCCAGCAGCTAATGTATCAAATTGTAACACTTGGGAGCCTCTTTAAATCCTCCTATTTAATGGCAAAACTAGTGAATTACATGAGCCGTGACTAGTCGCCTGGCCTTTCTTCAAATATGTGAACTCTGTGCTCTGTCTGTGCTTCAAAGGGACGTCTAACCTTCTGCTTATCCTAACAAAGGAATCCGCTTTGCAGCCTCTTGATTAAATGCAGCTTCTGCTCTAAAAGTGAAAGAAGAAGTATAAACCTGTAATAGCTGTACATCTGTAAAACCACATTGCGAAACCTTTTATTTCAACAGAAAACGGGGACGTAGCGAAAGTATAGAGTCGCCGCTGCTAAAGTTCCTGCGGCTATTCACAGTCATTATTGCTTTTTATATTGAATGCAGTGATTGCTGGTTATCCCTGTCTTTGACTGTTAAAACAATGTACCAGAAGTTTGTTCTCCTGTAGCTCTGTGAATCAGCTGCCGCCTGCCACACTGATTTAGGCCTCTTACACACGGGCGATTGTTTGTCCGTTACGATTTCTTCCGTTCAGCCGCAGGGGGTCGCAGGAGTAGACGCACTCAATTATGTCAATGGGGCTGTACTCACACAGACGCATGTAAGTGCCAAACGCAGGTTGGGACGCAACATGTTGCATTTTACCTGCGTACAGCCCCATTGACCCAGTGCGTCTACTCCTGCGACCCCCTGCAGTTAAAAGTCACATGATTGTAAGGATTCGGATTTGGTTTGGCCAGGCACAAGGATTCGGGCGAATCTGAATCCTGCTGGTTCTCTAAGTCTGCATGATACTGTATATGTTGTCATATTGATTTTTCTTGTTTATGTGAAAATGAAGTAAATATTTTGAAACTGAATCCTGCTGAAAATGGCCGAATACTGAACCGAATGCTGGATTCAATGCATCCCTAGTCCAAAGAGTTTGTTGTCAGCAATTCATACCTAAGCAACTGCAGGTTGAAGATGCAATGATAACAAAAAGCCAATTGTTGTGTCGCATATAAGAGCATCATGGTTGAGCCCTGAGCTTTTCCAAATTTTTTTTGACCACACCCCCTAATTAGCATGTTCATTTTACAAGATTTGGCAGGTTATGAAAGTTTGAACATATTTCTGTGTTTTTTTCCCCAGTTATTACAGTTTTGCTAATGAGGGTGAATTGACCTGTGAGTCTAACATATCCCAAGGGACCTGTTATCTTTAATTGCTACAATTACTTATTGGCTTAGCTTGAAATTGTTACAAAAGTATCTTATCTTCTGCTGTGGCTGTTCTGGGCTCTCTGCCAAATTGCTCCCCTGCATTGTGATTTCTTCTGTTCAGCTGCAGTGGGTCGTAGGAGTAGACAAACTGAATTATAGTCACAGACGCATATAAGTGCCAAACGCAGGTTGGGACGCAGCATGTTGCATTTCACATGCGTTTGCCGCATACATGTGTCTGTGTGAGTACAGCCCCATTGACAATTCAGTGCGTCTACTCCTGCGCCCCCCTGCGGCTGAACGTAAGAAAGCACAATGCAGGGAAGCGCTCAAACAAACACCCGTCCTTAGAAGTCAGAACCAGTGCAGAGAATAAAAACCGCCAGGGAGATTCTGCTTCCAACAATTACATTGAACTTTTAATATGAATATAGAATGGCTAATTCTAAGCAACTTTTTAATTAGGGTTAGGGTTATACACTGTCTTCATTTTTTCAAATAGTTTTTGAATGATTTGCTTTCTTCTTTTGACTCTTTCCAGCTTTTAAATGGGGATCGCTGACCCCATCTGAAAAACAAATGCTCTGTAAGGCTACAAATTATCGCTACTTTTTATTACTTATCTTTTTATTTAGGCCTCTCCTATTCTTATTCCAGTCTCGTATTCTAATCAATGCCTGGTTGCTAGGCTAATTCAGACCCTAGTAACCAGATTGCTGAAATTGCAAACTGGAGAGCTGCTGAATACAAAGCTAAATAACTCAAAAACCACAAATAATAAAAAATGAAAACTAAATGCAAATTGTCTCAGAATACCATTCTGTACGTCATACTAAAAGTTAATTTAAAGGTGAACAACCCCTTTAAAGACCACTGAAAACCTGTACTTACTGTATATTGGAAAAGTTGCTTATAATTATCTTTTACATTAAGTTTTCTTGTATGAGGAAGTTAGGGATTCGCAGAATCCAGGATTCAGTTTGGCCAAGATTCTGCCTTTTTCAGCAGGATTTGTATTCGGTCGAATCCTTGTGCCTTGCCGAACTGAATCTGAATCCTTAAAATCACCTGATTTTTTTTGATCACACAAAGAAGAAAGTAAAAAAATGTGTAAATGGGCTTGTGGTTCTCTTTCACTCTTCCTGCCTTAATTTTTTATGTTTTCTTAAATCTGATATCTGAGTATTAGTCATTTTTGTTGACAATCTCAGCACGAATTTCCTGTAACTACTTGTCGAGGGACCAAGGCACCTAACCACTTACAAGCTTATTGTAGAGGTCTGCACATTCTGAATTCTCTAAGGAACCAAACTAAAACCTATAGATATACAAGGCCTGGGGCTGGCTTAAGTTGGACTCTTCATTAAAGGGGAACTATTGCAAAAATGTGATATTAGCTTCAGCATACTGAAATAAGAAACTTTCAATTAAATATTCTGTACTGTTTCTGAAATAATCAAGTTTATATTCACTATCCCTCTCTCAGCATCTGTTTCTCTTCATTCTCTCTTCATGCAGCAGTTGGGTGTCAGATATTCATTGACAGTTAGATCCAATATATCTTATAGGGGAGGGGCTCCTTTTACCTAGAAGATATATTAGAGCTCACTCTATTAAAATTACCAGACATTATGACTCTCTACATGCAGAATTTGTGTAAAAGGCAGTTATTTTGTTAGATTTTGTTTGTACTGGAATCAGTTCTTTGAGTGAGCTCTAATTAATCTGCTAGGAAAGGAGCCCCCCTATAAGATATATTGGATCTAACTGTCAATGAATATCTGACACCCAACTGCGGCATGAAGAGAAACAGATGCTGAGAGAGGGATCGTGAATATAAACTTGATTATTTCAGAAACAATGCAGAATATTTAATTGATTTTATTTAGAAAGTTTCTTATTTCAGTATGAGGAAATGTATATTAAATATTCTTTTTTTTTTCCGATAAAGCAACCTTTAAAACAAATTGATATCAAATTGCTCAGTGTGCTCTTCTGAGCACTTTTGTAATTTCTGTTTGTATATTTCAAGCTGTTCGCTATACCGGTAATCTGAAGAAATTAGAACAAAGCAATGCCACCTACTGGTCAGTTCTGCCAGCGGAATACAGTAGGAAGCAAATTTAGTCGAAGAGGAATCTCTTCTGATGTTGGTTTGCTTAGGAAAGAAAACATTTTACTCAACTCATACCAAGAAATTAGTTCATGTAATTAGTTCAACAGTTCAACACAAAGTGAGGTCTATGACCCTTAAGAAGGAACAAGTGAAATGAGTAAAAAGCTACAGGGTCGGACTGGACTGAAGCCGACCCAAACCTGCTCCCTGCACTGGTTGCTGCACCCCTACCTCTCCAATCACTGCTGCAACAACATCAAGTACGGTAAGTACGGGGAAGGGAGGAAGGGAATTACAGATGGGGGGGGCCTAAAGGTGGAGGGGGGTTGTTACTGGGAAAGTTACACAGGGAGGGCGTGCAGACCCCTGAGGGTCCCAGACCCCCCAGTCCAATGCTGAACATTTATTTATAAAACACCCATGTAGCGATGAAAGAATCTGTCCCTGTTTGGTTTCGCTGAACAATTTGTGAAGCTTCTGAAAAATTAGCGAAACTCATTAAAGTCCATGGACTTTTTTTGTAGCAAAATGTATTAGAGTCAATGGTGACTTTTTTTTGTTGCGACGGCTTTTTGTAGCAAAATATATTACTTTTTTTTCTCACTCCGAATGCATTAAAGCAGTGTTGGACTGGGACACCAGGGGCCCACCAATTAATCTTAGACCAGGGGCCCACTATTAGTACTATTATTCTTCCTTTCCTCACTCATCTATTCTCCTTTTCTTTACATACTATAATCTACTATTCCATCTATTTAGCCTCTTTGTTCTCATAGAAATAGGGAATTCCCATGAAATAGGCCAAATGTTTTAGCAGCATGAGGGCCCACTGACACCTGAGCCCACTGGGACTTTTTCTGGTATCCCTGTGGGCCAGTCCGACACTGCATTAAAGTCAATGGGTGTTTTTTCTCAAGTTCTCTCTCCAATTGCAGTGAAGTGAATGGGCGTTTTTGTAGCCTTTTTGTCTCTAAAGCAGGGGCGGACTAGGGGCAGGCAGATTCGGCACGTGCATAGGGTGCAAAGCTGGGGGGGCACCAGGCACGAACCTTTTCTGTCGCCTACCCCCTAGTCCAGTCTCCTCTCTCCCCAACTGTAACTGCTATTTTTAAGTCTATTGCACTTCTGTGCATGCGCACGCTCCATTTTGAGCATGAGTGCAAATCCACACATGTGCACTTAATCGCTAATCTGGGCACGCGCAGCCGGCAGTGGGACTGGCCAGGTTGCCTAGGACGTCTGGCCGGCCAGGCCTGTCTCTGCTCTATGGATTCTTATAAAACTGGCTTAGATAGAGAAATCTAATTCTCTTTCACTCTTCATTCTGGGAACTTCTCTATGAATTTGTATCAAACTAATTTCTTTGTTCACTTGAAATATAATGGGCAGAGTCCAGGCTCTTTGTTCTAAGTGCGAAGTCAATGAAAGTAACGTTTAAAAGCCACCAGGGGAATTTATGTACAGGCAGTGCATAGTACAATGAGATTAAATAATCAATGCGGCTCAGTTGGGGATGGCGATTAGATACATTCTTCCCTTTGTTTGGAAAAATATGGGTTTTATATTAACCATACCAATTATAGGTTTAGAAAGTATTACCTATTTTGTTTTTGTATAAGGGCAGAGACACACAAGCGATTCATTTTCCGAAGTTGCCTCAGGAAGAAACTTCGGGCAACTTCGGAAACCGATTTTGCCACCCCACCGGCGATTTTCATTCTAGCCAACGGGAGGCAGTACGGGGAGATTAGTTGACCAAAAGAAGAGATTTGTCGCCGGGCGACTAATCTCCCCCCGAATCTGCCCGTGTGTCTCCACCCTAAGACAATTGTCCCCTTTATGTTTGAGAGATACTGTGTTTACAAGTTATTGCTTGGTCGACATACCATCCTATCACTTTAGCTGAACTTTATGCATCAGATTCAAGCCTGTGAGTGTTTGATTTGTCAGAACAATCATTAATACAAACATACTGATACACATACATCAAACTGCTTTTCTGGGCATTTATAGGAACAGGAATTGAACATGAATCCAGTTAAGGCTCAGACTACACTGTCATTGGTAGATTAAAGGGGCTGTTTACCTTTAAATTAAAGGACCAGTAACATCAAAAAATTGAATTGGTTAATATGATGCAGAGAGTGATATTCTGAGACAATTTGCTATTGGTATTCATTACTTTTTGTTTTAGAATTATTTAGCTTATTGTTCAGCTGCTCTCTAGTCTGGAATTTCAGCAGCTATCTGGTTGCTAGGGGTGAATTTAACCTAGCAACCAGCCAATGGATTGAATGAAAGACTGGAAATTGAAAAGGAGAGGGCCTGAGTTTAAAGATACCTAGAAAAAGCTTCAATATCACTAAAAAAACAATAAAGTTCACCTTTAGTATGATGCAGAGAGTGATATTCTGAGACAATTTGCAATTGGTTTTTATTTCTTATGGTTTTTTCAGTTTGCTGTTTCAGCGATCTGGTTGCTAGAGTTCAAATTACCCTAGCAACCATGCATTGATTTAAATAAGAGACTGGAATTTGAATAGGAGAGGGTTTGGATACAAAGTTGAGTAATAAAAAGTAACAATAACAATTTGTTAAAAATACGTGTAGCCTTGCAGAGTATTTGTTTTTTCAGATGGGGGTCAGTGCAAAAACTATTAAAAAAAAAAATGAAGGTCAATTGAAAAGTTGCTTAGAATTGGCCATTCAGTAACATTCTAAAAGTGAACTTACAGGAACAGTAACATCAAAAAATGAAAGTGTTTTAAAGTAATAAAATTATAATTCAGTGTTGCCCTGCACTGGTAAAACTGCTGTGTTTGCTTCAGAAACTCTACTATTGTTTATATAAATAAGCTGCTGTGTAACAATGGGGGCAGCCATTCAAAGGAGAAAAGGCTCAGGTTACACAGCAGATAAGCTCTATAGAACATAATGGTGTTATCTGTTATGCACTTGTAGGTATGTGAAAATTTAGACACCCTTACACATTACTGACAGGCACATCCCTAGTAATATGGACACCTAAGTGGGTCCTTATGGGGACCTTGTGCTTATGTAACCCCTGTAGTTCTCACAGTGTACACCAGATGGCACTGTGCAGTAGTATAAAGGTCTTGGGAACCATGAGGTCTGGGTCCATTACTTTAGCACAACCAAGCAGGCTGGAAGGGAATAGGTATATGTCGACCCTAGACGCATTGGCCCTAGTAATTAGATAGCATACTCTTTTATAGATCACTCTAGGAGAGATAGAGAGGTTATTTAGTTGAGCAGCTCAAGGCTCCACCGAGGTTAGAGGGATTAAGATCCCAGGGTATTACTGACCCGGGGTAGTGACTAAAGTGTTGAGACTAGGGATGATAGGAACAGTGTCGGACTGGCCCACCAGGATACCAGGAAAAGTCCCGGTGGGCCCAGGTGTCAGTGGCCCTCACGCTGCTAGACATTTGGCATATTTCATGGCTATTCCCAAATTCTATGAGAACAAAGAGGCTAAATAGATGGAAAAATAGAGTATAGTATGTAAAGAACAGAGACTAGAGGAATGGAGGTTGAGGGAGGAGAGGAAGAACAATAGTACTAAGAGTGGGCCCCTGGTCTAAGATTAATTGGTGGGCCTCTAGTCAAACCACGCCTACCAAATGGGCGTGGTCAAAACACTTTTGCTGCACTAGATGCAGCAAATTTTTTTTGTCCCTTTTTTTATTTCCAAAATGTTGGGAGGTTCCTTCAAAGGTGAGCCACCCCTGAGGTTAAATAAACTGTTTTGGCAAGTGTTTCTAGTCTGAGGAACTAAAAGTCGGTGTGCTTAAATGTAACAAGTAATTTCTGGGTAAAGTGCAATTTTCAGAAGCAAATGACGTGTTCTTCACCCAGACTTGGAGTGTCATTGCTGTTGAGCACCAGGTTGTGCCCAGTGCTTCTAAATAAAAGCAGTTGCTTATGTGAAGGAAATGTTCTCACAAGTCTGGACACTCCCATGGGTCTCACACACCAAAATCAATACTGTAAGTGAGAGTACAGAGTATTATTTATAAACCTCAGAGCTGTAAAGTTATACAATATATCACACACGCATATATTGATATATAAAATAGTTAATTTCTATGAATGGCACGAAGCAGACGACATTCTTACCTCCGCACACTTGATTTGTGCAGCAACGGAGATTTCTTGGGACAGAGCAGAGTGAAGGATCAGCAGTAGAAAACAGCACAGAGGGAGAGCCATTGTTAGGTGTCTCTGCTACACAAGTAATCTGAGTTATGTCCCTGAAAAGTGAAACTAGTTCTCTGCCGGAAGAAGAACTGTAGTGATGCAAATTTATATAGCAAAATATTTCCTTGTGCACAGAGAAAATGTAGTCCCTGTACAATCATATAGTACAAACATTGATACGGCCCCAGTGATAAAGTGCAAGGGCGTCTCATCCTGAATGAGACTTACAGTGAGATTTGGGGAGAATGTTTAAAGGGGCGGTTCAACTTTCAACACCTTTATCCAAGATACAAATAATAACAGTCAATTCTCTTATTAGAAAGTCATGACATCACATCATAACCAGATGTTTTCTTTGTATTCATTTTACTGAATGGAACATAAACCTGATTCTTCAGTCTGTAGTAGTGGTCACTAAGCTGTGGGGCTGGTCCCAATGATAAAGTGGATGCCAGTTAGTGTGAGATTTGGGGACATTGCTCAAAGGGGGTTGTTCACCTTCCAACACTTTCTTTTCAGTTTAGTTGGTTCCAAATAGTTCATCAGAAATAACAACTATTTTCAATTTCTTTATATCCACATGCGTGCACAGACGCTGGGGCACATGCGCGAATAGTCACTGATGCGCATGCGCGAATAGATGCAGAAGCACATGCGCAAATCAACAATAAAAAAGGAAAAAATGAATCACCGCGAACAGTCCAGAGAGGAGGAGAGAGCCAACCGGACTAGGGGTAGGAGCCAGAGAAGGTACATGCCTAATCCGCCTACCCCTAGTTCTGGCCCTGACCTAACCTATTTGGCACCTGACAAACTTATTTCCCCTGTTTTTTGTAGAGAATTGTTCAGTTTACTTTATGGTAAATAAACCCTCGCTACAAAATTGTATGTTGATGGTGGAAAATTTCTCTTGGATTTATGGACCATTCCCATGTCATAAGAGTAAAAGACTAAGCTTGAAAGATTTGGCCAATACAGTAGAACCCCAATTTTACATTTTTCAGGGGACCATTAAAAAAATCAGGGAAACGTGTTAAAGTAAATT
Source organism: Xenopus petersii (assembly GCA_038501925.1). Classification (NCBI taxonomy): domain Eukaryota; kingdom Metazoa; phylum Chordata; class Amphibia; order Anura; family Pipidae; genus Xenopus; species Xenopus petersii. Next base: position 209,990,633 of record CM076672.1, on the reverse strand, counting down.
TTTCTGAAAGCACAGGAGTCCGTTTTACTTTGAGAGGACAAAATTTGGATGTAAAATCTGGGAAAACATTACTTAAAATCAGGAAAATGCACCTATTGAAATGCATTATAAATTGGTGGGACCACAAATAAAATATGTAAAATGCGGGAAAACGTAAAATCAGAGGACTAAAAAGCGAGGTTTCACTGAATTACAAATTCTTCATAATTTATTTAATTTATATGGCTATTCAGAGGTCTAACGATTTGCCAAAATAATACTTTTTAACAATATAGGTGAATAATCCACCTTAGAGGCCTGTCTGAAGACACTATTAAGCTTTTCCAAAATTTAGGGACACCTTTGGTATGGCCAACTTACTGTTGTCATTGGTTTGACTCTGAGATTTCCCATGATGCTGTGGGAGACCGTTATTTTATTTTCAGACTAGATCTCAGACTACAGAGAATTCTTACAGAAAAGGGATGGACATGTTTCCAGCACAGGTAAAATGAGGGTTGTATTTGGTACAAAAGGAATTAGAATTCATTCAGAAGATGAAAAATCTTTCTAAATTCAGATCATGAAGCTTAATATTCTTGTTTAATCAATCATTATGTGCAGTTTCTCTGGCCTGTCTTCTGAGCACAAAAAGATGGATTACAACAAAAACATGATAGGAATCATAATACCTTCCATCATTATTAGCGGAGCTGTACATTTCTGCATTTATTGCTGTCATTAGTCCACATAAACAATTGGTGCACCTTTAATATCAATATACGGGAGTAATAACTGAAAGTAATTATTTCTATATCTCTGTGCTGTTAATGGGGTAAATAAAAATGCTTTTAACTTGTGTGTACTTTCTTCTTCTTTCCAAAATTTGCAGATTAATGATTAAACCACTGTACCCTCAGGGAATGCACGAAGGTGGCATCACACTACATGTCTGGATCTTGTGTCTACATGAGACCCATCAGTCAGCCTTAGGTGGGAATGGAATAAAATTCATTAGCATCGCTTTTGTCAAGCATAAGGATTAGTGATGGGTGAATCTGTGCCGTTTCGTTCCGCTGAAAAAATTGTGAATTTATCACGAAATTCGCGAAAACAGTGAAAAATTCACAAAAAGAGATTGAAGTCAACGGGCGTCAAAATAATTTTGACGCAAGCATCGATTTTTATATGCACGACTCTTTGGTCCAAATGCACAACCAATTTTTTTTTGCCGTGGTGGATTTTTCGCCGGTGAATTGTAGCCAACACTGGCGCTTCTGGCGAATTTATTTGCCCATCACTAATAAGGATATATTTTGTAGATCATAGATGTGGTATGTGTTCACCAGTCTAAAGCAACTTGACTTGCTGCATAATCTTGAAACTGGTTAACCACTTATCTGGGCTTGACCTGAAGAAGTCACTTGGATGAGTGGTGAAACATTTTCAAGAATACTCCGAACATCCAGAGCCTTTAGCTTTAGCCCTACTTAATAATTCACTCCAGTTGCTTTAAGCTGGCCATAGACGCAACGATCCGATCGTACGAATTGTGGATTTGTACGATTTTCGGACCGTGTGTGGAGAGTCCCGACATTTTTCGTCCGGCGAAGATCGGTCGTTTGGTCGTTCGGACAGGTTAGAAAATTTCTGTCGGCTGCCGATAATATCTCTGCATGTATTGCCGATCGTATGATTTTCAGAGGGAGACAGTCACCAGCTTTTGTCGGACATAACTTTTGTACGATTGCCGTCAGGGGCAGAACATCGGCTGATCTGTTCTTTTACTACTTTATTTGATCGTAATGGTAAGACTTTGATCCGAATGGTTAGTGGCAGGTCGGGAGATGGGAAAGTCCGATTGTACGTTGATTTGTACGATTGGATCTTTGCATCTATGGCCAGCTTTAGACTCATCACTGCTAGTTACTCTGCAGTAGTTGTAATGCATGTGAATCAAAGAACACCACAGTCTCAATAATCTCTAGTTTCATTGATTGAACCCCACAAACAAAATACTAGTGACGAGCGAATTTGCCCTATGGGTGATTTTTTTTCTCTCACTCCAAATGCATTATAGACAATGGGCATATTTTTGTCATTTTTTTCACTCCAATAGCATTTTCAATGGGTGTTTTTTCTCACTCCAGATACATTGTGAATGGGTGTTTTTTCTTCAGTTTTTTCGTGGTGAATATTTGACGCAGTTTTGCTGAAAAAAAAAAATTTGCCCACGGCAAAACATTAGCTCATCACTACAAATCACCATAATCCAACCTCCATGGTGCCCTGAAGCTAATTGTAGCAGTTTCATTATTGCTCAGCAAGTCTAGTTGCTTTAGGGTAGGGGCACACTGGGCGATTCAGGGAGATTTAGTTGCCTGGCGACTAATCGCCTCATCTTTGCGGCGACCAATCTCCCCGAACGAGGAAACCTCGGGCGACTTCGGAAAAGGAAAGACACGTGTGGCAGGTGATTTTTCATTTTAGCCAGTGCAAGAGAGAGGGAAGGCGTTCAGGGAGATTGGTCGCCGCAAAGTCGAGGCGATTAGTCGCCAGGCAACTAAATCTCCCTGAATCGCCCAGTGTGCCCCTACCCTTAGCTTTACTATTCCAAGAATGAGTGAAAATTTTTATAGTCCTAAAGCTAGTTCCTTTGTCTCTAGGTGCTTACTATGGATAGCATGCTTTTCTGTTCTTCAACCCAATTAAATGTCTTACCAGGAAAAAATTATTTTATAAAATCTCCCCTACACACACTCCGGTATCTCAGCCTCCAGGCTTTGAGTTGACAATAATGTGGTATATGTATCTTCAACACCCAGTTTCTTGCCTTTAGGCAGGTCGTTTTCAATATAAAGGTGAATTCACGATCTATAGAAAAGATATTTCCCCTCCTTTACACCTAGACTGAGAATGAAAAGAAGATCTTTTGCTCATCGATTGGTATCATATATTAATTCAGGCTGCCTGCTTGAATACTACAAAAGCTTTTTGTTATGAATAAATATACTTAATCGGGTCACCAGACACAACGTTTCACTCTTAACAGGGATTCCCTGGATGAGCAAAGTTTTATGAAAAATATGCCCTTATACTCTATATGAGGCCACTCAACTGTAAGACCTTCTCAGACATACCTTTGCTTTTAATTTTTACACAAATAACAATTGTTCTGCTTGTTTATGTCCAAAACAAATCTACTTAGGCTACATCTATCTGAATTGGGGCAGCTGAACCCTAAACTATGGTTGTACAGTCACCAAGACATTGGCTTTAGAGCTGAGTGGGATCATTCTGGAGTGCATTAGTCTGGATTGTTTAAATTATTCATGGGAATTCATAGGCCAAGTCTAAATTTCTTATTAAAATGGTAAGTCTAGACATTTTAATAACTGCAGGCCCATGAGAAAGTTTGAGCTCATACCGTCAGCGGAATTAAATATGAAAATACGTCATTTGAATTTTTAAAAAATCTGATTCTACCATGTAATAATGTTCATTAGAAAATGTATTACACTGCATATTTTTAATTGAGCTTGAGAATTTTTAAGAAATGCTTGAAGTTTCCACTTTTTAACCGGCATTCCTGCGCCAAACAACTGCACTTTTAGTTTTATTACATACACGAGGCACTGTGGGTTTACTGATTAGTTTGCCCACCTCTGAATTCTTGCCAAATCCTTTGTTATTTTTATACACCACAAAACAAAAATGTAATGCCCCTGTTTTCCAGCTACGTTACACTGGGATGTACTATGGGGCTATACCGTTTTGAAAATTAGTGGAACAGGGGCACAGGCACATTTGCTGTTTATAACAGACATCAACAAACTTTCAGTCTCTCTATATACTGTATATACTCGTGGTTTTGCTGCTAGAACTGAAAGGAGAAAATAAGGAGCACTGGAAAAACACACATATATAATTTTTAGTATTGCCAGTTACCCATTGCTCTTAATTTCAAGTCCAGTTCCCAGGCCTGCATTCTTCCTCTGCCATCGCTGTAGAACTGGAAGACGAATGGATGTTGCAAATCAGGATTTTTTGTTATGTAGAGTTAAGCAAGCATGGAGTTGTTTATCAGGTGTATCATGTTTATATACTGTAGAAAGTGTTTTCAAGAAAATACCTAAAAACCCAGCCCTTATGCATTATTATAATCTTGTGCAAGGGCTTTTTGTCATGTAGGGCTGTAGCTGCTAATGGGTGAATTAAGGCTGGGATTGATCTATGAGAAATGCATAGAGAATTAGAACAATATTTAATCAACTAAGGTAGAGGGACTGATTGTTGTACCATGACAGAGGCAACGTCGGTACCTGTCCCAGCCATTACCCAATAACCAACAGTCCCCCCTTCCTCCAAGCCCCTTTAAAGGGGACCCGTCACCCCAAAAAATTATTCATAATCCTATTTTATCACATTAGTCAAGCAAAATGAACTTTAATTACACTATATGAATTATCTGAATATTGTTTCCATCAGTTTGGGAATTCATAATGATAGCAAGCAGGCAGGAGTCATTAAGTGGACACTGTTATTTAGAAAAGCCTTGTATCATCTCAGAATCTTGTTTGTGCACCAGAATGTGGGACCTGATGTCCATTCCCATGCCCTGGTTACACAATTAAACGGTCAAGAGAACTGGGGGAATGTGGGGAGAGCAGTGACATCTAGGAAGTGCTGAATGGAAAGTGAAAGTAATTGTCTGCCCCGCCTCTAAGGCATAGAGGACGGGCAGACAATATTTGATTGACAGCTGAGATGTTTAAATGAGTTTACAACAGGTATGAATGCTTTAATAAAAAATAGAAATTGGATTTCATGTTTAATTTGGAAAGGACTTTTATTATACAGATTTTTGTGTCTGGGTGACGGGTCCACTTAAAAGGAATTACAACAATTATGCTTTTTGGATGAAAAGGCCGCAGAACAATTTTATTGTAACAAGTGATATAATTTAGTGCAAAATACACTACAACAAATGATAACATATCATTAACATAGCATAACAATAATATTTGTATAACAAACGATTAACTTCTGAATACCCACACACTGTAGCAAACCTTATAACTGCACAACGCAACAGTGCTGCCAGCTGCCATAGTAGCCTGTAACCCACCTGCTACCTAACCAACTCCTATTCCTGTGATGTGTTGCTACCCCTGAGGGGCCAGGCCTTCCAGCTACCCATTAACCCTGTAACTCCCCTATTGGTCACTGGACTCCCTGACCCCACCTTCACCAACCATATATATCTACAGGGCAGGGAGGGTGGTAGTTTTACGGTGCTGCTACAAATGGAGTGGGGGTGTGTGGAAACCTAGTCCCCTATCTTTTAAGGCTGTCCCACGTCACCCTGATACCTTTTCCACTGCCCAATCACATATTACGACTAGGAGGGGCTTCTGCACCTCATGCTCAGCCATGCCCCTGCTTCCCTAGGCTGTGCCCCGTGCCATCAGGTTACTCTATAGTGAAGGCCATATAAGCCTGCTTCAGGCAAGGAAAGTTACTAAATTTGTTACATATTGGGGGGGGAGGGGTCGTGGAGAAAGGGTTGGTCATCTTATGTAGCAACTACATTTCACTCTGCATCATTGGCTGCTTTTATTATCTCCACCAAAGCTCTGTCCCATTCCCAGTGGTTGGTTTTCAAACTAATGAACTAAATGCTTTCTGTTTGTCCAATTGATAAACATGGGTGCTATCAGCACATCACAGGCTTCATAAGCTTTAAGAATTTATATGCCTTCATTTATGCACACAAGTCAAATTTCAGCCTACAGGCCAGATGATTAAAGAAGCAAAAGTGTAAGATCAGGTGACGACCTCACACTCACAGCAAATTACATCATAGTCATGTTCTCAATTTTGACCAATTGAGGTGAGCCAACCACAGTTTGACTGACCATACAGGGAGCTTTAACTGTGGTAAAATATGATGCATATGACCAAATTCGTGCCAATGCCACAATAATGGTCATTTCGGTACACAACTCTATAACAGCTAGAAATATATAAACTAAATATAAAAGTAAATGTAAGGCTTTTAAAATGTTCATTCCTGTCACATTAACTGCCATAAAATACAATCTACTGCTTTGCCCAGTCTTAACTGCACTCATTTGTTTATTTCTATTAATTAGTAATTAGCTCAGAGAATACTGTTCTGCAGTTACTTAAGTGTCTGTATGTACAATAAATTGCCCCTCGGAAAGTAAGGAATTCTACAAATACAAAATAAAACATATTTATTGAACACCAGCACTGAGCCTGGAGACTTTGTTTTCCCAATAGATCCATTTTCTTCTTTGGCCTGTAACGTTTCAGAGCAGAGCACTTAATTATATCACACAAAGATAAATGTTAGGATGAGACTTTTTATCCAATGCCTTGGAAGTATAATGTGGCTAAAAAGGATAAAAAAAAATCACAATATGGGGGGTTAGAAAACCGATGACATGATGATCTTCAATAATGTTGGGCCTTGGGTTAGGGGGATACTGGCATTGATTTCTCCTTTGAGTTTAACGTAATACGCTAGCAACTGTAACAATGAGAAATATAGCGTAAAAACCTTAATAATAAATCATTCTCTTATTAATATTGTACTCACATATATATAGTTAAAATTGCTTGTAATCAGTCTCTCCGTGGTGTCATGCTCCAGACAGCGCTATACCAAGTTGATATCCCTTACCGACTGTGCTGGGCTCACCCAGATGACCCCACAACCTGTCGCCTGCCTGACGCGTTTTGGCTGAAAGACTTCCTCAAAGGTTTCCGTTCCCTAGTAGGTCACAACCTCACTGTAATTTGGACTTTCCTAACAGGCCTCATTGGCTTTGATAATATAGTGAATAAAGTACCCCCTATTGTAAAAATAAGGACACAGAGGAGTTCCATGACTTTATAAAAGCATGATGCCTGAGGCCGATTGCTTTTGTAAAGGTGACTTCTAATATCCTCATATTTTACAACAGGGGGTACTTTATTTATTATAAGACACAAGTTTAATTGAGTCACGGAACAGAAATAAGCATCGATTATAACTGTTTTATAAGGCTATCATTTACAGGATAATAGTCAAAAGGAAAATAATTAGCGTTTTCCCAAAAAATAAAAAATTGTTAAACATACAAAAACATTTATTAGGACATGAGCCACCAAAATCCTAACGCGCTTCGTGCCTGTGTGTTGGGAACATCCCTGTACATTTCTTTTATAGGGGCTGTGAGTGACCAATCAGAACAATACATACATGAAGCTATCAAGCACCAATTTTTCAGCTCCCAGGTGCCTTGCTGGTAAGCTCCTATTCTGTACTGGTTGTGATGTAGAGAGATCACCCCTGCAGCAGTGGAGGAAAGAATGTCCCTTTAAGAGTGCCTTAAAAATGTACTAACTTTAAATAAAATCACACTTATTAATAAATGTCAGATGCAGAATATTATAATAATTATATAATTATGTTACAAAATGTATATTTTTTTCAATAAATGGGCTCCAATGGTTCTTAACAAAAAATATTGATAACACTGATATTTACTAGTTTGTAAATGTCCAGTTCACTTGGGAACAATACAAATGACACAGCACAAATACTATATATATACTCACACAGTTTCAGGCGTACTTTGCCCATCAGGGGCCAATAACCAAAACATAGAGTGTGACTAGAAAGTGTCACCCCAAGCTTTCAGGCCTCCCAAGTGAAACCTAGGCGGGACAGCATCTACCCCAAGGTTTGTGCACTTGGTCCCTACTATTGGGTATGTGCACCCAGGACTCTAATCCTTAATAACATCCTTGGTGGAGCTAAAGCTGCTTACTAGCTATTCTACTCCTATCTATCACTCCTGAAGTGATCTATTACAGTAAATAACCTTGCACTCCCTTTCTTACTAAGCATTCTTGGTCTAGCCTTCCAAAGGTGGAATCCACGAAGAGAAGAGAATTAATTTTATTAGCATCTCCCTTATATACTTTATAACATAGTCCTGGCCAACTATGGAACAAGCAGTGTCATATTTTTACAAAGGGGCAGGAGACACTTTCTTATATACTTTACAAAAGTGACCCTTTCGGCCAACGATGAAACTGCCAGGGTCATACTTTAACACAGGAACAGTAATTGCTTCCTAACTATATTTTAGGACCCAACTTAGCTGTTCACCATCTCTAAGGGACTGCCAGAAAAAATAAAAGGGCAACTTATCTATCAGCCCCCCACATCTATTGCTTGAGTCTGCATGAATAAATTGTGAAGTGTAATCTGGTCTCATAATTTGGGGCAGATTTCTACTTTGATTTTCATCAAATCTATCAAAAATTCTAACAAATTGTTAAAAGTTTTTTCCATCTACCTTCTTTGGGGAGACAAATCTGTCAAGTCTGTTGTGCGTAGAATGTTTGGCTCTAGAAAGCTTTTCAAATGTAATTTTGGGTTACATATTAAAAAATATTTGAAATGAGATAGGTATATGCTAACATTAAATTCCTCATTTCAAGCCGTTGGAAATATTTTGCACGGTAGCTGTCAAATTAACTCTACATGATCAGATTTCCGTAGCACCCGTTTCTCTTGACATGCCCTGGAATCATGGCATTGTGATTTGGTGAGCAACTAAGTTATCACTCCTCAAAATACATTTCCTAGCTATTAAAAAAATCTGCTTGAATAATCTTATTCAGGAGTCGCTTTAAAAAAAGAAAGAAGACCATGTGCTTGGTCTCTTTGGACCCCACTTGCTGGAGGAGCTGATTGGTGCTGGAGGAAGTTGGAGAAATAATTGTAATAGATTGCTCTAGAAGAGATTCAGAGTGGTTAACAGGCTCCAATGAAGAGACCAAGAGGTTTAGTACTCCATGGTGTACTCAAGTGATATGCTTAGGAATAAGATATCCCAGGAGTAATTCACCACTGTGAGCATGCTTCTTGTTCTGGGGACTAGTTTACCGTGAATTCTGGTAAATTGTTGTCTACATATGTAAACTGTTATGTCTTATATTTGTATTCCTTTTCTCTGCAAAGTGCAGTGGGGAACCACAGTACTATATAAAATATTTAATTTCTGCTGTCAGTAGCTCTTTAAAGCTATGGAGCTATTTATGGTTGTTGTCAGCATTTCATTGCCATCTAGTGTCATTTTAGCAAAATGCAACCAAGTGACTTTATGCTAGTCTAAATAATTTGGATTAATAATTTTTAGGTGTTGCACCACCAACTCGCCTCAGGCAACAGTGCCCCACTGGTAACCAGGGGTGGCAAAAATGCAGCTCCTGGTAACTTTAAGAGGCAAATTACCTGTTTGCAAACTGGAAATTTGTCTCTTATAGCACGGAGAGCGCAAATGCGCTTTTCTGCTCTAACATCGTGGACCCCCACATTAGAGTCCTGCAGCGGGTCGGGTACCAGCGGGTTACCTGCAAAAACCTGCGGTACCCTCTGGGTTGCGGGTAGAAGTTCCTGGTGCGGGTATAGACGTGGGTGGCCGGTTCTGCGGGTTTGCAGCCACAGGTCTTCTCCATAGAGAGTTTTACTCATTTTTTTCTAATCACGCCGACTTCTGATGATGTCACTTCCAGTTTACAATGACAGCACTTCCTGTTTTACTCCTTTTTTTTCTGATCACGTCTACATACAATGATGTCACTTCTGGTTTACAATGACAGCACTTCCTGATTCTTGATGGTCAGCGGGTCGTGGGTCCGGGTTGCGGATAAGGTACTTGGGGTCGGGTAGCGGTTCCAAGTGGGTAAGAATGCGGGTTGTCGGTCTGAGTTGCAGATTGCGGGTACGGGTCGAGTACGGGTTCCAAAAAATGGACCCGCACAAGACTCTACACCACATCCCCCATGGACTCCCCTCCAGAGCCAAAAATGGTGGAGGGGAGGTGCCAGCAGCAAGCCCTTGCACAGGGAATAGAGCCATTTAGGCAAATTAACCCCCATCTTACTCCTACATCCCATGCTCTTGCTATTGCCTTCTCTATCCATTATTTAATTTACATGAGTACAAGACTGATACATGCAGTCAGAATATCCTACAAAACCAAGTTCTGTGATATTGACCTTCCTACCATGATTAACATTCCCTATAATGCTAGAAACTCTAATAACTATCTGTAAACCTAAACACTTGCTATACACCTGTCTCTGTCCTACATGCCTTGTTGAGAGCCACACATAGACTGATCTCATGTAATTGCCTCCTACCACTGCAGACATATGGCTAAAAATGTTTGATATTGTTGCTGCCTAGGGATCCATATCTCTGCCTTTTTATTTTCGAGTTAGTTCTGTTGCGTCTACTGGTGGAAAATGAAAGAGCAGTGGAACAAAGCTGTTATATGGTTCCTTTATAATAAATGCCCTTGAGTATTTAACTCTTTGCCTTCTGCGCCCACGCGTCCAGAATGCAATACACTGACTGATTGCCCTAACCCATTACTCTTTAGTTGTAGTGCCACCATGATGGCCATATTTCAGTGGGTGAGTACAATTATTGCTGACCAAGGAAAAGCTATATATAATATTTGTCATACTGTATATGATATGTCGTATAGCATCAGGAAACATTTAAAGGGACAGTAACACCAAAACATGATTGTAATTGTCTTTGTAATTGAAATGATAACATACAGTAGTAATGCCGCATACCTACCAAACACATTAAGGTACTACTCTCCTATACTTCTGCATCTTCTGTAATTAGCGATGAGCAAATCTGTCTCATTTCACTTCGCCGAAACATTTGGTGAAACACACTGACGTCAATAAGCGTCAACATTTCTTTTACAAGTAACAATTTTTTCTCGCTCTAAATGCAAGTCAATCGGCGTTTATTCTTGTGGCAACTTTTTTGTCTCAGCAACTTTTTTCTTGAAATGCATTGAATCAATGGCTGTTTTTATGGCGACTTTTTTGTCACTGTGACAGTTTTGTCCTGGTGACTTTTTCGTCGCAGTGCATTTTTGCCTCACTTTCACAAAAATCTGTGCCGCAAATCCATGCCTGGCAAAAAATGTACTCATCATTATCTGTAATCTTTACATATTATCATAGTTTATTATCATAATATAGCCCATCCAAGGGTTTGGCTTAACATAGCAAACAAATTGCTTCCATATGTCAAATACATAAACAAAATATAGTTCTCTGTTCCTCTTGATATTTCCAGAGCTGCCACTCCTTCAATTTAAATAAAGATAAACTATGCAGGGAACAAAAATATATATAAATGTGGTTACTCTTAACCCAGGTCTCAAACCGGCCTCCAGTCATATGTGCAAAGACTTCTGGTACTGTGCATTAGGGCAATGAAGGATGAATAAACCCCAGACCTATCATCCTGCATACAAAGTCCCCTGCAGCATGCAAACAAATAAATGTCTGGATTCACCATTTCTGAAGGGTAGTCTGGGAGCAGCCCTGTAAGATCATCAGGTGGTCTAGTGGGGTCGCGGAGATATGCACACGAACGTTAGTTTCTTCAGCGTGTCTATCCTTCTGTAGCGGGATAAATGGCGTGGGTCGTGTGATGACATCACTTTGGCGTGAAATTTATATATTTAAACCAAATTTATCAGTGATCCAGTGCCCATTGTATGTGTATGTTTCATAGCTCCTGGGTGTGTTTCTGGATTGCTTTCTGTTACCAACTTTTGCCTGTTATCTGACCCTGCTTGAACTGTGCTTGGACTGAACCTTGCCAGTTAATTGACTACGTCTGTTCTCTCTCTGGATCGACCACTGCCTCCTATGCTTCTTTGAACCAGAGTTTCTGGCTAACTGGTGTTTCCTCCTGTCTTCCTATCTGCTACAATTTGGCCCCTTTGCTTGCCCAGATCTCTGGTCTTGTTCTTCTCACACTAAGTCCTGTCGGCATCTGAGTAGCTGAGGCCTCCTCCTGAAGCCAAAGGCAGCTGCTATAGGCATAAGAATGAGCCAAGTCAGCTTGACGTTAGTTTTGGGTATAGGGTGCCAATCGTGACAAACCCCCAGAAATCTGCGTATAGTGTGCTCATACCAGTCCCTTCCTCCTCTTGACTAGGAAAAGTGAAGAGTAGTGGGTTAAAAATAACTTTTAATTAAATTACTTTGGACTTCTGAAACAATTAGTATCTTTAATCGCTTAATCACAGGCTTGGAGAGTTCATAATCTACAGGTGCAAGAATGGAATCTTAAAACCTATTACCTCATTTTGGGAGATGGCCTTTTTTTACAGGAAGGCCGTCTAAAATAGAATAAGGCTAGAAATGCTGTATTTTGTATACTAAATATAAACATGAACTTACTGCACCACAAGCCTAATCAAACAAATAATTTATTCTTTCAAAGTTACCATCTTGTAACTTTGTTAAACATCTTTACAAGACTAAGACTGTGCACATGTTCAGTGTGGTCTGGCCTGCTTAGGGATCGTCATAAACAAAGCTGCTTGAGTTCTGCATGGCTGGGAAGTAAGGAGGGGCTCCCCCTGCTGTTCATAAGTATGATTGTTTCCCTGCTCAGCAGTTAGGGACAATTCCTATCCACAGCAGTAAATGAAGGGAGAATTTCACTGCATACAGTCAGGTTTCTTATAAAAACGGTACACATTTTAATTATAGTATATTGGAGATAGGTTTCTTTTTCAATAAAGAAAGTAAAAATGGGATTTTATTTGTTTGCCTTTACATGCCCTTTAAAGGACACATTGTCTGGCCTGTCCAAATTGCATTATAACAAGGATTTGAAGAACATGTGTGTGTCTTTATAATTCATCATGTAGATATACAGTATGAACAGCTGTTTACTTTGCCATCTACATGCCTTTTAGTAAAATCCCGTTTTAATCTGATTTTACTTCCCCAAAATCCTCCTGTCAATCTGAAAACCAGCAGAAGGCCACTGCCATCTCCAATAAATATTAGGCTGAATATAGTTTTACTTTGTACATTGCCAATATCAAAAGCCAGTATCAGAATTAAGTTTCTGCCAGTTAGGCAATTGGTTTCAGGTGGACTTGACCCACCCAAGTATTCACTTAATTTGGAAGACGGTGTGCAGGATCCTATATGCCATATTTATCAAAACACTTTCGCTCCCTAATACATTAATCCACTTACAAGGTTTTATAATAAGCATCCTTTAAAAAGAACTTTCATTGTTAATTTATCAACAATGGGCAAATTTGTACCTGAGCAGTAACCCATAGCAACCGATTAGTGGCTGCCGTTTTTCAACCAGTTGCAGGTAGAACAATGAAAGCAAAAGTTTGATAGGTTCCCATATGTTACTGCACATGTGAAATAATGCCCAGTGTTGATAAATGAGCTACTCTGGGCTCAGTAACTGATTTGTGCTTAAATAGTGCAAGTTGTACCACGTAGAAAAAAGGTAGCAGGTGGAACGAAGGTCAGACTCTACCGCCGAGTACCGGGTAAAATCCCAGGAACCCAGTCCTGGAAGGTCTTGCCACAGCCATCTTAGGTACTGAGTTTTACAGGGCCTTGACTGATCCACTACCTGGCGGAAGTTTGCCATGTGTTCTGCAGTTATCATTTGATGGCATTTGAGATTTGTGGGAATAAAAGACACAGCTCTGTCCATTTATTGGTCGATATAACCTAGGATATCTATGTCTCCTTGCTTTGTGCATGAGCACATTGTCTCATGCAAGACCATGGTTAGAACCTAACACCTAAAGGACAAGGAAAGTCTGAATTACTGGGGGTGCCGGTTTATTAGGTACCACCCAGTGACTTCATTTCTGACTAGGGGTAGTGTGAGTTGTTCCTGTCCTTATATTATATGAGGGGAGGGAGCACATAGCTCTTCCTCTTTGGACTCCACCGGGTGCCAGTGGTAGATGTTCTGGAGAGCCTAGAGCATAAGGGCCCAGTAAGAAGCTTTGTGCCATAAGGAACTAAATTGAAGTCCGAGAAAGGGACCCCTGAATAAGGTGTAGATGGTGGATAGCAGATGCTCTATCAGCACCCTCTTAGGAGTGGGGAGGTAAATAGGGTAGCTAAAAAGAGCCATTTGTGCTCCACCAAGGAGAGCCGGGAGAGTTCTCCAGGTGGTACTCACCAAGTACAAATCTGGCTTTTAAAACACACCTTTCGTCATATTTTTACACAACTTTTTACACCGTTTTATCAGTGAATTTAATTTTATACAGCATAGTAAAAATGCCCCTTAATGTTGCATTTTTATGATCTACACTAACAACTGCCATTTCGGAAAAAGAGTAAACCATTGTCTGTTAAAGTGATTTAGAGCTCAAAGATATCATGGCCTTGAGGACTGTGTTTCATTATCCAAAACATGTGGGGAAGTAAGGATGTGGGTAGGGGTAAGTGCAGGGTCGGACTGGGCCGGCAGGACACTGGGAAAAAAACCTGATGGGCCCCTGGCTCTAGTGGGCCCCGCCAGCCCAGATCTGCAACCTGGATCTCTTCTATCTCAGGGCCCCACCTCCGAACCCTGAGGGCTACTGCCTCAGGGCCTCCCTTTCCGACAAACTCGCCACCGCTCGTGTGCACAAGTGCCCATGTGCGTCAGGGGGCGAGCATGTGCAATAGCGCACATAGTTTTTTGCCACATCCAAACAGTACGTGCACAAGTGCGCACAAGGAGAGGAGGGGATGAGAGGAGTGTTACCGGATGGGAGGCCCTGAGGCAGCAGCCCTCAGGGTCTGCAGGGGGGGCCCAGAGACAGAAGCCCCATTGGGCCCCCCAGTCTGACACTGGTTAAGTGGGTAATAGTGGTGGTAGATTGCAAATAATAGTAAGTTCCAGTGGAAGTCACCCTAACAAACAAAAAAGTTGCAATAACGATAAATTTGTAGGCTATTTATTTTTTAGGTGGGGTCAGTGACGCCCATTAGAAAGCTGGAAAGGGGACAACCCCTTTAATAAATGGTTATAGTTTATCATACAATGAAAATAGCCAATACATTCTTATGCATCAAACGGGGGGATCCCAAGCTTTATTCCATGGTGCTCTCAACGCTGTTCACAAGATCAAACGTTTCGGGACCGCATGGCCCTTCATCACTGCCTTTCGTTATTGCATATAGTTTATCATAGACAGATTTGGAGTGGAGCCTTGGGGGCCCACTGGGGCTGCAAACGAAAGGCCCTCCTGGCAGTCCCCTGGGACCCCCTGCCGATCTCCAATTCCCGGGTCCGCTGCTTGCACATGCGAGTGCTGCAGCACATTCAGCTCATTTAGTGGCAGTTGGGGGAGCAGGTCTGGGCCGAAGCCCGCCAAGTTTTTTCCTGGCCTAGTCCAACCCTGATCATAGATCACAAATCTAATATTAAATAGAAGTGTATACTGTATATATCTTTAATAGACAATAAGGCACTTTCTGGTTTAGATTCCATTATAATTACAGGTGATATTAGATCATTCCAGTAGATGGTGCTGTTGAAATAGCTTTGAGCGTGGAATACTCTCTGTATGACCCCTTCTTTGCTGTTGTACTTGGAAGGACTCCATGAAATTTCACAGATTCCTTTATATAAATATTCACTTGTTAAACATTAATGTTTCTTTTTTTTTGACAGTTTCTCTTTTTTTTTTCTAGAAAAACATTATTGAACCTGGGAGTGGTTCCTTTCATGTATCTAAAATGTGAAAGGCCTCGGGGACAAGTAAAACCATATTCTCCGAAAAGTCTGACATAATCCCAGATTATTCTTTCCTCAGGGCTCCCGGGAATTCTACGTGCCATGAAAATGACAATTATTAGGTTTTTTAATTCACGGGATTGAGTTTTATTTGTTTCTGGGCTTGTAAAATAAAAGAAAAAAAAAAGAAATAACTGGACACAAATATGCGGTAAAATGGCTGACATTGGCGCTGATTTCCAAGAGCCTGCGTGTGAGAATATTTCTACCTCAAATAGCCAAATATGTGATCTGTTTTAACAGGGCAAGTAGGGTTTCTGTAGAGTGTAAGGTTGGTGTAATATTGACACTGCTATGACTTGTTAATATCTCCTATACACAGTGTCCCTATTTGTTCTATGATAAACACTATCAGCACAGAATGGATCCAGCTATGCACGCTCTTTGTGTCTGCCCCATTTCCTGCTTTCCTCTCATTGGCTGCTTTGGGAGGTGGGGCACATGGTCTCATTTCCAACAAGGATCTAATGCAAGATCAACAGCTCAGGCAGCTTAACTCTTTCACAAGGCAAAAAGCTGCCTGCAGGACACAGAGAGGCACAGAA
Organism: Xenopus petersii; assembly: GCA_038501925.1. NCBI lineage: Eukaryota > Metazoa > Chordata > Amphibia > Anura > Pipidae > Xenopus > Xenopus petersii. The sequence goes on along the minus strand of CM076672.1, from coordinate 209,974,415 downwards.
GTGCTCCATGCTGTGGAACTGCACGTGGTCCGGATCCATTTTAGCATTAATCAGCCCCAGAGCGAAAGGCCCTGGCATTTCACAGTGGAAATTGCTATTTCGGGAAAAAAATGTTCGGCTAAAGCAGAATTCAAAACTCATGGTCTGGAAGAAATCAAAATAGTTGAAAACCACATAATTACGGCAAAATACAAAGCGACATGTTATGCTATTTTCGTAAAAATAATAAAAGGTGTTTGGTATTTTTATGGGACACAAAAATTATGCGTATATATATACTGTATATATATATCTATATATCTATATATATATATCTATATATCTATATATATATATCTATATATCTATATCTATATCTATATCTATATCTATATCTATATCTATATCTATATCTATATCTATATCTATATCTATATCTATATCTATATCTATATATATATATATATATATATATATATATATATATATATATAACAAGAAAAGTCATATGCACCATTTTCTTTTTGGGGTCCCTACAGGTCACATACTTAGGTAAATCTACGCATACTGGGCATTATACTTTGCATTAGAAGGAAATAGCAGAATGGAAATAGCAAAATGATTTTGCTTTAAAGTGGGTGAAACCATAAAGTATTGGTGAGTGAGGCTTATTATAACAATGGGTGTGGCTTATGGTTCTGGGACACAACCAATCCCTCCACTTTTTTTCACTCCAATTCAAGCACTGAAGGGAACCCTGCATTGATTTCCTGCCTTGAATAGCTGTTACTTACAGGGCTCAATTTCTGTTTTGTGACTACACACTGATGAAGGTGGAAAGCTAGTTGGCCTAACTATATGTAGGTATATGCTCCTCTATACATATACCAGCGGCCTAACTAAAATACAGCCAACCTTGTGGTTGTGGCGGTATGGGGGGGGGGTTGAGGGGCCCCGGACCACAGATTCTGCTGTATAGAAGTAGTCCATCCCCTGCCCTCTCCTCAAAGTTTGCTGAAACCAGCAGGCCGTGGGAAGAAATTAAAGCACTGACTTATATTACTGAATTTATACCTACAGAAAATGCTTAAATGAACGGGTGGCATGAGCACAAGGGAGTTCTGGATTTAATACCTGCCTTAGATAGCTGTTACTTCCAGGACTCAATTTCTGTTTTACCCCTACACACTCTTGTACTTGCACCTTATACATTTCATGCCACAACATAGGAAGCAATGAGAGAAGGCCTATGTACTTCCTATCACCTGACCAGCACAACCAGGTGCACTCAGACACCTTTATGGGATGAAATGGTCGCGACAAATTTAATGGAGATCCCTTCTTCTCAACCCTGTCAAAAACCATGCGGCTAGCCCCACTTTTACTTATCAACACTTCCCATTCAAAGGGGTTGTTCGCCTTTAAATTAACATTTAGTATGATGTGATATTGTGAGTCAATTTGCAATCTGTGTTTTTTTATTTGGAGTTTTTTAGTTATTTAGCTTTTTATTCAGCAGCTCTCCAGTTTGCAATTTCTGGTTGTTACCCTAGCAACCATGCATTAATATGACTGGAATATGAATATGAGAGCCCCAGAAAGATGAGTAATAAAAAGTAGCAATGACTATACATTTGTAGCCTTACAGATCATTTGTTTTTAGATGGGGTCAGTGACCCCTATTTGAAAGCTGAAAACAGTCAGGAGAAAAAGTCAAGTAATTCAAAAATTATAAAAAAAAAAAGAAGAAATGAAGGCCAGTTGAAAAGTTGCTTAGATTAATTTCATGTGGCTGCAACTACTTATATGCACCTCCACAATCTGATATAACTACAAAACCACCTTGAACAAGAAAGGGAGGGCACCTGTCTGCTGCTCCATATACTGACTCCACAGAACCCCAATGCTAGTTGGTCTCACTATATGTAGGTACTGTATATGGAATTGGTTCTCAACTTGGTTCTCTATTGGGTTGGGTTGGTTAGTTGCATTTTGTACATTGCTAGTAAAATACCTATTCAGACAGACTTGTGTAGAACTAGTTCCCAAAATGCATTCATACGGCACCCCTAAATGGATATTTTTGATTAACTGTTCTCTCCAGGGCTATTGACTGGTGCCTTTAATAAGCACTCAAACTGAGCACAGTCCTATAACTGTTAGATTTAGTTCTTTGTTTGAATGGACTGCCAACCTCTAATCCCATCAAGACGCTTTAAAGGCTGGAATTCTTGGATTATTTGGAAATCCCTTGTGCAAATCAAATAGGTCTGAGCTCCTTTTTCACAAAGGGCCCTATGTACATGTATGAATGGGATTAGTGAAATACTTTTCTTTTCCAGTCAATTAAAGGAAATGAGTATTTGCTAGCTTGTATTTTTGTACAGTTGATAGTTTGATACACAACGAGTCCTTAATGCATGAACAGTGTACAAATAAAAAATGTACAGGTATGGGCCAGAGACATGAAGAGGGACACAGATATATATTTCATAAATGTTTCCATCTGAGCCTATTTCTTCTACAGATCTATATCGAATTTAACATTTTTACACAAATCCATAACAATTTGTGGTTTTCTCAAATTTTTAAAAAGATCTAAAAATTTTAGATTTATGAAGAGTAAAAAATACAAAAACTACTAAAACAAAACGTTTGTAGGTAAAAGTTGTTGAGGTCCTATAGAAGTCAATTGGTGCTGCGCTGATCTTTTTGGACCCCTCGCTTTTACAATGTAAAAAGGAGCACAAGGAAGTGTATTTCTACTTGCAGGGCTCTATAAGTCAATCTTTCAGTGTTTGGGTCCTTAAAGGGGAAGGACACCCTAAAAATTAATAGGACTAAAAATGCCATGTTTTATATACTGATTATATACATATTGCACCAGCCAAAAGTTTAAGCTTCTCAATTGCAGCAATGATCCAGGACTTCAAACTTGTCACAGGGGGTCACCATCTTGGAAAGTGTCTGTGGGCTCTGAGCAGCTGTTGAGAAGCTAAACTTAGGGGTTGTCGCAACTTATCAAGCACAAAATAAGGTTGGCAGTCGGTCCCTAAGCTCAGTAAGTGACAGCAGCACAGAGCATGTGCAGTGAATCAGCAGAAAAGAAGATGTGGAGCTACTGGGGCATCTTTGGAGACACATATCTGTACTGCTGTGGTTGCCTTGGGCTGGTACAGAAGCCCCAAACATAATGTACAACATTTCTAGCTACTTCTTTAGTTTAACTTTCCTTGTCCTTTAAAGAAGGGCTTTAAGTACTTAAGATTAAAATCCTTTTGTATTATTTTCATTATTTTCAATATGTGTCAACTGAAAACATATCAACTATGACCAAGGATGTGTGTCAGAGAAGATGGTCACTTTTGAATCTTTAATGCACCACTGGCCTCCTAAATTCTTCCTTCCTTGTGTCTACAGTGACTTAAGGAATGACACACTGTAATAAATGGTAATTAACCATCAAATGTTGTAATGCCCCTGGGCTGCTGTTCTTGTCTACCACGCCAATGGTTTGTAGACTGAAGCTGTAGTTTAGACAGAAGAGGAATTCTGGGAAATAATTATAGGGACGGATCAAATGTGTGTTGTTAGTCTTAATCATGAGATTAGAAGTAAACCCTTGGAAATGGTGGACCATGGAGTAATTTTGTGCTAATATCGAAAAGGATAAGGGATTAAATAAGTCTCTTGGTGGAAGAGGTCAGGCTGAAGACAGGAGAGGATTTGGGACCAAATATGATGTGAAGTGATGGGCCTAGGTGTTTGGCTTAAAGTAGCAGCTCTCAAAGATTTTCTGTCAATACCTAGGACTTACCCATCTGAATTGCCTGTATTGAAATAAACCATATTCAGCAATTTCAATACATCTTGGTAGAATAGGTCTTTCATTTGCTGTGAGGCCCAGTTACACCACTGGTTGTAACACACATTTTGAGAGCTTACGAAATGATATTATCCAGAAAATATAAGATCTATGGATATGATGGCTTTGATTTCTAATAGAAAACAACTGAGTTTCTCATCATCTGCTTTGAGCTCTTGAAATTAAATTATCTGAAAAAAAAAAGGAAAAAGAAGGAATCGGCTAACATCTTGGGGTGGAGCACAATTTGCAAGGTTACTGTGCATTGTGTACTTGTGCCTGCAAGCGGGGAAGCTTGTGGCTAACAGATCATTTTGTTCGTTGTTTTGTCCCTTGTTTATACTTAATAAAAGTTCTAGCTGTTTTGCTGCCAGGAATGGACTCTGATGTCAGCTCATTTCATGGGTGGAGGAACGGTTTCAATCACATAATGCCCAGTTCTATTTTGTATTCTTACTACTTTTTTTTCTATTTCTTTTGTAATATACACTTCTATGCAGATGGACCATGGGCTATATCATGAACATACACAATGACCTCACAGTTATTTCACAGCAACGCCATTAAAATAGAGAGAGCCAGCAGCGAAACAAGACAGCATCAGGCCCCTCCTGAACATTTTTTTCGAGGGGCCCGGTGCGCATTACCTCTTCCACTCTGCTGATTGTGCCCCCCTGCTGCATACTCCCAAATTGATGAGCAAGCAAGTCAATGTAAAATAGAGGAGGGGGGAGGCGCCACAGTGACCATGGGGTCTGCTTCCTCTATAGTTACGCCGCTGGATAGAGCTCCCAGCTAAAACTCTGTAAATAACTGTTTTTTTTGCTCACTCCAAAGTTAAGGTATGACACCAATACACACAGCAAATCATGTATTACAGATATGGAACGTGATATCCAGAATGCTTGGGACCTAGGGTTTCCGGATAAGGGATCTTTCCATAATTGGGATCTTCATACCTTAAGTCTACTAGAAAATCATTTCACTATTTTCACCAATAGGCTGATTTTGCTTCCAATAAGGATTAATTATATCTTAGTTCGGACCAACTACAAGCTACTTTTTTATTATTACTGAGAAAAAGGAAGTTGTTATTAAAAATTTGCATTATTTAAATAAAACTGTGTCTATAATAGAAGGCCTCCAGAACCTTCTGGATAAAGGATTAGGGGGTCCGTTTACTAAAGTGTGGTAAATCTGACTTTAAGTTTCCGCATGTTATCGCTGAGAATATTTTTACGCCAGAATATTCGCAGTGACTAAGTTACTAAACAGCGATGCGCTCAGAAGTCATTGCGATCACTTGCGGTAACTACGTTAAGGAACCAGCTTACGTTAGCGGTAATTTTAGCGAGTTGCGAATTTTCTGGCGAAAAATTAAGTTTTTGCGAATATTTATGCTATAAAGTAGTCTTGTTTTATGGCGGTTATTATGGCAATTTTTACTGTGACATTTATGGCCAGAAATGCATCTTCAAAACTAATAAACTTTATTGACTGATGATTATACCATCCAACAACATCACCAGAGTGACACCAACATCATACATGTCTGCATCATATAAACCCTTCTGCCAATAGAATCATAGGAACAAGAAATGATACCAGTCAATCTCTTTGCTTCATATCAATGCACAGTTTAATGTAGCCAATCTCAATGAAACCAAAAAAGCGTAGAGGCTGACGAATCCTTGGACTGTGATGGCCGCTGCCAATAATGCGCCTCTGAGCTGAAACTGCTGCGGTTGCAACAGATAGAAGCAGAAGCCAAAACATCCTGTCAGCAATAGCTACAGATCTCTCTCCTGTCGGCAAAGAATGATGGGTAAAAAAAAAAGTATTATGGGATATTTCCTGCCCCTTGAGAATGAAAAGTTTGCGAATATTCTGGTGTTAATTTTGTCTTTAGCACATTTCGCTGTTTAGTAAACCATGCGTTAATGTGTACGTAGCGTTATTTTCAGAGAATGCGATAACTGGCGAAAAATTATTCTTGCGCAAGAAAATTCGCAAATTTATATTTACGGCAGGTTAGTAAACTGGCGATAACATATTTGGCGAAAATTCTGTCTATATATTGTGCGAATATTTTTAACGCACTTTAGTAAACGGACCCCTAGGTATTAGGTTGTCATTGTTATAGTGCTCAGTAGACAGTATCGCTGAAAAGAATTCAGAAGTCAATGTTGATATTTTGCCATTTCAATGTATATAATATAGCTGTATAATACACAAAAGCCATGAATATCTTGTAAATTATATCCTTATAAACGGTGAGTTCTGATGTCATCAGTTATAAACAACGGTGAGTAGTGATGTCATTTCTGTCACATGACTCACTGAAACTTATGTATTATAATAAATAAAGTAGCCCCAGTTGCAAAATATGAGGATATTAGAAGATACCTCGGAGTTCCATGACCTGTATAAAAACACTCGGCCTTCGGCCTCATATTTTTATATGGTCATGAAACTCCTGGGTAACTTATAATATCCTTATATTTTACAAGAGGGGGTACTTTATTCACTATATCAGAAATACTTTAGGTTTTGTGACATGACACTCGCCTGCACATGTACTTTTTGGGATGAAGATGATTAGCATTTGGTAGGCAGGTAATCAAAGTATTTTGAGCTTAGAGACAGGGACCCAGGCTTCGAACAAAACACATATTTATTAGGCACTGGGCATTCCCAATAAAAGGGAAAACAGTTTAGCAGCTTCAATGCAAAACATTCAGGTACATTCAGGGTACAGTTCAGCAACTTCAATCACTGACAATGGCAACCAAAAAAACTGTTGCTCTGTGTGGCTACAGTTTTATTGTTACGTGATTTTACATATCTTTCTATTCAGGACCTTTTATTGATTATGCAGTCTGTCATTGAATCCACTGCCTGGTTGCTAAGTTAAGTTGGTCTCCAGCAACTAGATAATGGTTGAAATTGATAGAAGAAAAGCTTCAATCCAAGGGGGTGTCGTAGGTTAGGGCACCCCCTAAATTGTAATGATTTACCTGATATTGGGGGCCGGTGCTCCTGTTAACAGAAAACTGCACTGGCCCAGGGCACTTGCGAGCTAGCGAGCCACTTCCTCCTTTCTTCAAAATCCAGCGGTCAACGAATGTGCCGTAGAGTGAAAAAGCCACCTTTCTTTTGTTAATGTCTGGCTTTTAACTACACTGTGCATGTGCACAGAAAGAAGAATGAAAGTGGATCACTTGCTAACAAGTGCCCGGGCACAAAACTGCACCGGTATCAGTTAAGTCATTACAATCCTTAGGGGTGCCCTAACATTCCCCCCTTGGATTGGAGCTTTCCTTACCTTTAATTCATAATATGCTACACCGAAATAATAATTTTACTTTCTAGTACTACATTTCTGATGCACCTGAATTTTGTCAAGTTGTGGTGAAAGAATATTTCTAAAAGAAATTCTTCAATTGAGTCATTTGCTTCTAAGTATTAAGATACCTTATCCTTTATATAGATGACAAGTTGAGGCATCTCCTGAACTGATCTCATTGTATATCCTATGACAGAGAGTGTTCATTTAGAAATGCTTGACTGATGGAATGGTTGGACTCATTCATTGCTATACACTAGTAATGATGCAGCAGAATGGAAATAAGGAATGACAAAGTGGGTTGGTGTTTTAACAGGAAAGGAATATGCAGGGGTGGAAGTCTCATTCAGAAGGATATTTATTCCACTCACACGTAACTGGGAGGGAGCAGATTTTAAAAAAAGCAGCAGGTATACAATTACTGAGTGGTTGTGGTTGGTGTTATCTATAGAGGAAAAATTGGAAAACCCTATTAAAGGGATTGTTCACATTTGAGTTATCTTTTATTATGATGTATTGTAGAGAGTGATATTCTGAGATAATTCGCAGTTGGTTTTCATTTTTTATTATTTGTGGTGTTTGAGTTATTTAGCTTTTTATTCAGCATTTCTATGACCCTGGCAATAAGTACAAATGCACAAAGGTGTGCAAAAGTGTGTCCCTTTGTGTCCATTAAGACCACTTCTTTCGAAGGTCTGGCTGCATGGTGTGATGTCTGTGCCTAATTCAGGTTTGGGTGCCTATGTGCCTTCCCCTCCCAACCCCATCATTAATAGAGTGCTGCCCAAATCAGACACTGCATTCACCAGGTTCACTTATGGCAATATTCCTACCTGTAGGGAAGGGAGAAAAGTGCAAAAGCCATGCCCAATTGTGCCAGTTTTTTGCACTTTACACTCTACCCTGCACATAGTACATGACCCCTAAAGACAATATGAATAGGAATAAAATAAGAAGCACACTGACCTTTATAAAACTAGGCAACATGGCTCAGGAGAGAACAAGAGCAAAAAAAAAAGATTTCTGTATGAGCTGCAGTAACACTATCCTCCTGGGCAATTCTGCCTGACTACATTTAATAACGTTGTCTTTTCTGTGATCAAGGGGAATGAAAATTTGCTTATGTGTTAAATAAGTAATGTCACTGGAAAATCATTCCTTATTCTGCAATGCATATGAGTTATGGGAAGCCCCAAAGAGCAACCTTAGGCAAACACATCAAAAAGCTCATCTGGAGTATGTCACTTCAATCTCTTTTATTGTTGTGAAATACAGTATTTGCAATACATCCATCAGCCTGCTACAAAATTCACTTTTTTTGTTATTTTCCCCTACGTGAAATACAGTAAGTCTTAACTGAACTAAACTCCACTGATCTCTGTTCTAATAATGTATTCAGGGCACATCAGGTGGGGTCATGCTAATTGGGGAACTAAATGGAGCTAAATAGTGTTAGGTAGCGTCATTTGTTCTTATGTGCCAGACATTTAGTAACTGCTTTAGTTGTCTGCTAGTTTTCAGTAGCAGGGGTGTATAGTTACATTCGTTTCAACACGCATGATATTAAAATCAGAGACAATCATAAGCTCAAAGGTGGGTGGTAAGTGGAGAAATATTTAAATTATTTCTCAAGTCATTTGTTTAAACATGTGAAATTTGTACTTGTATATTCAACCTCTGTTTAGGAACTAAAGCCCTGTAGGAAATGTCTGCACACATCTAGATTTCTTTTCTTTTTTATATTACGGTAGATATGTTAGATATGGTTTTTTTGGGTTGACACAGTGGTCTCCAGCCCAAATGCCCACACAGATGAAAGCAGAAATATACTTTATAGTTGCACAGTTACATAGTTAAATCCGGTTGAAAAAACACCAAAATCCATCAAGTTCAACCCCTCCAAATGAAACCCAGCATCCATACATACACACACACACAATCACACTGACTCCTCTATACAATTGTACTAATTGTCATTTTTAATATCACAATAGCCTTTGATAGTATGTCTGTCCAAAATATCATCCAAGCCATTCTTAAAGGCATTAACAGAATCAGCATCACAACATCACCCGGCAGTGCATTCCACAACCTCACTGTCCTGACTGTGAAGAACCCCCTACGTTGCTTCAAATTAAAGTTCTGCTCCTTTAGTCTAAAGGGGTGCCCTCTGTTCCCATGATTCATTTTTTGTGATTCTCTTTTATAGGAAAAAGGTCCCCTGCTATTTGTCTATAATGTCCTCAAATGTACTTGTAAATTGTAATCATGTCCCCTAGCGGGTTTTTTTTTTCCAGAGAAAACAACCCCAATCTTGACAACCCTCATAATTTAAATCTTCATCCTCTAACCAGTTTAGTTGCACATCTCTGCACTACAGCCCAAATCTGCACTGCATTCTCCAGGTGAGGAATTTTCAGGGACCTAAAAAGAGGCAAAATTCATCCCTTAAGCCAGTCTATTTTATTCAAGACAGAACTTTATTTACTTTAGTGGCCGCAAAATGACACTGCTCAGAATTAGACAACTTGTTATCTGCAATAACCCTTAGCTCCTTCTCAGTTAAGGAAACTCCCAACACACTGCCATTTAGTGTATAACTTGCATTTATATTATTTCAGCCAAAGTGCATAACCTTGCATTTATCAACATTGAACCTCATTTTCCAGTTTGCTGCCCAGTTTTCCCTTTTATTCAAATCACTCTGCAGCATCCTAAATGGAACCTATAGTTCTGCACAATTTAGTATCATCAGCAAATATAGAAACAGTACTTTCAATGCCCACCTCCAGATCATTAGCGAACGAGTTGAAAAGTAAAGGACCAAGTACAGAGCCCTGTGGTACTCCACTAACAACACTGGTCCAATAAGAAAATACCATAGGGCAACCTTGGTTGGTGAAGCCTATTAAAAATAAAATATTAAAATGTGAAAATTTGGCTGCAGCATATTGGTAAACGTCTTTAAATGGTGGAACCTCTTTAAAATGCTGCAATAGATAAATTCAACCTATTACTGCTGTATACTCTTGAAGGATGAAAAGACAAATTCAACTTATTCTTGCTGTATAGTCTTGAAAAAATACATAAAATACATGTACACCAAGACAAGGCAGCCAAAACGATACACATACACAAACGCACATCTCCCTGACTGTAAAACTGGGACATTAACCTATTAAATATTCTTTAACAGCCAGTTGAAATCCTGCTTAGATGTCAGCAATGTAATCCTGGGTGCTGTTTACTGGCCCACCCCGTTCCCACATAGAGACATGAGTTGAATTTTCTCATTGATTTAAATGAAATAATTCCTCTTTTAGCAAAATCATACCACACAAACCAGTTAGTCTTTGTGACATGTTTATTCCAGACAGCTGACAGATTCAATTCATGCTGCTCTAAGTTTAAATGACATCAGTGGTCTACCACAATCTAGATAAATAGGATTAATAAACTAATAACTCTCACAAGGCATCTATTATAAAACTCTCAGGGGACTGTAACTTGGGTGTAATGACCTTGGGCTCATTGTCTCATTATGTATCATTTTTATGTACAGTTTAAAATGGCACAGTTTATAGTAAGAATTAATTTATACTTTATGCTTTGGAGAGTGTTTTCTGTATGTTCTGGAAATATACAGCTAAGAAGTATGATATACAAGATAGAAGATCGAGAGATCGATAGCTAGATAGATGATAGATAGATGATAGATAGATGATAGATAGATGATAGATAGATAGATGATAGATAGATGATAGATAGATGATAGATGATAGGTAGATACTGTAGATGCAAATTAAATGCTAGCACTCACATGTGCTGGAAGCAGGAAGAGGTGGGACCCTTAATATCAGAGGGGGTGTCAGCTGGTTGATGAGAACAGGAAAAAAGCTGAAATTCCGAACTGTTATTTTTTGTCTGTCTACAAATGAGGAACCAGTTCATGAAGGTTTCCTTATTAATAGTCCTAATTCTAGTAATACAACTAACAATGCATGGTTCACATATGAGGAAATTAAAAAGAGACTAGAACATGTTAAGATTAACAAAGGTCCAGGGCCAGATGGTATTCACCCATTGTACTTAGCGACTGTGATTGCCAAACCTCTTAATTCTTCAGCAGTCATTGAGGTCTGGCATGGTGCCAAGAGTCTGATGAATAGCTAATGTGGTGCTGCTATTCAAAAAGGGATCCCATTCTCAACTTATTTATTAATGATCTGGTGGAGGTGGAGGGCATTGAAAGTACTGTTTCTATTTTTGTTGATGATAAAAAATTGTGCAGAACTATAAGATCTATGCAGGATGGGGTATAAACTTAAGGGATGAAAAAATAATTATGCCTCTTTATAGGTCCATGGTAAGGCCTCATCTGGAGTATGCAGTGCAGTTCTGGGCTCCTTAAGAGGGATATAAATGAGCTGGAGAGAGTGTACAAACGTGCAACTAAACTGGTTAGGGGGATGGAAGATTTAAATTATGAGGGTAGACTGTCAAGGTTGGGGTTGTTTTCTCTGGAAAAAAGGTTAGAGGACATTATAGACAAATAGCAGTGGATCTTTTTACCCATAAAGTGGATCACTGTACCAGAGGCCTCCCCTTCAGACTAGAAGAAAAGAACTTTCATTTGAAGCAATGTAGGTGGTTCTTTACAGTCAGGACAGTGAGGTTATGGAATGCACTGCCGGGTGATGTTGTGATTCTGTTAATGTTTTTAAGCATGGCTTGGATGATTTTTTTGGACAGACATAATATCAAAGGCTATTGTGATACTAAACGCTATAGTTAGTATATATATATGGGTTTATAAAATTTATCTGAAGTTAGGGATGCATGTATGGATGCTGGATTTTATTTGGAGGGGTTGATCTTGATGGACTTTGTCTTTTTTCATCCAAATGTAACTATGTAACTATGTATCAGAAGCACTGCCTTTGGGTGCAGTCCATATAACAACAGATGCCCATGTATTATAGGAAATCCACACTCTCTGGTCTTATCTTGGTCAAAAAGATGAATTTAATGCAAAGCCAATGTTTTGGTTGTTACACTAGCCTTTCTCAGGTGTAACAGTCAAAATGTTGGATTACAGTATATAAATAGATGTGTAGGCCTTGTCAGAGTGGATGTGGATTAGGGAACATATCCACCAATATAAGTGCAATGATCACTGACACTTAGGGGTCTTTTATGAAAGCAAACACAGTTGTGTTCACTGTCAGCAGAATTTTGCATTATATCTGCATTTACTGTGAGATGATTGTTAACATTTTGTGCTCTTTCACTTCATGAGCATTTTCTGGGGAGAACTTTTAATTCACCTAGGAAATTGTTATATTGTTATATTGTTCTATTTTGTAAATTTTTTTCCAAATTTGTGTGTAATATATATATATATCGAAATTTTCAAAAGAACCAGCACTCTCATATATAAAAAATATCTGCTTTTATTTCTCAAGGTTGAGAAACAACAGGGACTGAAACGTTGGAATTTTTTATATATGGGAGTGCTGGTTCTTTTGAAAATTTCGATATATATATCTTAACCGTGCACCCCAGCTGGATAAGCTACAACAGTGTGCCTTGGAGTGCGGATACTCATTGGACCGTGATTATATATATATATATATATATATATATATATATATATATATATAAAATAATTAAATAATTAAATAATTAAATAAATTATGTATATAGGACTCTGCCACTAACTGTAAGTTTACCCCAGGATACTATTTATCAATATTCCAATTCTAATTCTAATTTTAATTCTAATTCAAAATATGTAAATATGTCTTTCTATTTCAAGATACCAAAAGTATCTAATCCATGATCTTTGATAAAAAAAATATAACATCTTATATATGAGTGCCAGGGCTTTTTTTGTCAGTTTTTGCAACTCATGTCGTGCATAGTCCAGATTTAAAATTCTAATTGGAGCCATGACTGCATTGACTTGTTCAAGAAGTCGTCACACCACCAGCCTATATCCCCAAGGGACATACAATCGGACCAGACTGATATTGCCCACCTCAAAGTATGGTCAACTTTAAACCCGCCTTTTATAGGTATTTATCAGCAATAAGGCTCTAACCTACCAGTCACCTTTTTAGCTAGGCCTGATAAAACTACCTCCAAAGATTGTAAAATCTAGGGACCCTAACATAAAAATAGTGCTCACAAAATTTTTACAAGCAATGACAAGCAGGCAATTATAATTCAAAATGCAATAAAATATCTACATGTCCAATAAAAACCAATCAAGCAATGAAGAATAAAGGTCTTGCTGCATAGTAATAGTTTATAGGCAAAAACAAGCCATGAACAGCAATGTGGAACTGATTTTTGCAGTAACTTTGCAAAATAAATGCAAGAACAAGAGCCGTTACATGACTTCCACTCATTACCCTGATCTACATGTTGTCTGGGAGAGCAAAGGACTGACTTTAACGCCAGTCATCTGCTTCCCAACCTAGAACTTCTGCACACAGAAAACAGTATAATCTGTAACAGTTAAGTTGTTAAATGAAGTGCACAGAGATGTAGAGAATTTGCACCATTGTCCACTATGACCACTGATATTAAAATACATGGCTCAATAGTCATAGAAATTCCTCTATTACTTATAATATCCTTATAATTTACAAGAGGGGTACTTTATTCACTGTATAAATAACACTTATAAATAAGGCCCCTAGAAAACAATTATTGACTCTCCTTCATCTTTAAATATAACTTATTGGAACTGGCACAATCCCTCTGACTTAGTACTTGGAGGTCATAAAGAGCTATTTTCTGGGGAATGTAATGTTGTTGCCTTCCAGTCTTCATACTGATACTGGCATAATCACCATTGACTTCAGCTATCATTTAAGATATCTACACCTCCATGAAATCCATAGACTAACTATAGACCCACTTTTTTTCAAGATTGGCCTCCAACCTTCCTGGATTGCTCATGACCAACTAATCTTTAACTCCATCTCTATTTATAATAGGAAGGGCAGACACATTTTGAGATCAAAATTAAATACATATTAAAATTAAATATTTTCCTACCTTTAGGGTCTGATGTTAAACATGGGACAAATAGTTGCATGAGTGAAATTCTTTTCCTCTAACCTCAGCAAGTCAGTGAATAACATTTTATTAAGTTAGAGAGGAATGTAAATAGACTTTTGCCATAAACCTATAAAAACATCATATGGAGTAATTTCAAGCTGGTTATTGAGTCTGTAAACCAAGCACTACAGGGAGTGAAAACACAGCTATTAAGCACTCTAAGCAAGTATTTTATGCTTCAATCACGTTCCAAATTTTAATCTCTTGTTGGAATTCACTGCACCCTGTTTAATTTTATTTTTTATGTTCTGAATTATGCACATGATTTATGGAAATTTCTGTGCTCTCAGTTTTTTTTGTGCTTGTTGTTTTTAATAAAAAAGCTAAAAAACGGCATTATTTATGTTCCTGTTCTTTTTGGAGAGACATAATTTCTACACTGCTGAAAAAGATCTGATGATCTTCACAGGAAAGTTTGGCAACAAAAACGGGTCTGACTAAAAAAGGAAAAATAATCTTACCTATTGAGATTTTCTTTTTCTGGACTGGAAGCGGGCACCAGTGCCTGAATCCCTTTGCCATGTGGAGGACAGGAGATGACATAGTAAATAAAAAAGCGATTCTCTCCACAAGTCCCTACTCTATTGACTGTATGAGACAAGTGGACTCCCTCACTGATGTGTATGGAAAACCTTTCCCCACTGCTATGTTACAGTCCAAGAAAAAAAAAACGAAACATTGGCCACTAATGGGATATACCCAAGCAGTATTAATAATAGAGATGGACTAAAAATGCTTCACACACATTTATATATAAATTAGTTACAGATTGCAAGACATGCCTCGCCCTGATGATGTGTGATCATGGACTGCCCAAGAAGCAGCTATGGTCCTGGTTAAATGAGCCTTAAACTGGCCATAGATACAAAGATAAAGTTTTGTATGATTTTTGGACCTTGTATGGATTGTCCCAACATTTTTCGTACCATCACGATTTGTTATTTACTTGATTGGACAGGTAAGGCCTCAACGTTCTCTAATACTTTGTAAAATATCTGCATTGTAGACATTTCCTGCATACTAGCAGAGTTTCTTGCTTGATGAACCAGAATGGCTGATTCAGTTAATGCCTTTAAGAATGGCTTGGACGATTTTTTGGACGGACATAATATCAAAGGTTATTGTGATACTAAACTCTATAGTTAGTATAGATATGGGTATATAGAATTTAATTAAAAGTAGGGAGGGGTGTGTGTATGGATGCTGGGTTTTCATTTGGAGGGGATGAACTTGATGGACTTTGTCTTTTTTCAACTCAATTTAACTATGTAACTATGTAACCATGTTGCTCATCTTCTTCCTTTCAATTTACAGACAATTTACATTTTTTGGATTCAGATGGAATGTGATTCACTTTTTCAGTAATTTGGTATGATTTGGAAATTTGAAGGGTTTCTTCACCAATTCAATAAATAAATGCATCCACACATGTCGTTTTTGGTGTCCTAAGCTCTGGTGCTCTCCCAGAATGAGCAGTTGAAGACTACAGGCTGGCTCTAATTGCTGAAGTTGCAATGCCATGGTGCAAGGAAAGTTCTTTGAAGGGTCTGATGTAACCCATTACTTACTTTTTGCATTCAGTGTGGCCATTAAAACCAGGGCAGAAGACTCAAAATCCTAGAGTCTAGAGTCATGCCTAAAAAACGTGAGCTTTTGACAAGGTACAAGGCTAGACATTTGAATTTGAATTTATAATCCAGTCACAATTCTGCCAATGGCTGAAGACAATGGCTGTGTCGGATATTTTCCAAAAAATTTTAACAATATCATCCAAATTTACTGGCAGAGGTGCTAGAATTTTTGTGAAAGTCCAAGTCCCAGTGGAAAGGCCAACCAGCATTGCTCTTTTCAATTGCTTGAATTGGGGCTGGATGTGGCGTGATGGCATCCCTTTTTTGTCACCAATTTGCATCCCCTCTGGCGGGATGGTAAGGGACAGAATACCAGAGCTTTTTTCCCTGTAGGTTTTTTTTGGCAACACAGAGTGAGAGGATTGATCTGCACGAGCACCTGTACTTTACAGTAGTCTGCAGGCGTATATGCTCTGCACTGTCCCACTCAGGCTCGCTGTCCCTTTTCTGGAGCCTACCAAGGTGGTGAGGGGGATGGCACACTTTGGTGGATAAAATGATAGTGAGTATATCCCTCATTCCCCCTGACAGAGATACTGAGCCCAAACCTCTTGCCTGAGTGCAATAGGTGAGTGAAAGAGAGCTGGCACTGTTAGCCCAAGTGCCTACTCCACTCCACCCCTCCCACTTCTCCACATACAATCCCTTCACATGAATCATGTTATCGAGACGCTGTGCTGCCCTGGCAAAAGGGTCAATAGTTGGCTGCTAAATTGTCCAGTCGGTGCCACTAATTACAACTATCCTTCAACTCCCACAATTGTGTGGCACCCGATAGCTATATATATTTTTCAGTCCAACAAAGTCCAGTGGGGTGGTGGTGACATGTGTGAGGGGGTCAAAGGAATTGCCTTAACTAGAAGTTACTGGGCCCCCTCAACATTCTGGGTCCCTCAGTCCTCAAAACTGATCCTGTCGATCCTGGCCCATCCGCCGCCTGAGGCAGCTAGGTGTTGCTGAAGCCCCCCCACCCAGTGCACTCATCGTTTTCGTCCAGGGGGTCCACGAGGGAGGCGGAGAGGGCCAGCACGCTAGCGCAGAGAGCATAATTGTGCTCTCTGCGCCAGAAGAGCCGAGTTTGAAAAATGGAAATTCGTCTCTTAAAGTACCAGGAGCGGCTTTTTGTCACCCCTGGTACCTAGTGGGCCTTTGCCGTCTGAGGCCAGTTACTCAACTCGCCTCATTGGCGGAGCACCCCTGCTTCCCGTATAGTTACACCCCTGGTCAAAGGTGTGAGCCTTCCCAGATTACAAAAGGGTATTTACTCCTTCTGGCAAATGTACCACTTGTGGAACACCCAAAAGCAAAGATACCGGAAAGCAGCCCTATGTGTGATTCATGGGTTTCAAGATCAAGCGCTTATAAATGCACTGCACACTCTGCCCTTATCTTTGCAACAAAAATAGCACACGCCACTTAGACTGTAGTGCTTTGTTCATGGAATCAGGGCCTCCATCAGTTATGGGGCCCTTCAAACAGTTTTGCATTGCACCTTGCTTTGAAATAAAAATTTGAAGATTTACTGCAGTCCTGTGTGCCATTGGATTTTTCTTGCTGCCCCTCAAACAGTACCCTTAAATAATGTAGGTCTTTATAAACATATATTGCATAAAACAGCTCATATGTAAAACCCTGCCTTGTGTAAATAAGCCATTTTCACAACAATATACTTTTTTAGTAGTATATGGAAATTGGCAGAAATCGTCAAAAATCAGGGAAATGTATCAGAGTGACGGGAGACCTTTTACCTAAATAAAAAATTGCTTCTAATCAGCCTTTTATTGTGACATTTATATTCTATGTGTATTGTATATCGTGTGTCGGTCCCTAAGTTCAATAACTACAGTAGCATAATGGCTCAGTATTTAAGTTGCAAATGGCACTGGTGTTGCTGCACTAGCAAATCCAACACAGTCCACCAGCAATAAACATGTCACATTTAAACAACCAGGGATGTATGAAAAAATAAAGTCATTGCTCATGAAATGTTTTCCAGGTTAGTGTTAATGTGACCTGTTGATTGCTGTTGGATTAAGTTGTTGTGTTGTTAATAAACATGGAAATAGCAAAATGGTTTTGACTTAAAGTGGCCAAAACTAGAAAGTATTGGTGGGCGAGGCTTATGATAATGGTAGGCGTGGCTTATATTTGTGAGCATGGCTAAAAATATGCTGCGCGCCACACATGTCATCTCTCCACTTTTTTGATCCCAATTCAAGCACTGTCTGTACTGATTATGATCTCTTGGTATATGAAATCAGCGAAATCTCTAATGACATTGACAGACTGAGACATGCAAATAAGTGTGTTTTTAAGCCACTCTCCTGGATCCAGAACCTGACTGATGGATTGGATAAATACCATAAGTTGATTAAGAATGTGTGGATCAAAATACTGTAACTCTGAACTCCCCTTAAAAATAGTGGAGAGTAACTATCTCTTCTTTCATCTTCGTTTGAAACCCTTGACCATTTGCATCTCCTGGTGCTCCCCAATATGCCATTCTAAATTATTCACAAGCTAATGCTCCTTACATAGACAACGACAGTTTTAAGCAAGGCCTTTTGTGTGTAGAAATGAATATTATTCTGTATCTGTAGCTGTGGATGTTCATTCTTATTTTATCTCAACAATCTCTGATGTTCCAGCAGGCCTGACCAGACCCTGAATTATAGGGAGATCCCTGAATCTGAACCCAATGGTAGGCTTAGAGCAGGTCTGGACGGAGAATTAAAATAGGCCCTGGCATTTCAGTTACACAGAGGCCCAATCAGCCCACATAGAGGCCCAACCAGCCTCCACCAGCCCACTAAATACTGACTTTATGGGACCTTATAGCAGCCCCTCTGGCATTTGCCAGAACTCAAAGATTGCCAGTCCGGGCCTGGCCTAGAGTATGTATCCCTAGAGAGATGAGGGCCAACATACAAAAGGCATGTAATGTGATTCGAATTTCACAAAATTTTGGTAGTACATCTATTCAAAAGCTATATAAAATTCCCCAGTACTTTAATTGCCTAAGAAAAGGGGTGGTATATTTGGCTACCTGCCAGTGTGGGGCTCAATATGTGGGCCAAACTACCTGTGCGGCAGGAATTAGGATCTTCGAACATCTTTTGGCAATAGATAGGGGTGATGAGAAATCAGCCATAGCCAGACATATGAAGTTAGATCATTCAGCCCCTGTGAACATCTCGTTCCAAATTGCTGACAAGCCACGCACAGATTAGGAAAGGAGATGTGAACAAAAGGCTTTTGGGCAAAGAGGTATACTGGATATACCACTTTAAGACTACAGTGGAACATGGTGGTATGAACCAGGATTGGGAATTGTCTTGTTTTTTCAGTTAGCATTTTGTCACCTTGAATAATGGGTTGACCTGATGTATAATGTTTTTAGGTATTTATAGTTTTCACATGTTGTTTGGATTAGTGTTCTCTAACACATTTTCTCAAGGTGAACTAAGGGTTAATATATTCCTTGTGGAGAACTGAGGGTTAATGGTTTTATGGGGTGGGATTTACCTATGTGTATTTATATCAGATTTTTGTGTGAACCAGTGTGCTTTGGAGAAAGTGGCTGGATAGCCACGAAATGCCTTAAGCTATGGTTCCTTTACATATGATGTCTTTTTAATGGAATATTAATGGAACAATAAAATATGGATTTTTAAAGCAACTTTGAAGTCTATGTATCTCCCTCTTTGGTGCACCGTATTTACTTCTACAGATGCGGTTGGGGGGCTGACCAGGAAAGCTGCTACCTCCTGAGTTTTGAGCCTTTCTTTTGTTCCACTTACAAAGAAAGTGAGTTTATTGTGTGTCGTCAGATATAGATAATGCAACTGAATTGATTGCCCTGCCGGCATTCATTTTCCATAAATGAAGTGCTGAACTGTTCAAGCGCATCACTTCTGGAGTCTTTCATTGACATTCACATTGTACACTGCAAAGACACATAACCTCTTGGGAGTAAATCAAGAGTTTAATGTGCAGCTTGGCATCTTCGAAAGGTTCATGCTGATAAATCAGGGAAAATAAAGGATGATGCACTGCATCCATGGCGTGACTTCTGTCTGACTGGTCCTCAATCTGATATGGACTGACATTGTTTTGGGGCCATATACAGGTTAGGGCTAAACTACATGGTAGACTTTATCTGACCCACAAACGCTTTTAATGCGACAGTGTGAGATTTTGTGGAATCCTACAAAATTGGATCCTTCCTACTGTAATGTTAATGAGAAAAGCTAAAGTTGGATTGTGTATTTTGCATCTACATCCAACAGTCATTGTATTTCAAAGAGAAAAAAAGTGTCTTTTAGACACCAAGGTTTTATTTTGTTAGATGTAGACGCAGCATGCAACTAGGGATGCATCGAATCCAGGATTCGGTTTGGGATTCGGCCATTTTCAGCAGGATATGGATTCGGCCGAATCCTTCTGCCTGGACAAACCAAATCCGAATTCTAATTTGAATATTCAAATTAGGGTCAGGGAAGGAAATTGCATGACTTTTTGTCACAAAACAAGGAAGTAGATTAGAGCTAACAGCAAAAAAACTCACACACTTTCCATTTGTCCCTATGGGATTTTTAGAAGTGTATTTATTAAATGGTGAACTCTAAGGAGCTCATTTACTAATCAAATTGTGTTTTTTTTTCCCCTCGAATCTCTAAAAATTTGTGGTTTTCTAATTTTTTAAGAAAGCTCTAAAAATTTGAGATTTCTGAAGTGTAAAAACTCTAATATAAAACTTTGCCAGGTAAAAGTTGGTCCTATAGAAGTCGCTGGGCCTCATTTATAAACACTGGGCACATTTTCACCTTGGCAGTAACCCATAGCAACCAATCAGTGATTAACTTTTTTCATGCAGCTGTAGCTTGAACACTGAAAGCAATAGTCTGCTGTCTTTACTGTCCAGGTGCAAATTACCCAGTGTTTATAAATAACCCCCAATCGGAGCTGCGCTGATCCTATTGGACCTCTTTAAGTCAATTTGGACTTTTAGAGGTTTTCTGATTTTTTTTTGCACTAGGAATTGTCAAAAAAAACTCAAATATTTATAGGATTTTTGAGATATTTGTATTTTTAGAGCATCGTTCAGCATAACTTTTTTTATTCGGATTTTTCAGTAAATCTCACAACAATAAATAGATAATGGGGGAGTTTTTCTGTGGTGAGCTCTAGTCTCACATTTTTAAATCTGCCATGGGGAGATCCATTTATTAAAGGTTGCATTTTAGTGGTATTAGAGCTTTTTCAAACCACAATTAAACTGTATTTCTCGGAATGCCTTGAATGTTATTAAAATATCTGAATATAAAAAAAAAAAAAGAATTACTTGCGAATAAATCCAAAAATATCTTAGGGGCCCAATTAAAAAACAATAGAATTTCGATTCCACTAAAATTCGACCGGCAACAAATGTCGACGTGTGAAGTTAAAAAGATTATCTGAGCTGAGGAAGAAAAAAAAAGGTTATTTTTTTAAATAAAATTTCTACAAATGTTTTTCTGACTCAGCTGACTATTAAAGCAGTGAGCGGTTGTTCCAGGAAAATAACCCGTATATTATACACTAGAACTAGTTTTCCTGTCGCTACATGCAGAATTAGTCCTGATTTCTTTTTTTGTTTGTACTCCACTAACTGAACATAAACAGAGTATCTAGTTGAACTAAAGTGACTTATTTTTCACCCCAACCAGTCACAGTATGTAACTATGTCTAATCTTCGCTGGATCATTATGTTCAGTAATAAAGTAATTATAAAAGAGAATTGATACTGGCATACTGGTAGAGAGTTGCTGTTCTGTACATAAAGTCAGTCACAAGCCCTACAACGTAATGAGCCTATAATCTGAAAAAAAGATAAGGAAAAGATAATATTATGGTCATAGGACAAATGGAGCATGGCTAACCTTCTGTCTTAATACCATCAAAACAGAAGAACAGGGCAACATTATGCAATGATATTATAAGGATAGTAACCCTCTTGTATTTTAATCATTTACTAAGTTTGTTTCTTGATACCAAGTGCAGAAAATGAGGTTTGTCATAGAAGCTGATGATTAATTCAATTCCATTGTTTGTCCATATATTGCAATATATTTAAGCTGGCCAACTACGTCAAAGTCATCCCATATCTGGCAAGTCCTATGCCCAATTTTATCTGATTCATTAAGAATTCTATTGCTTAATTATACATTTTACAAAGGGACTAGGTTTTACCTGCAACTTACTTGCTGCTTTCAAAGTAAACCTAACCTAGTGCTCACCACTATTTTTTAAAACCATTAGGCGGGGGTGCAATGAGGGTGTGACTACAAAATACATATAGTCAAATACAAGAGTCCTCTGCACTCAACCCATTATCAATATATTTAAGTCAGGTGATCCCACTGGTGTCTAATAAAAGGGCAGCCAAGTTCGGGAGTTTTACTTTGAAAGCAGCTAGTAAGTTGCAGGTAAAACCTAGTCCCTTTGAAAAATGTATAATGAAGCAATAGAATTCTTAATGAATCAGATAAAATTGAGCATAGGACTGGCCAGATATGGGATGACTTTGACGTAGTTGGCCAGTTAAATATATTGCAATATATGGACAAACAATCCCTGTTTTGTTTAAAGGGTAAGGCATTTTTCAGTAGCAGTATGCACAAAATGTCTCTGTCTTAAATATATTGATAATGGGTTGAGTGCAGAGGACTCTTGTATTTGTCTATATGTATTTTGTGGTCACAGCCTCATTGCACCCCCGCCTAATGGTTTTAAAAAATAGTGGTGATCACAACTTTCCCTTGTTATATATATATATAGAATCCGTGAAGAGCCGGCACAACTCGTAATCCGCTGTGTTATTTGCCTGTTATTTACAAAAAAGCATCATGAATATCCAGAACCAAAGCGAGCACTCTCTGGTCTTATTAGTCCAATAAAAGTGTTTTTATTTAACAAACAGAAGCTTCGGCTAGCACTCTACCCACTTTGAGAAAGGCTAGCGCTTAAATAAAAACACTTTTATTGGACTAATAAGACCAGAGAGTGCTCGCTTTGGTTCTGGATATTCATGATGCTTTTTTGTAAATAACAGGCAAATAACACAGCGGATTACGAGTTGTGCCGGCTCTTCACGGATTATATATATATATATATATATATATATACACAGAGAGTGCTCGCTTTAGTTCTGGTTATATATATATATATATATATATATATATATATATATATATATATATATATATATATATATATATATATACCCCCCCCTAAATTATTTGGCTTTTTGTCTTTCATTGGCTGAGCTTTCAAAGTAGCAACTTCCTTTTAATATATACTATGCCTTATGGAAACAGTAGTATTTCAGCAGTGACATAAAGTTTATTGGGTTAACAGAAAATATACAATATGCATCATAACAAAATGAGACAGGTGCATACATGTGGGCACCCCAACAGAGATATTACATCAATACTTAGTTGAGCCTCCTTTTGTAAATGTAACAGCCTCTAGACGCCTCCTATTAGAAGTCACCTCGGAGTTCCATGACCTTCGGCCTCCTGTTTTTTTTATGGTCATGGAACTCCTTGGTGACTTATAATATCCTCATATTTTCCTCAAAAGGGGTACTTTATTTATTATAATACACACGTTTTAGTCATGTGACAAAAATGACATCACTACTCACCGTTTATAACTGATGACATCACTACTCAACATTTATAACTGATGACATCACTAGTCACCGTTTATAAGGATATCATTAAGGATATTCATGGCTTTTGTGTATTATAATACAATAGGGGGTACTTTATTCACTATATATATATATATATATATATATATATATATATATATATATATATATGCTGTGAAAGGCTTTAGCACACACTTCAAAAGTTACATACCTGGGTGCAGTTCAGAAATCAAATATCCAAAGGCAGAAAAAGCTGAAGCACACCAGGATTTTCTTCAAAAAGATAAAGCTTTTATTACATCAACGTTTCGGCCCTCGCATGGAGCCTTTATCTTGATATCCCCCTTGTGATTCGTTGGTTGGCCCCAAAGTTTTCCTATTCCCAGTACCTTATAGTGCACAAACTATACTACATCTAATTGTGCACCAGTCATTAGTTGGTAACTCTCTCCCGCTATCGTTTCCTCGTATCTTGTAGAATCACCGCTTATAAATGAGTCAATTACCTCGTTAACAGGTGCTAAGTTGATCATTACTCGTATATCATACGCACTATATTATATTGTGAATGCCACGCAAAGCATATTCAAAATATATATATATAGCCAAAGTGTCGGACTGGCCCATCGGGATACCTGGAAAACTCCCGGTGGGCCCAGTGGGTCCTCATGCTGCTAAACCTTTGGCCTTTTTCATGCCCATGCCCACTTTCAAAGAGGCTAAATAGATGGAATAATAGATTATAGTATGTAAAGAAAAGAGACTATGGAGGTTGAGTGAGATGAGGAAGAATAATAGTACTGAGAGTGGCCCCTGGTCTAAGGTTTTTTGGTGGGCCCCTGGTGTCCCAGTCCGACACTGTATAGTCACATCCAAATTTGGCGCTCACCACAGTTCAAAACGAATCTTGGGTGCTTCTCCCTCAATTCAAAATAGTTAGAAACACTGGAGGCACTCACATAAATAATCATAAGTGAATTTATTCAATCTTCACATGTTCCCCCACATCAACGTGTTTCGGTTCTCTCTGAACCGCCATCAGGACTCCAAACTTTAGCAATAGCCCAGTTGCTACCTCAAAGGATACATTGCAAAACATGAACATAGGAGCATTCATGGGGTTTGAATACAGCGAAAACATTCCTTATTTCAAGGGGTGGTTCACATTTAAGTTAACTTTTAGCATGTCATAGAATGGCCAATTCTAAGCAACTTTTCAATTGTTCTTCACTATTTATTTGTTATAGTTTTAATGATTTGCCTTATTCTTCTGCATCTTTCCAGCTTTCAAATGGGGGTCACTGACCCTATATAAAAAGCAAATGCTCCGTAAAGCTACAAATGTATTGTTATTGCTACTTTTAATTACTCATCATTCTATTCAGGCCTCGCCTATTCATATTCCAGTCTCTTATTCAAATCAAAGCATGGCTGCTAGGGTAATTTGGACCATAGCAACCAGATTGCTAAAATTGAAATCTGAAGAGCTGCTGAATAAATAGCGAAATAACTCAAAAACTACAAATAATAAAAAACGAAAACCTATAGCAAATTGTCTCCGAATATCATTCTCTACATCATACTAAAAGTTAACTCAAAGGTGACCAACCCGTTTAAGTCAACATTACGGTTGTGCTCAGAGAACCTTTCTCAAGACATGTACCTTTCCACCACACACCAAAACCCCAGGTGCTGTATATGTGAGTGGGGAGATTCAACACACCAACTTAGAAAAGGCCCAAACCTAGGTGAATTCCGCCAGTAGAGATACTGTACATGCCCTGCACCCCCTCCAGCAAATACCTATTGCCAATTTTCAATGTTTCTACTCTGCACACCTTTAGTAAATGTGACCTTTAATCTACATGTAAACAAATATACTCAGTCCAGGGCGAGCTATATACAAAAGGAACATCATGTAGCGCGTTCATATTTTAATATTTTAATATAATTAGTTGCATGTGGTCATGTGTACTCACTTATACTACTACCAGCTACTCAGATTTCATAATACAGGTATGGGATCTGTTCCAAATCACAGAAAGGCTGTCTCCCATAGACTCCATTTTATAGAAATATATAAATATATATAAAAAATTTTTTTTTCAATTTCCCTTTTCCAGTAGCTTGTACTGGATCTGAACTAAGATATAATTAATCCTGATTGGAAGCAAAACCAGCCTATTGGGTTTATTTTATTCTTACGTGATTTTATAGTAGACTTAAGGTATGAAGATCCAAATTATGGAATGATCCGTTATCTGGAAAACCCCAGGTGCTAAACATTCTGGATAACAAGTCCCATACCTGTACTCCTGAACTTGAAATGCCAGGGGTTAAGTGAATAGCTATTAAAACAAACAGAAAGGTTTATCACTTTCTGGGTTGTTTGCAAAAATGGGCTCTTTTGTGGTGTATATTAAAGTAAAAAAGCTGTTTAAATAAATAGTCATGTGTGTTGTTGCTGTGTATTTACTGTATAAAGCGAATGTCAGAACAAGATGTTCCAAACATAATGCCCAGGTCACATATTAACTACATAACAAGGTAATTGATGGGCTGGAGGAGGGGTGTGTTTCAGAATGGCAATATAATAGCACAAGGCTGTACAGAGTTGTGTAATGTGCAATAATGAATTGAATGATAATATAACTCTGGGCTGATAAAATATGGGCATGATATAAAAAAAAAACATTAAAAATAAACAGAGCACCTAAATAGAACTAACAGCGTGGCAAATGATTTCACTTATTGCATTAAACAGAAGAATAGAGTATAGGTATGTGATCTGTTAGGGCTCTTACACATGAGCGTTTTTACCTGCGCTCCCCTGCGTTCCGTTTTTCTGCGTTCAGCCGCAGGGGAGCGCAGGAATAGAGACATTTCATTATTTCAAATGGGGCTGTACTCACACAGGCGCATGTAGGCGCCGAACGCAGGTTGAGACGCAACATGCTGCATTTTTCCTGCGTTAGGCGCCTACATGCGCCTGTGTGAGTACAGCCCCATTTGAAATAATGAAATGCGTCTATTCCTGCGCTCCCCTGTGGCTGAACGCCGAAAAACGGAACGCAGGGGCGCGCAGGTCAAAACGCTCATGTGTAAGAGCCCTTATCCAGAGACCCGTTATCCAGAAAGATCCAAATTATGGAAAGGCTGTTTCCCATAGATTCTATTTTATTCAAATAATCCACATTTTAAAATTTTGTCCATGTAATAATAAAACAGTACCATGTACTTGATATAATTAATGCTTATTGGAAGCAAAACCAGCCTATTGGGTTTATTCAATGTTTACATGACTTAAAGCATGAAGATTTAAATTACAGAAACATCTGTTCTCCAGAAATTCTCAGGTCTCTAGCATTCTGGATAACAGGTCCCGTACCAGAGTATAACATATTTCCAGGTTAACACCTCGCTGACGTCCCTTGATGTGACCCTTCCCTGTTTGGATCTTATAAGGTGGCCATACATGGGCCGATAACCTGCTGTAGGAACGATGTAATTAAAGACCACATTCAGGGTGACGGTAATTACAGGGTTCAAGCATCAGTAGACACACTTTTGCCCATTTCATCAGAGCAGACTGAGCAAGCATGTTGGTACTATATAGGAATGCAAAGAGTACGTTTGGACACTGTGGTGTTTATACAAAGGGCCTGTAGGTGTCACTGTGCACAAGAGTTATACTATGTATACATAGTACTTTCTATACTGCTTAAAAGTATTAGAGTTGAAGGTACTGTTGAAGTGTAATGGCTGCATAAACCTGCTAATAAAGCACTGTTATACTCTACTCATCCTCGGCTACCAAAACATAACAGACAAGTACAAGTACAAGTACAGTTACGGGACCTGATATCCAGAATGCGTTCGACCTGGGCTTTTCCGGATAAGAGGTCTTGCTGTAATTTGGATCTCCATACATTGTCTACTAAAAAATCTTTTAAATATCAATTAAACCCAATAGGATTGTTTTATCTCCATTAAAAATTAATTACTGTATATCTTAGCTGGGATCAAGTACTGTTTTTCAATTTCAGAGAAAATAGTTTTAAAAATTTGAATTATTTGCTATGGGAGATGGCCTTTTTGTAATTCAGAATTTTCTTGAGAATGGGTTTCCAGATAACAGATCCCATTCCAATACCTTTAATGAACGGCATCAATACATGGAACATTTGTTCTGATTTTAGCAGTATCACACATTCAGCTACTGTAAGTTCATAAATCACCAGATTCTTGGCCTATGACCAATCTGTCTATTGGACACATTAGAAAATCCCACCGGGCGACAACCCAATGTTGATGTAGTCATCTCTCAACCCTTTTATGTAAGCCATAGGATCCCCTAATCATTGACCGATTACCAAAAAACTAATCAGCCCATTTTGGTCCAATTTTTGGTTAGCCATATCAAGCAAAGTTCTGCTCATTTAGAGACCTCACCAAACAAGCGGATCTTTAGGTGTATGGAATCATACAATCCAGTTGGAGGATTATCACATGTTACTGAGATCAGCCTTAAGGTGGCCATAGACGTAGAGATCCGCTCGTTTGGCGATGTCGCCAAACGAGAGGATCTCTCCCCCATATGCCCACATTGAAGTTGGTGATATTGGGCTGATCCAATTGTGGTTCCTAGGGCCCAACGATCGGATCATAATGGATCCGAAACGAGCGGTAGGATCCCGGGAACTGCATACACGCATAGCTGCGGCCGCAATCAGATGGGATTTTTTTACCTGTCGGATCGCGATCTGGCCGACTTTCATCCAGATATCGATCGGGGAAGCCCGTTGGATGGCCCCACACCCGGGCCAATAAGCTGCTGACTCGGTCTGTCTGCAGACCCGTGTATGGGGGTCTTTATGCATGCTCCCCAAAGTTCTCTCCTTTGAGCACCTTACTTCAGTTGTTGGGGTTCATCTTACTGACCAGGCATTTTGTAGCTAATCAATAAAAATGGTGGTGAGTCCTCTTCAACCCCTGGCAACGAAATCAAACCTGTACAGCATATTACATTTCTTTTATTGCCTTTATACAACTTTATAATCATGTTTATATCTATAAAAAAAAGCAGTAAAATTGCATGAAATAAAAGGTAACCAACATGCATCATAAAGCGGTGATCCTTTTTATTGGCTACAGGAAGCTCATGAAAAGTAACCCATACATAGCCGGTGATCTGCAGTGTTTTCAGGCATGCTTTTATTAAGAAGGGAACCTAATACTGAACTGGAAAGAGAGAAGAGACTGTGACTGTGATAGGAACATCCCCAGGCAAACAGACGAAATAATTCAAAATTAATAAACAGTGAATAAAAGACGCTTTCATTATCGAATAAGAGATAATGTGAAGCAGAAAACAGACAGGGTCATGGGAAAAGGAACACTGTAAGGCTGCAGAAAGGGATGGGATTTAGAGACTGGATTCCGAGAAGAACTGTCTGAAGCATACACAATAGAACAGGGTGAAAGGGACATTCTAAATGGAATGTGAAAAGTTGCTGTGTATAAGCATGTTATTTGCAGGACTATTTCTGTAAACAGAGAAGTGTGGCCGGCATCATAAAGCTTTCAAGGCATAAGTGCTAGTCTAATTTTTAAGATCTTTTAGACTAGAAATTATATATTGTACTGTATATACCGAACTGTACAGCAGCGAGGTACAGCAGCAATAATTAACAGTAATTATTAAGGCCTTCAAAGTTGTCCACAGGAGCTCCCCAACTTGGATCTTTTTAATGTCTGTGGCACTGCACATGCTCAGTGTGCTCTGGGCACAGCCGTTGAGAATCTAAGATTAGGGATCATTGGAAAATAATCAAGCAGAAAAAGAGGATACCTTGGTCATAGAAGCTGCTACAGGGCTGATTATTAAATTCTGGTAACAAATGCATTGGTTTTCAGAGCTGCCATGAGATATGAATCTGAATTCATTGCTAATTAGCCACACACACACAAACATATATCCATATACAGTAGAAACCCAATTTTACGTTTTTCATGGGACCAGAAAAAAATTAGGGATGCACCGAATCCAGGATTTGGCCAGTATTCAGCCTTCCTCAGCAGGTTTTAGGATTCGGCTAAATCCTTCTGCCAGGCCGAACCGAATCCGCACATCTGCAGGAATTTGCACATGTAAATTAGGGGCAGGAAAGGAAATCGCGTGACTTTTTCCTCACAAAACAAGGAAGTAAAAACTGTTTTCCCCTTCCCAGCCCTAATTTGCATATGCAAATTAGGAATCGGATTTGGTTTGGTATTCAGCCGAATCTTTCACGAAGGATTCAGGGGTTCGGCCGAATCCAAAATAGTGGATTCGGTGCATCCCTAACAAAAATGGTGTAAATCCAGGAAAATGTAGGGAGATGTATTATGCATAATATATAGGTGGGACCACAAAACAACAATGTAAAATGAGGGAAAACTTAAAATCAGGGGATGTTAAATGGGGGTTTTCGGGGGGTTTCCCCTCCCTTCTTCCCTTCCCCTCCCATCCTGACGAAGGGAGGGGAAACCAAC
This sequence comes from Xenopus petersii, assembly GCA_038501925.1. Lineage (NCBI taxonomy): Eukaryota > Metazoa > Chordata > Amphibia > Anura > Pipidae > Xenopus > Xenopus petersii. The sequence continues at coordinate 209,944,230 of CM076672.1, read as the reverse complement.
CCGAAACGTTGATGCACAGGTGGTCACAATAAAAGGGGTAAGCTCCCCACCTGCAATACATATGGTGTTTGTGCGACTCTCTTTCAGTAATTATCTACCTTGTTGTCATCAACCGCCCAAGCACTCATTCACTTAGGTCAGCAGATGGAGGCCAAAGAGAAAAAAACACCCTTTTCCAGTGTGATAGGTAAAGGTTTATATTTAGATAACTTAGATACAGGTACTGGGACTTAGCTGGGTGGGGGAGGGGATTTAAACTCTGATACAGAGCACCTGTTATAATCTGATACTAGTTGCTGGCATAGGTTCAATTGCAAGCTGATTAGGCCCTAAAGTGGCTTCTAATTAAGGCACCAAACTGTAGCAGTCAACCAAAATTCCCGAGTTGTTACCATTGCACATAGCACTTTGTAAAATGTTGGTTACTCTGGTGTAACATACGTATGTGTGCAGTTAGTAGCTTACTCGTACGATTTGAAATCAATGTTCCCAATTTCCAGACGAACACACACTCCCCAACTGATAACTTTTATTAATATTATGGGATTTCTCATTTCCCAATTTAGATAACCTGATCTTTGCATTACGAGAAATGCTGCAGTCTTGTTGCACAACGGTTTCTTTCTGTATCCAATGATAATTATTTTAAGCCACTTAGGCAGTGCTTTTATTTATGTTTCTATTTACCTCCAAAAGGATTGTTCACCTTTGAGTTAACTTTTAGTATGTTGAAGTATGACGAGTGAGACCATTTGTAATTGGTTTTCATTTTTTATTATTTGTGTTTTTTGAGTAATTTAACTTTTTATTCAGCATATCTCCAATTTACTTTTTATGCAATTGGGTCGCTAGGGTCCAAATTACCATAGCATCCAGTCACTGATTTGAATAGGAGACAGGAATATGAATAGGAGAGGAGCCGAATGCAAAGATGAGTAAAAGGTAGCAATAACAACATATGTATAGCCTATAAAAAATAAATAATAAAGACCATTTTGAAGAGTTTCTTAGAGTTGGTCATTCTATAACATACTGAAAGTTAACTTAACTAAGGTGAGCCATCCCTTTAATATAATTTCAAAAGGCATGCATTCTGATAAGTCTTTATAAATGAGAAGGCAACCATCTGCCTCATGCCAATAACCTTTGCAAGGATGAAAAAAAATCAGTTTTTTGGTCTGAGTGCCTTTGTTTTTTAACATATCGTTTATCTTTATTATAGTCAGTGTAAATAGGATTCTCATTATTGGAGCTTTCATAATGACAGTAACTCTATGCCATTGTGACATCACACGCTCCACACACTCCTCCTTTCCTTGTTGGTGCCCTAGAAACCCGAGACATGGAATACTGTTAGGGGGGAGTTCTCCCTTTGATGTGCATGCGCTGCAAGTTATATTATACCAGTCACTTTCCTGAATAATTAAAATCCCCCTTCCATGATTAATACTTTGCCCAACTGGGCAACCGTCTCTATATGTAATAGGAGCAGTGTGTTTTCCACTTCATAAGTATCAGGCACAACGCAATTAACTTTCCTGTTTTCTTACATCCTGTGAAAAGTTCCAAATGTAATTCTTCAACCGTTTCCATGATCCTGCAATAAATTCACCCAAAGTACTCAGCTTCACTTCATGTTTTGCTTAAACAGGGATGTAAATCTAAAAAAATAAAAACCTTTCGGGTTGAAGGAAATGGTCGTTCTATGTACAATCGTTACAATTTTCAGTGTTTTTTGAAAGTTGCTATTGTTCTGACTGATGAAACTAAGACGAAGAAGCACAATGTATAGCGGGAACTGGAGTCTCGGCTGGAAAATAGCTGGCTTCTGCTACGCTCTTTCAGTAGTCAGGGCCAGCGGTGATTTCAGAGAAAACAAAAAGTAATAGACATAGTAGCAATTTCATTTGCGAATAACTTTTTAAAGAATGTGCATTGTATTGTTGCTCAGAACCATATATTCTTTATTAGGCACTTCTAGAACGACTTCTAATCATCCTATCCTTTATGCGGTTCATCTGGCCAACACTTTAGCTCTGTGCATTTTCTGTATAGCTGCAAAGGGCTCAAATCACAAATGTATACCCCCCCATATGCCTTCAACCCCACAATGCATTTCGATTTTCATTTCCTAAGCCAGTAGTTGTACTTTTTGACCCAAGATCTTCCTAGATGGACTGACCTATGTTCAGGGTCCTCCTACATCATAACAAGGTTATAAACAAATACAAGAGTCCTCTGCACTCAACCCATTATCAATATATTTATTTTTTATATAACAAGGTTAATGATATCACAAACATTTCTGTATCAACTGTTGATTAATAGATCCAGGAATATCTAGGGGAAGAAATAATTATCCTAACCGACCCTCTAGTTGGTCTTATAGGGGAATCTAGAACAGCAAATAAACATAATCAGTCAATCCCTACCTATATGGTCTACAGGTTGAGCGTCACCACCAATGTTACAGGTTCTAACCCTCCCCCACAGAAAAAGAGCCCCACATTTTGGGAACCACTGGCCTACAGCTATTTATTGTTTACCTTGGAAAACCTGCTGTAAGAAAACACACACTGTACACTTGCTACAAGTCAGGTACCTCAACAGAAGCTTCCTGGTTGCTTTTTACCATTAATTCTACTAACACATATGCAATATAAAATATACTTAAAATGAATTATGATATCATAATGTTATTGGCAGTTCATATTTCATAAGCTCAGGGTTTCACTTACATTAGCCGACCATAAAGACATACTCATAGGTTCTTCACCAAACATGGGACCTAAATACAAGCCTAGAAAGCCTGATGTTTTGTTTTGGTGGAGATGCAAGAGTGGGCAGTAAAATACTGTCTACCATAAATGCATTCAAGTAAGCGTTGTGTTGCCAATGAGTCTGTGTCTGAATAAGCACCAAGCTGTTCATTTCACGTTTACAAATTCACTTTCACCAACGTGTTTAGCCTGTCCATAAATATACATAGAATTCAAATAACAAAAGGTGATTTGTCTTAGCAGGAGTCAGGATTAAAAAAAAAAAAGATTAAGAAGGAATTTGAGCTCAATAAAAAAATCTCAAAGATAAGAGTATTTCCAAAAATCCAGAGGTCGTGCATTAGTATTTTAATGATGATGAGAAATCAAGACTGGACTGCTTGTTGGCAGTCAGGAATTTAGTGTTAAAGCAACAACGAAGGAATTTTTGGTGCAGAAGGTCAGTAGAGTGTGAGTTTGTGCAGAGACATACTGAGACATGAAGGAAAAACAATTTGGAGGAGAGCCAAAGTAGGGAATGGGAAGCAAGAAAGGACTTGGAAAAAAGGGAAGGGGCTAATAGATCAAGATCAAATGACGTGGTTGTGCACACAGTGTATTTCTGTAACAATCAATAATTTGCTCGGAGATCCCAAGGCAATGTAAGTTGAGCTTTTGAATATGATCAAAACTCCAATGCTTACAGTGTGGGAACCTTACAGAGATACATGTTAATAATGTGTTCACTCTCAGTCGTCAGAAATCACATTATGTGTCTGTCAATGAATTTTAGACTGTGGACTTTTCAGCATTTTCAAAAATATATGTGATACAAATGTTTCTGGTGTTGTAGAAGGCAGCAGCACCCAAATGAGTGTCTTGGCAGGAGAAATTGTAGACATTTCCTTCTATCGTTACAAGTTAATTCATGGATGTATTTTCACTAGGAATCCCCATGCCCCATATCGCTACAAACACAGGGGGTGCCTAAATGCCTTTATATTCTTTGCATGCTTATATCTACTATGCCAAAAGTACTGTCAGTGTGATATAGTACTCTGCATTATTCCAGGTATAGCTTATAACCTGGTTCTTGGGCTAAGCAAATATTATGCAATTATGAATAAAATGAATGATCTTCAGTTCCCCCCCAAGCATTTTGAATAGCCAACAACACAGAAAATTAACTTAGGAAATTGGCCACACATTGCTTTACTGTTAGTGTTGACCACAATTATAAATGCTAAAACCCTATTATGTTCAGTCTCACAAACTCCTCTTTATGGTGATCCAGAGGAAGACAAACGAGATCTCCCTGCAAGGCACCAGCCAGCCGAGACCCACAGGATAAGCACATGAGTGCACATAACAAATACCAGGGATTTTACTCTAAGGGACATTACACTTAATAATTCTGTATTTTTGGCAAACCATATAAATGAATAATTGCTTTCTTGTTAAGCTATAATTAGCTCAAATGTTAGCATTAAAAAAAAGACCCAAGACCAGGGAGCCACAAACTTTTTAGCCGTAAGCCACATTCAAATGTAAAAACATTTGGGGAGTGACACAAGCATGAAAAAAGCTCACAGGGAGTGCCAAATAAGGCCATTGATTGGCTATTTGGGAGCACCATGTGGACTGGCAGTCTGAAGAAAGCTTTGTTTGGCATTGCACCTGTTTTTTGTGCTTTAAAAACTTGCCTCCAAGCCAGAAATGAAAAAATAATCACCTGATTTGAGGCCCCTGGGAGCAATATCAAATGGATCGGTGAGCAACATTTTGCTCATAAGCCACTGGTTGGAGATCACTGTTTTAGCCACTGGAGGCAGTGTTTTGTTGAAGTCTATGGATACTTATTTTTCAGTACTTGTACTCTGTAGTCTTTACTGCCAAGAGCATCACAAAGACCATATCTGAGGCAGTGGTATGGTGCTCCCTAAAGTAGTACCCAGGCCGCTGCAGTTTTCAGCAAAGTGGGGCACTGGCCCAGTGCGGTTATAACCAGAAAATATATGTAGGTGGTCCCTTTAATTAGCTAACTGAGTAGATCAAAAAATGCAAGCTTTTGGGACTACCTTTCGGGTCCCTACTTCAGGCATGTTTATAATCACTGGGGGATGCCTAACAAATTCATCTCTCCAGTGATAAAACCATACCTCCCAACATTTTGGAAATAGAAAATAAGACAAAAAGATTTGGCACATGGAGCGCAGCGAGATAGTTTAACCACACCTATTTTTGTAGCCACATCCTCTTATCATGGCCGGATTTACATAGCGGGCACCCCTAGGCCCCACTGCCGTTCATTGCCACCTCTCCTTTATTCTGGCATATATTTGTCATTGGTACCGGAGCAATGGGTATTGATGCACGAGAAACGTAAAAAAACTATCATATCTCCTGCGCATCCAATGTGGGTGTGGTTGAGCAGCAGGCCGCCCCCCTAAAATCCTGCCACCCTAGGCCCGGGCCTTGGTGGCCTTTCCACAAAATCCGGGCCTGCCCCTAATTACCATGTTCATTTTACAAAATTTGTCAGGTTATGAGTTTGAACACATTTCTGTGGTTTTTATGTGTTATTAAAGTTTTGCTAATGAAGTTGAAATTGCCCTTTAAGCTGCAAGTCACAGTTTCCCCAAGAGACCTGCTTACCTTAGATTGTTACAATTGATTATTTGATTATCTTAAATTGTTACAAATGTATCTCAGTGCACCTCAGTAAATATCTTGGGCTCTCTGCCAAAAGCCATTCAGTTTTAGAAACTTTGTACTCTATCTTTTTCTGACTGTTCAGTGCAGGAGATCAAAGAAAAAGTTGGGACATTTCAGTAACAATCCGAGACTGCGGGCTGAGCTGTCAAACTTGGGACTGTCCTGCGAAAAACAGGACAGTTGGGAGATCTGAAAAACCTTTCCTTCTCCTACTTTGTAACAGAAAGCTGCTCAACACTTTTTTTAGAAAGGACTATTTTAAAAAAAGGAAGTATTATCTCTTTAAAAAATGTTTTTCTTTGCGCTATTGCCTTGTGCAACTCTAAATACACCCCTTTCATGAAAAAATCTATTTCCCTCCCACGTCTTCTGTGTTAGAATGTGAGGCCCATAGTTGGCATGCCGATATGTGCATTAAAGCAGACCTTTGTATGTGTGTGTATCTCTCTAATGGGAATTAATGTTGCCCAACAACCCATCATGTGCCAGAGGAGTGTAATATTTTTTGCTCCAAGACTTTTTAAAAATGTGCCATATAAAATTCTAGATTTCAGGGAGGATAATAAAGAGTGCGTGACCCCAGCATCCAGTTCTGCTGAGCAGAGGCCCCTTTTCCTCTTCAGTGCTTTGCTCTCAATTTAACTCATGCACTGGATTTCATCCAAGAACATTTTGTTCCCTGGTCGTGGGCCAAGAGTCTCTCAGCAGTGGAGCCTTTTTTTTTTTCTTCTTTCACTTCCAACTCCCTCCTCTTTTCATCTTTATTATGATTCGCATTTCTTAGTTTGACTGCAGATGAAATTATGCAGAGAGAAAAAAAAAATCTTTCACATGACTGATAAGGCCAGTGGCACGGAACGCACATACAGTGATACTTCTGTTAATGGCTCAATATAGAGTGAAATATCCCATGCTTAGCCCCTGGAATAAGAAATATTGCCGATGCCATTGGAAGCCTGAACATATTTCCATTTAATGTTTTCCAGATGTCCCGCGGTTGAGCCTCTTTCTGTAGAGTTACTGTACCGGTGCCAGTTTACATCTGCAGATTTCTGGTGAGCAGAGAACCTGAAAGATGATCTGTTGAAACATCTGCTCCTTTCCCCGGCATGCCTTGCTCTCTCCATTCCATTCGGCATGAGGAACTCGCATTCAGAGCATGGCATTTCACCCATAAAGCAAAGATGTAGCTGAATGGGGTTGAATGGAAGTTTGCTTAGCAAAATATAGCATGGACTTCAGCAGCTGGGGAAGATTTTTTCCTAAAGGGTTATTCTCACGTCAAGAGAATAGTCATCATCATGATTTATTTATATAGCGCCGCCTGCTACCAAGATATTGCATTTGCAGCTTCACATACATTTAGCACTTGCACGGTTGCAGGTTGTGCAAATTTTCCCACGATTAGTTGCATGAAAAATCCAATTATTTATTATTCAATTGGGCTCAGTTGTTCCTGCCTCCTGAATCAAACTCAGTTGCGACCTATTGAATCGGAGAAACCCTGGAGATACTGCCTCCTCTGAACTAGGTGGTACCTCCAAGGTTCCAATAACTGGCCTGCATCAACCATCACAGTGTAGTTGTGCTGAAAGAATTGGGTGCACATGTCACTTTCCAGGATTAGGTTCAGGAATTTGGCCAGATTCAGCCTTTTTCAGCAGGATTCGGATTTGGCCAAATCCAAGTGCCTGGCCAAACCAAATCCGATCCCATGACTTTTTATCACACAAACAAGGGAGCCAAAAAGATTTTAATCTAGTTCTGTATTCAGCCAAATCTTTCACAAAGGATTTGGGATTCAGCCGAATTCTAAAATAGTGCATCCCTATAAAATTTGTAACCAATGCGATTTAGTGCATCAGCCATAATTGTGTCAGGCACAAATCCGCCTGGTCACTGTAATAATTCTAAAATTCCAGGATAAAAGAGCTATATGGGGGGGGAGGGGGAATTGGGAGTGCCCTCAAATTTGCGCTTTGCTTACCCCTCCTTCGGTTCAGTAAGGGTAAGGGCACACCTGGAGATTCAGGGAGATTTAGTCTTTGGGGCGACTAATCTCCCCAAAATGCTTCCCTGTGTCTTCCACCGGCTTTAATAAAAAAAACCTGCGCCAATGCACTTGTAGCGCTTCGATTACCGAAGTCGCCCAAAGTTTCCACACAAGTACACTCCCCAAATCTCCAGGTGTGCCCTTACCCTAAAGGTCTTTCACAATAGTTTATTTTTCAACAATGTAACAGATATAAAATGCCGTTAATTAGAAAATACAGGTATGGGACCTGTTGTTCAGAATGCTTGGACCTGGGGTTTTCCAGATAACAGATCTTTCCATAATTTATACCTTAAGTCTACTAGAAAATCATGTAAACATGAAATAAACCCAATAGGCTGGTTTTGCTTCCAATAAGAATTAATTATATCTTAGTTGGGATCAAGTACAAGATACTGTTTTATTATTACAGAGAAAAAGGAAATATTTTTTTAAATCTTGGATTATTTGGATAAAATTAAGTTTATGGACTTTCCATAATTCAGAGCTTTTTGAATAACGGGTTTCCTGATAAAGGATCCTATACCTGTATATTTATTTGGTATGCCTTTAAGTTAAATAAAACCGAGTAGAAATTGTCATTAAAACTTAACCAGTGCTGTAGTAGAGTACAAGGAATCACTGATTTGGATACAGAAAGTCTGTTATTCCTGGGCTTTTAGGGTGCATTTTATGTCTGACGTTAGTAGAGGGAGCTCCTATTTTATCACATGGCTTTACACTGCTTTAATTCATTGCAACAACCTACAGGGATCATTTAAATGCAAAAATAGCATAGAGACAGTTATTGGTGTGTTGAGCTAATAACATCGTTCCTGATCAGTGGGAGGAGAGCAGCCCAGAAAAAGAAAGAAAGGTGATTCAGATCTCTGCATGTGGATATATAATGAAAGATGCCTAGATCCACTATGTTCAGTTATGGCAATGGGCTTACATTCAAAGCAAAATGAATTTACCCTTTAAGTACTTACTGGTAAGCAGTATGGAAAGCATATACTTTAGATTAGTGATGTGTGTTATTTATTATTGTTAATTCACATATTTTAACTATTACATTTCAAAAATTATTTTCTTGAAATAGATGAGGATGGCCTTCTTGTAAGTCAGAGTTTTTTGAATAATGAGTTTCTGGATAATGGGTTTCCATATAAGGGATCCCATACCAGCATCTTATTTTGTTACGCAATTTTTTACCATTTGGATCAGAGTGGAGTACCCTTGACCCTTTTCAGTTCTACCACCAGATTTTGCGATTTGGCGATGGGCTGAGGGCTTTGATAAAATGTGGGCACCCAAGGGCCTCCCCATAAGCTGCTACCCTAGGCATAGAAAATATGTGCTGAATATGATTTGTTAAACTTACAGAACATTTTAGGTTCATTTTTATAGTTTTTATAGTCAATAGTTCTCCTTTAAAAGAATGTTTGTCCCTGTTTTTGGGAGCAATTGGTAGCATAACTTTGACTATAGTAGCACAGGGTTAATGATTGTACAGGTATGGGACCTATTATACAGAAAGCTCAGTACCTTGGGTTTTCTGGATAAAGGCACTTTGTGTAATTTGGATCTACAGCACATACCTTAAGTCTAAAACAATCATTTAAACATTGAATAAACCCAAAAGGGTTGTTTTACCTCCACTAAGGATTAAGTATATCTTAGATAGCATCAAGGAAAATGGAAATCATTTTTAAAAATGTGAATTATTTTTATAAAATTGGAGTCTATAGAAAATGGCCTTCCCATAAATCGGAGCTTTCTGGATGATAGGTTTCTGGATAATGGATCCCAAGTTCAGAATTACATGAAGGCCACCTCCCATAGACCCTATTATAAGCATATAATTCACATTTTTAAAAATGATTTCCTTTTTCTCTGTAATAATAAAACAGTACCTTCTTCTTGATCCCAATTAATCCATAATGTATTAATCATTTTTTAAATTAAGGAAAGAACCCTTATCCGGAAAAACCCCAGGTACCAAGCATTTTGCATAACAGGTCCCATGCTTGTATCTCAATAATCAAAGCAGGCCGTGTGCAAGTTTAAACTAGCAGGCCTTAAGCATGAGACTTTGGCTTTATGAAAACGTACAGATTTATAGACCTTTATGTTTCGGTGTCTTAACAAATTGCCTACGCTACGCTCCCTTACAATGTTGCTAATAGAATTAGCAATCTACAAAAAAATAGCTGCATGTTGATGGTTCATGCTACTTTCTTGCACTTTAACTATGGAAACTTTTCTAATCTGCTGATTGCAACATCGGAGAACCTTGCATATTTTTTCTTTAGTGCACACACCCCAAAACAAAGGCTAATATATTCCACATTGCTCGCTGCCAATTCACAAGAACTGCTGGAACTATCTGACTGCAAAGCCACAAAGCAAACAGATTGAAGATCTCTGAGCCAGTGACTCGTTAAGTGACAGCTTCAAATCCAAACAATAAGATTCATTGCTTGGGTTACTGTGCACACCAAGTGCGGACTGATCATGAAAAGTGTATTTGCTTTTTGTGCTGCTCATTGCACGGATACTGGAATGAGTTGTATGCATCCTACGTTCTTCATCACCAAAATAAACAGGCAAATGATAAACATTATATTACAACAGCTCTAATGTCTGGAACCCACCAGCTTCATGCCTATAGTATGCTCCTAGAAATAACCCAAAATATTAGAGCAGCCACTCATGCGCAACATGCTGCTCTCAGTGGCCTCAAACCAGGTGCTTATTTTTGAACTCCCGGCTTGGAGGCATAAAAACAAGGTTTACTGCCAAACAGATCCTCCTATAGGCTGCCAGTCTGCATAGAGGCTACCAATATTCAATCACATTTAATTTTTGGCACCCTAGGAACTTTTTGCATGCTTATGTTGCTCTCCTTTTTTTTTTTTACGTTTGAATGTGGCTCAAGGGTAAGAAAAAGATTGGGGATCCCTGGATTAGAGTATGTGAGAGACCCCCTGCCACAAAAGGGAAAAGAGACTGAGAGTTTGGCCTTAAAGGTAGATATGTGTTAGCAAAATTATTTTATTGGGGTTCATTGCTGTATGTTTGAAAGATTTGCAATGGCAGGTGATGTACCAGCTGAATTTGGCTACTAGTATTATTATATATGTCAAAACAAGCAATGGCCTCTGAACCTAAGAACGCCTAAAGGATGTACATAATGTATACTTTTTGGAGTTGGCCAATCCATTTCAGATTAAAGATAGATAATAATAGATTTTCAGCAAAAATATTATCTATGGATAATGATATGAACAATAATACATCCACTTCAGTTCTCCAGTGGGGTTTGGACTGAGTTCAACTGGATACTAAAAGGGTAATTTATAACCGCTATCGCAGTTACTCTGTACAGGGCCGGATTTACATCATGGCCACCCCTAGGCCAGCTGCCGCTCAGCCCCTATGCCCCCTTCATGTGCGTATGCTCAAATTCCATCTGTTGGATCCGGAGCACTGAGGATTGACGTGTGGGAAATTTAAAAAACAAATGTCTTGCACATTCCCAGTGCTTTGGAACCAGTGTCGATGTGGCTGGGTGTATGCCCCCCTAAAATCCTGCAACCCTAGGGCCGGGACTATGTGGCCTTCCCAGATTGTGCAAAAAAAAAAAAGAAATCCCATTTATTAAAGGTACTTGCATCAAAAGGCACTTGTGTATAGTTGCACTTGGCACTGCTCAGTCCTTTCTGCCTTCTGTTTCGAAGCTCTCAAAGGGGTTGTTCAGCTTTAGATTAACTTTTAATATGATGTAGAAAGCGATATGCTGAGACGATTTGTAATTGGTTTTAATTTTTTTTAATTGTGTTTTTTTTAGCTATTTAGCTTTTTATTCAGCAGCTCTTCAGTTTGCAATTACAGCAGTCTGGTTGCTAGAGTCCAAATAACCCTAGCAGGAATCTGATTAGGAGAGGCCTGAATAGAAAGGTGAGTATTAAAAAAGTATCAATAACAATAAATGTGTAGCTTTACAGAGCATTTGTTTTATAGATGGGGTCAGTGACCTCCATTTGAAAGCTAAATGGAGCCAGAAGAACAAGAAGGCAAATATGTATTAAACTATACGAAAGAAAAAAGGACCAACTGAAAAGTTGCTTAGAATTAGTCATTCTATAACATACTAAAAGTTAACTTAAAAGTGAAGCTCCCCTTTCATGAGGAGGGGAACCCTGAGGCAAATGTCACCTCCAGATGAGGCGTATCTCTGCAGAGAAGTTGCTCAGAAAGAATATGGTGCACATGTCACTCTCACTCGTGCCGAAAATTACGCCAACCAAACTTTGAATTTGCATCCAATTAGCAGCAAAGAACAAATGTATTTTTCTAATTTTAACACATCACTACAGTTGCATTAGACACATCTGCCCCTGGTGAGCGCAATGACGCTGAAATCAAGGGGAAAACACTGCACTGTAAATAAAAAAACATGGCAATTGCGTTCAAAATGTCACTTTGCTTATTAGACTTTGCCATAAATGTCTACTGAAGTCTTCCGTAAAAGCTGAATCCTGCAAGAAGTGCCGGGATACTTTTGATTATTCCACTTCAACCAAGATTCAGAGCGTCTTTACGTACAAAAAATGTGTGCTTTTCAGTAAAATGGGTCAACTTTTGATGGTCAATATTGTCCAACTGTCTGCCCTTCTTTCTTTGAGTTCAAAGGTGAATATATGCTTTTCATCTTAAAGCTCATAATGAAATTGGATAGGGTATAGAGACTACAACTTGAAACTGGCTCAAGAAGAATTAGAGAAAAAAAAGGTAATAAGAGAGGATCAGGGGAGAAGAGGGTTTGGGAACAAGAGAGAATGACTAGAAAAAACATTGAATACCCATGAGCTGCATAGAATAATCCCCCTTTCTGTTAGCCAATGATAGTTTATGCATGTTGTTGCTTTCAGAAATCCTAAATTGTAGAGTTGAGTCACTTGAAGTGAACCATATTATTATGTAAATGGATAGTCGGAGGCCTACGGTCTAATTGTGGTCATAAGACAGGAAGGTTCAGGAAAAACAATGAACACCGCAGAGTAGTTCATATTTCTAAAGATTGTCAAATGAGATCGCAATTCTTAATCCTAAATGTAGTTCATAGTTATGTCATGGCAGAAAAGGAAAACAGAAGATGTAAAAGTTATTTCCATACTTTTGATGGTGTGTGTGCAGCAAAAGAGAAAGAGACAAAACTCCAGACATTGATAAATGGGAATTGGGAAAAGGCACATAAAGAAGGGCTAGGTGAGTGAGCATTACAGTCTGGATATTCCCAGCAACATCTGCCTGTGCTTGAACAATCCAGCTATTAGATGGCGTCTATATAATCTGTATATGCATTAGCCACATTGACCTTATGGGTAACCAGCAACCAACTGCAACATATCTTGTGGGATAACACTAGTGTCTCACTGGGGCCTTCCTATGTCTGCAGTTAGGAAGGCCTTAAAGGAGAAACAACCCCTTAGTAAAAAAAAACCCTATCCTACATAGACCCCCTCCCTCCATCCCCCCACAGCCTAGCTGCCTCCTGGACAAATGTCCCCAACTCTTTACTTACTGCTCCATGCAGATTCTATCCAGCGGAGTACACAGGAGACATCTTCATGAGACCGGCTCTTCTGCAATTTTTGTGAGTTTTGGCGCATGCGCAGTTGTCGCAAAACAGAAAATTGCTCCAACTGCGAATGCACCACTTCGCTGGTCTCATTCCGAAGAGAAGAAGATGGCGCCCGTGAACTCCGCTGGACAGAATCTGCACAGAGGGGTAAGTAAAGAGTAAGGGGCATTTGCCCAGGGGGTCAGCTAGGCTGGGGGGAGGAGGGTCTATGTAGGGTAGGGGGGTAGCGGATTTTTTTTAATAAGGGTTTGTTTCTCCTTTAAGTGAAAAATCACTAAAATAAATAAAAGGGCTCATTCAAAAAGCACTTGTGTCCAGGGTCCAGCTGAATGCTGAAATATGTCATATCCACCAGGAGGGATGAGGCTGCTATTGCCTCCTCCCTGCCCCCCCTCATGAATACTGTATTGCTGAACGTAGGCAGCACTGTATTCATAGGGCAAACAGAGCTCAGACCAATATTTCAAAGGTGCACGACAGGGTGCAAAGAACATGGTGAGTTTGATTAATTTTTCCACTTTGCACCTGCACAGCACATAATAATTTATACAAAAGCAGTAAGAGAATGAAACACATTCCCCTTACTATTCATATGAAAAGCAATTGCATCTGGGCTATGGCTGCACTGCACTTAGCATTGTGTACCCTTTCCGATTGGTGCAAGACATCCCTGTACCTAGAACAGGTGATAAGTACAGGGCCCATCTGATGGGCAAGTTAGGGTACAAGTATGGTGTGGGAGAAGGGGGACTACATGCTTGCCCCATCCCACCCTTTTGAACAGAGCCTTGCCAAATTTATGGTGGAGGGAGGGGCTGTGAGCAGGAAGTCTCACAGCTTGAGAAACTTGGAAGCATGGTGCACCCATTGCCATATTAGGGGGTTCAAGGCAGAGAGCAGGATTGGGGAAACCTGTGCTTACTGCCTGCCATAGGACTGGTGGTAAGAACAGGGCCCTGTTGCAATCTGCTCCCTCTGCAGCTCCTCAGAATTCCATCAGAATGATGAGGTGGTTGGGGGGATGCCTACATGCCCCCTCGTTTTTGGAGTGCAGAGACCTGCTAAACATATAGAGTGGCCTTTGCACAATGTGTTCTTGTATGTTCTCATTATGTTTGCAGGGGTTTCTTCTCAGTGTTTGTATGCATTTTGCTGGGACTGTAAGCTCCACCAGGACTTGAATATTTTACAATAAAAGTTAAGGGCTGTATATAATGTTTATGCTATATAAATCAAAGGAAGAAATATTAAAAACAGCATTCATAGCTACATAGTTGATACGATTAAAAACAAAAATAGCAGCTCCTGATTGGATAAGAATCTCTGTCTCTAAAATGCAACTGGTATATCCTTCATCCTGAAGCAGAAGTGCTGTTTTGATGGCGTTATAGAGAAATATAAGTATCGAATATGATGCACTGGCCCTTTAAATGAAAGACCAGCCATCTGCATTTCCCATGTCAGCACTAAACTGTAATGTAATAAATGGGATGGTTTGTTACAGAAAAGCCTCAGATATAAGTGAGACGGGATTAAGACAGTGAGCAGTAACTAGAGTAACAGTATATAAAATTTTTATATGTACTGGCAGAACTTAAGTGGAATCTGTCACCTCTACAAATAAAATTTGCAAGTCTGTTCCTGTGCAAGCTGGCCTTGTGATTTGCCAGAGCCCACGGTGCGTAAAGAGTTGCCTCTTACCCTATTGGTTGTGTATGACATGGCACCCATCCACAACATGCCTGACACTGCCAGCTTTTAGTTGGCTTTAGAGTCTCCAGTGACAGCCCACGCCAGCTCTGGGTGCTATAATGACACACTGTTTGGGTTCCTAGAGGGTCTCATGATGTTGTTGACAGATCACTAAAATTGCATTGGCAACTCAAGAGTTTCATGTAAGGTTCAGTTTGTGAATGCTGTAAAGTAATTTTTTCCATGTAACAGCTTTATATACATTGGTCCGGACCCGGTATAACTTCAGTGGTCCTAAATGAAAGCACGGCTGAAGAAAAAAATATATATTCACTTTCCATGGCACATACTGATTTAATCACAGCCTGCCTTGAGGAGTTTTAATACAAAGGCCATTGTTATGGGATGGAATTTTGGGTTGGATCAGCTGAAGGTGCCCAGTATACAAGTATAGGACGAATGCTCGGGACCTGGGGTTTTCCAGTAATTTGGACCTATATACTTAAAGTTTACTAAAAAATCATTTAATCATTATATAAACCCAATAAGTTTGTTTTGCCTCCAATAAGGATTAATTATATCTTAGTTGGGATCAAGTACAAGTTAATATTACAGAGAAACAACTTTTACAAATGTGATTAAAATGAAGTAGATGAACTTACCATAATTCAGAGCAATTTGGATAACAGGTTTCTGGAAAATGGTTCCTATACTTGTATAGCCAAGAGCCAGTGCACTAAACATTTCTGATGCTGATTATGGAAACACTAGACCAATTAACCAGGTACAATATTTGTAATCCAGTATTTTCAACTATGTTTTGCTCCCTGGTGTTTCATGCCAAGCTTCCGTCTGTGTGTCTGCGTCCCGGCGAACGCCAAAGCTCCAGGTGCAGACACAGAAGACAGACGATATGAACGGAGGGGCTGTTTTGCTTATTCGCAGGCCAAGCGACAGCCCATTGTGGCATTAGCCTTAAACCGCTTATCCCAGAACTCTCAGCCAGCTGATGATATTACTAATAAAATAGCACATCTACACAATGAATGTACTGATGTACTTGTGCTTTCATAGTTGTAAGATAATCATATAACAGCTGCACCCTCCAAATCTGGATTCCTCCACCATGAATGTCCAAACAACATGTGTGCAAATTTGTGGGTGTCACATCCAACCAAGGTCTTCTCAGGTCAGGCTAAAGGGCAAGTGCCTCATCATATTCTGACATTCCTTGCTCCTCTAACTGTGACAACATCCATTAAGTACACAACTAAATATGAGTTAGAACTTACAGTATGTATTGGCTAGCTAGCAAATAGTGTGCTCCATTTTTTTTTAATTAAAACATCCTGTTACAGACTTGTTTAAAACTGTCAGCTGTCAATCATATATTGAAAGGCAATTACTTTCACTTTCTATTTTGCACTTCCTAAATGTCATTGCACTCCCCAAATTCCCCATTGCTCCTTACCATCTAATTATGCAGTCTGTACATGGGAAGGGCTATTAAGTCCCCCATTATGGCACACAAACAAGATTTTGGCTTGATGTAAAGCTTGACTTATTAAAAACTTTCAGAAAATGTGATTGTGAATTCCAAGACTAAAAAAAAAACAACAACATTTATATATGGCGATAAGGCAAGAGGTTGACTTTAAGGCACGAAAGTGACAATAGGGCAAGGTAATGGTAATACTAGTGCAAAATTGGGACAGTAGAGTGAGATGGTGACATTAAGGCAAGATGATATCAGTAGGGCACCATATGGCAAAAGTGTTACATTAGGGCACAAACTAGTGCAAGATGGTGACAGTGGGACACAATGGTGACAGTAAAGAAAAAGTGTTACAGTAGGGCACAAATGTGATGGAAACAGTAGGACAAGATGGAGACACTAGTGCAAGGAAAAAGTGTTACAGTAGGACAGGAAGGTGATAGTAAGGCAACGTGGTAACCACAGTGCATGATGATGATAGTAGGGCACTAGTAAGGAATGTTGACACTAGTGAAAATGGGTGCTAGTATGTTGTTTTCCTCAATATAACTTTATACGAGGGTTGCACAGTCTGAAGCTCTTCAGCTGAAGGCTCTTGAGGGTGCTGCGAGTTGTACTTTTAAAGCCCATAAGTGGTATATTTCTACTTTATATTAATAATAATGCACCACAAAGTGTAATCGGTTCTCTTCACAACCAAAGATGATCCTGAATGCTGGCCCCTGTAGCGTGAAAAGCAATTCATCTGGTATTCATTGCAGTACGTATAATCTCACAGTTAATATTGCTTGTATATATACACTTGCCATGTGCTCTTTTTATTTTTTGCTGTTGTTATTCTCTAGTCCTAATGACCCATGAATACACATGAACACACAGTGATGCATTCATCACATCTGTATAGAGGGGGAAGCTGTTTATCTCTAAAGTACTGTAGCTGAGAACCAGCTGTCCTGCTCCTTTGTTGGCCTTGTAAACTTTACCCATCTGTCGCCCCTTCATCCTCTGCTCATCCAGTTCCAACCATTGCCTTCTCGTGGCTAACCTGTCTTACCCATGGCACAATGCCTCAGTGTAGAAGGCTTCCCAGTTGGACTCTGTGTCACACATTCTAGAAATAAATTTCCCTGGTGATCACTATTCCGATGAACACTGCTGATACTCGCTATCAGTTTCTGTTGAAATGAATGTTGAGCCATGTTTACCATTTGACCGTTAGTTAGTTGACCCCTGACCTGACCTACATGCCCAGGCGATATGCCTGTATGTCAAAACTTGCCAAATTACCAAACCTGAACATGCATGACTAGGATCTAGATGTTTAAGTCAAAAAGGGGAATGTCTTATGGCAAAAAGGTGGGTTTGGCTGGGTTCTAGGAATGGCAGAAAGAATCCCAAGGCACACAGGGTCAATACAAGCAAGCTGCCTTGTGTGTTTATTGCGAAGTGCAATGTTTCGGGGTCACGCCCCTTTCTAGGAATGATCAGGAGCACTGGGGTGTGGTATTGGCTGGAAAGTTGGAGCAACCAGGGTGCATGTGCAGTAGTATGTAGGTGAATACAGTATATACCTATGATTACATTCCTGATGTATGTGTTAATGATCCAGAATATATAGGGGCTCAAGTTTTGGCTTCCAGCTCTCTTCTTGGTGCCTTGTCGATGCACCTTCACCTAACTCATCCCTGCACTACATAAAATCTCATGTATTTTATGAAAATTTAATAACATTATATTTTACAGCTTCTTGCAGTCCAGGCTGATACATAAGCAATTGGTTTTCGTCCATGTGGCTTCATGTTGTGGATCAGCTCACATTCCCTTGTCCAGGGATGACTGTGCTGTCTATAAACATCTCTGTACTATTCACTGTAAACCTAGAAAGTCCTGTATCAAAGGAAACATTATATTACTGAATATGAGCTTATGAGTGCACTGTATGTGACCCCACAGAGTACTCCTCCTATTAAATAAAAAGAAATTTGGCACCAACACTGAAAAACTCAAGTATGCACTGAATATATATTATTCTGTTCTTATCCTGACCCTGTTTATGAGACTTAGGTTAAGGGAAGATAAAGGAGAAGTGTCTGCATATAACGAATGCTTTAGCGCTTTGCAAGCAGCAAGTGGAAGTGATACACAGGAGTTAGAGGAGGGAGAACCCCAACCATATCATAATTAAAAGGCCATGGTCAGCAGAGCAGAATTTCAGGGGTAACCAAAATGTTCCCAGAGATCATTACTCAAGATACATTGCATACAGATCCTGAGCCTCCTAACCTACCAAGACAGTGACTGCTTACATTGTACTGTCATAACAATAAATAGAACTAACTGTAGGGAACAAGGAAATATTGAAGGAACTATGGGGGTCCTAAATAATATGCAGTTTCTGTATATAATTGCAGAATAGATCTGATACTCTGATGTTTAGGGCATAGGCATTCGTGGATTTAAAAAATCCGTTTTTTAGTTATTTAAGTCTTGTGCATCTTTTGCATGGTTTTAAACAAACTTTCTGCTAAATTCAGCATATTCATTTGGTGCAGTCAAACTTTTTTAATACAGTATGTAGTACATTTTCATTGGAATTAATGATGGGACTTGGACGTCCTCCCACTATGACTGGTTGCAACTTGTTGAGAAGTAAAAATCAAAGCAAGTTGGTATCACTGTGTGTATATATAGATATATTAAAACCTTTTATTTAACCCAAGCTATAGGTGGGGGTCTGACAAAGTCAGATGAAAAAGTATTAATATAATTATAGAGAAAAAGAAAACCCCACCAAATAGAAGTTTCTATACCTATACCAAGTCAAATTTGACCATAAATTACGAAATCAAACTGATTGCTGATAATAATAATTCATTAAATAAAGTGCTGGTTAATAAGTTAATTAAAGTGCTAGTGCAAATAAATAAGGTGAAGTTAATCAGTACAGAAGGCTGATAACAAAATTAATTGTTTCTAAATCCAATGGGTATATTATAGGGATGCACCGAATCCAGGATTCGGTTCGGGATTCGGCCAGGATTCGGCCTTTTTCAGCAGGATTCGGATTCGGCCGAATCCTTCTGCCCAGCCGAACCGAATCCGAATCCTAATTTGCATATGCAAATTAGGGGCGGGACGGAAATTCCATGACTTTTTGTCAGAAAACAAGGAAGTAAAAAATGTTTTCCCCTTCCCACCCCTAATTTGCATATGCAAATTAGGGTTCGGATTCGGTTCGGTATTCGGCCGAATCTTTCACGAAGGATTCGGGGGTTCGGCCGAATCCAAAAAAGTGGATTCGGTGCATCCCTAGTATATTACCCCACCAATAGATTCCGGTAGTACCCCTTATTAGATAAATTCATCCATTAATTTATACAAAGTGTAATTAAACCAGATAATTATCATAAAATTAGTGTTGCAATATATGGCACCTATAAAGTGCAGTGCAATAAATAGGTTAAAAAATGAGACTTGGTAATTAATTAAATAGTTAAAAAGGAGTTGGTAAAGAGATGGCCAAAATTCAAAATGGGTTAAAAGGTTATTCGATCATATTTCAGGATTAGAGTTAAGAGAAAATTGGAAATTATAGTAGGTGGAGTTGTCCCGAAAACTAACTACTAGGGATGCACCGAATCCAGGATTCGGTTCGGGATTCGGCCAGGATTCGGCCTTTTTCAGCAGGATTCGGATTCGGCCGAATCCTTCTGCCCGGCCGAACCGAATCCGAATCCTAATTTGCATATGCAAATTAGGGGCAGGGAGAGAAATTGCGTGACTTTCTGTCAGAAAACAAGGAAGTAAAAAATGTTTTCCCCTTCCCATCCCTAATTTGCATATGCAAATTAGGGTTCGGATTCGGTTCGGTATTCGGCCAAATCCTTCATGAAGGATTCGGGGGTTCGGCCGAATCCAAAAAAGTGGATTCGGTGCATCCCTACTAACTACCTATTTTATTTCTAGAGCCTGGGACACCACAAAGTAAAGGCAGGACAGGGTAACCGGAGCTGTGGTCTTGTAATTGCCCTAACGATTAAAAGAGGCTAAGTAGCCCTAAAAAAACCACAAACTCACGGCCCCTTAGAATGGAAGGAAGATGGAAGAGGTGGTATAGCAAAGTATTTCGATCGAATTTCCTGCCCCCATGAAGATATCCAGTATAGTTCCCCTAATGGAATGTTATTCAGAATCAAATTCGTTATGATGCGGAGATAAATTTTCAAGAGAACGCCGACGCGCGTTTCGCTTAGAAGCTTTGTCAAGGCGAAAGTGATTGGGTCCGTGTAGTGTGCGTCTAGAAATAGACTTCTGCATTGGCTTCACTGTGCTCACTTCTCGCGGGATCTTGGCCATAGTATACGCGCCGATCATGAGTTGCGTCTCCGCCTCCCATGAACTGCGTCTCCACCTTCCCACTATCACGTCACTAAGACCTCCCAACAACAATGATGACGCCCACCGGTGCATCTTTATGGGCTTACCCAAACGGACCCATTTTATCCTGTTTTATCCTGAACTTATCTAAATGAATTTTTTTATATATTATGAATTAACCATTTAATGATTTTTTTATTAATTTATTAAACAAAGATCAGTATAAAAGTTGTCTGTTTTTTAAAAGAAATTATTTATTTGTAAATAGGTCTTAGTGACGTGATAGTGGGAAGGTGGAGACGCAGTTCATGGGAGGCGGAGACGCAACTCATGATCGGCGCGTATACTATGGCCAAGATCCCGCGAGAAGTGAGCACAGTGACGCCAATGCGGAAGTCTATTTCTAGGCGCACACTACACGGACCCAATCACTTTCGCCTTGACAAAGCTTCTAAGCGAAACGCGCGTCGGCGTTCTCTTGAAAATTTATCTCCGCATCATAACGAATTTGATTCTGAATAACATTCCATTAGGGGAACTATACTGGATATCTTCATGGGGGCAGGAAATTCGATCTAAATACTTTGCTATACCACCTCTTCCATCTTCCTTCCATTCTAAGGGGCCGTGAGTTTGTGGTTTTTTAGGGCTACTTAGCCTCTTTTAATCGTTAGGGCAATTTAAATTACAAGACCACAGCTCCGGTTACCCTGTCCTGCCTTTACTTTGTGGTGTCCCAGGCTCTAGAAATAAAATAGGTAGTTAGTTTTCGGGACAACTCCACCTACTATAATTTCCAATTTTCTCTTAACTCTAATCCTGAAATATGATCGAATAACCTTTTAACCCATTTTGAATTTTGGCCATCTCTTTACCAACTCCTTTTTAACTATTTAATTAATTACCAAGTCTCATTTTTTAACCTATTTATTGCACTGCACTTTATAGGTGCCATATATTGCAACACTAATTTTATGATAATTATCTGGTTTAATTACACTTTGTATAAATTAATGGATGAATTTATCTAATAAGGGGTACTACCGGAATCTATTGGTGGGGTAATATACCCATTGGATTTAGAAACAATTAATTTTGTTATCAGCCTTCTGTACTGATTAACTTCACCTTATTTATTTGCACTAGCACTTTAATTAACTTATTAACCAGCAGTTTATTTAATGAATTATTATTATCAGCAATCAGTTTGATTTAGTAATTTATGGTCAAATTTGACTTGGTATAGGTATAGAAACTTCTATTTGGTGGGGTTTTCTTTTTCTCTATAATTATATTAACTTGTTGAGAAGTGTCACCATGAACAAAGAGAAAGCGTTTGCAAGGAAATACAGCTGTGACATCCGTTATCCGGAAACCCATAATCCAGAAAGCTTCCAAATACAGTAAGGCCATCTACCATAGACTCTACTTTATCCAAATAATCCAAATTTTTAAAAATGATTTTCTTTTTCTCTGTAATAAAAAGACTGTACCTTCTACTTGAGTTTACCTTGATCTTATAACAGGTCCAACATCTGTTCTAGCATATTGGCGTCTGCATGTCTTTCCTCATTTTTGCATATATCTGCATTTCATCTTAATCATTTGTCAATGGGAAACAACTCTTCTGAATCATAAATGGCATCACCCTATCCAGAGACAACATATGGAGACGAATCCTCAGGGGTCACACATTGTGCGCCCCATCTGTGTTCTCTGAGGCTGCAACAAATGAATGTGTATGTGTATGCAACTGTTCCAAGAAATGCCCAACTGTGTATTATCACAATCTGAATTAAATGAACCCCCCACTACCAATTCAACTAGGCGAAACTTCTGCAAAACATACAAAGCTGAAGAAAGAAAAGCAATAGAGGAGAATTCCTTTCCATGTCATACTAACCTCAATATTTTGAATATGTTTTAGTCTCCCTCTGCCATATTGATTTTGCAAAGTTGAGCACAACTTTTAAGATTCATAAGCCCCATGCCCCATGGTCAAAGTTGTGCAAAATTATTTTTTAAAAAACAATTATAGTATTTTCACTGTCACCCTGCAAATGCCAGTTTCTGTACACAATGAGATACATGTGACATTGACCTTCCAGCCTTAGCTCAGTCTTTCAGGTCCAGTCTCACTTTCTTTAAGGAGATGTCTGATCATACTATCCTCAACCATTGACTCATTTGCCCCTTTACAGGCTAAGCATACACATGCTCAAAACCCATGACCCTAGCTGAATTCACAAACCAGATTCTTACGCTCCTGTACAAGATCTGCTGAACATATGTGGAAGAAATCGTGTACGCAAGCAGACTTTATTCACTATAAATTTCTACTGTTATGCCTCAATTCTGCCTTGTCGAAGGCCAAGCAAGAGTACTACAGTTCCCTTATAAACAATCACAAATCCAACCCACGACACCTGTTTTCTCTATTCAATACTCTTCGCTATCCGTCATCAACAGCATCGGTCAACCAGACACACTCTCCTCGGGACATGCTGGTTCCTTTAAAGACAAAGTAGAGTCCATTCCCATCAGATCCTTACCTCTACTAATACAAGCCACCTTCTCCTTCCTAAGCCCCTTCTGCATGTCTTAATTCCTTTCCTCTGGTAACCATGTCTGAAGTCTCCAAGTTTCTCTTGCCCTCCCCACTCACAACTTGCTCCCTTGACCCTATGCCTTCTTCTCTGCTCATACTCTGTGTTGCAGAGCTTACGCCACCATTTCTTAAATCTTCAATTCTTCTCTAGCTTCTGGAACCTTGCTTCTCCTTTCAAACATGCCTGTGTAAAGCCTATTCTTAAAAAGGCCACACTTGACCCATCCTGTCTGTCAAATTACTGTCCTGTCTCACTTCTACCACTTGCCTCTAAACTCTTATAATGTATTGTGTTCTCCAGTATTACTAACTAGTCACTCTACTGAGACTTCTTTGTTCAGAGTTATAAATGATCTTCAGGTTGCCAAAGCCAAAGGTCACTTTTCCATCCTTCTCCTCCTTGACCTATCATCTGCATTTGATACAGTTGATCACTCTCTCCTGATGCAGATTCTGTATTCGCTTGGCATCCGTAACCAGGCTGCATCTTGGCTTTCTTCTTACCTTTCTAACCAATCATTCACTGTCTCATATGCTTACAAAACCTCATCTCCAGTTCCACTTAATGTGGAGGTGCCACAATGCTCTGTACTTGGTCTGCTGTTGTTCTCCCTGTACACTCTGTCTTTGGGAGATCTCATCCGATCATTTTAATTATAATCTGTATGCTGATGATACCAAAATATATTTATCCACCCCTTTATTAACAGCTGAAACAGAGGCTTAAATCTCTAACTGCCTCCTAGCTATCTCAAATTGGATGAACCAGGGCCACCTCAAACTCAACCTAACATCTTTCCACCTAAGGTCCTACTCTCCCATTCACTATCTCTATTGATGGCATGCTCATTAACCCTGTAAACTCAGCTCGCTGTCTGGGAGTAATCTTTGACTCCTCTCTCTCCTTCTCTGATCATATTAACACCAATGTCAATACCTATAATTTTTTCTTACACAATATTGCCAAAATCTGTCCCTTCCTTTCACCTGATACGTCCAAGATGCTCATTCATGCTCCCATCCTATCCAGACTAGATTAACCTGTAACCTTCTACTAACTGGCCTCCCTAACTCCCATCTCTCCCCTCTACAGTCTGTATTAAACACTGCTGCCTGAATTATCCTTCTCTCATCCAAAAGGGTACAGGCCCCATCCCTGCTGAAGTCCTTATCATGGCTTCCTATAAAAAAGTATTATAAACTCCTCCTCATAACCTTCAAAGCCCTTCATTCCTCTGCACCTAAATACATCTCATCTCTTGTCTCTCTATATGTTCCTGGCCGAAACCTCCTCTCCTCTCAGAGCAACCGCTTGGTTGTACCCCCCACTACTACTGCTGTTTCCCATATCAAACCCTTCTCTCTTTAGTCTCCTTATATTTGGAATGCCATTCCTGAATCTCTCTGGAGAGAATCCTCCTTCAGTGTTTTTAAAACTTTTGTCTCCTTGACACTGAATACTTAATCCGTATTGTAATTATATTTTATATTTATGTGAATTGTATTCTAATAATGAACTAATTGTTACTTTTTATTTAAATTTATTGTTTATTGCCGTACAGTGCTTTGCCCTCAAGGAGCGCTATACAAAAAAAAAATATACATACATACATACATACAACTCTTAGTCACTTGCTAATTCAATAAGAGTCACAGAGGATTTATATGACAATATAAATGCACCAAGGCCACAATTATGGAATTTCAGTGAACAGCAAGATGTTGACAGGGCTCCCATAAATGCCAGTCATACCCATATATGTAATAAAAGTCATGAAGTTTGCCCAGGAGCAGTAACCCATAGCAACCAATAAGACAGGTGACCAGTAAATGCTACCTGCTGATTGGTTCCTATGGGTTACCGCTCCTGGGCAAACTTTGTGACTTTATTACATAACCTTTAAGTGCCGTGCCATCGATGCAGTTTGGCCTGCGTCATGTTTTTGTGGGGCCTGGGTCTATAGGGCTAATTTAGTAAGACTGGTAAATATCTATTTGTTTAGATCAGTCTATTTCATCAAAATGAAAGTAAAAACTGGATACGCGTGCATAACGGAGCCCCTATATCTTTCTCAAGCACTCACAGCCACTGAGAATAACTTGGGATAATAGTAACAAATTAATGGTGCAGAAAGAACATTACTATGGTATTTTAATAGACTTTAATTTATGCCATCTGGACCTACAAGATCAGTCACTGCTAATTCAGATTGTGCTGAAGAACCTTCACTTCTGTGAACCTGATTCCATTGCTTTTCAAATAATGTTCAATGGCAGTGGTTCCAATGGAGCAGAAGAAAGTCATAACTGGTTCTTTATCATTGTCTGTTGTTGTATAAAGAATCAAAAAGATTTCATGTGGCCTTAATTTTACTCTATCAATCTGTTAGGGTGTCAGAGAGATTTTGGCCAAATGCTGGTTAGATATTTAATTAATGTTCTATCCCAGCTAAAACCCCAGTGCAAAATAGAAATGCACAAAAAAATGAAATGTGTATATTATAAAAACATTTATTCCTTTAAAGGGGCTGTGCACCTTTGAGTTAACTTTTAGCATGATGTAGAGAGTGACATTCTGAGACAATTTGTAATTGGTTTTCATTTTTTATTACATGTTGTTTTTGAGTTATTTTTTTATACAGCAGCTCTCCAGTTTGCAATGTTTCCATCTGGTTGCTAGGGTCCACATCAGCCTAGCAACCATGCATTGATTTGAATCATAGACTGGAATATGAATAGAATAGAAAGATGAGTTATAAAAAGTAGCAATAACAATACATTTGTAGCCTTACAGAGTATTTGTTTTTAATGGGGTCAGTGACCCTCGTTTGAAAACTAGAATGAGTCAGAAGAAAAAGGCAAATAATTCTAAAACCATAAAAAAATAAACAAAAAAGAACAAATTAAATGTTTTTTTTTTTTTTAAAAAAATAGGCATTCTATAGCATACTCAATGTTAACCTAAAGGTGAACCACCCCTTTAAATCTGCTGCAGGTTATTACAATGTGTTCCTTATTATTTCACCAATTAATCTCAGTTTGAACTGATGCCATTGGCTTTTTCTTGTTTTAAATGCAGCAACCACACAGTGAAAAGAACTGCTGTGCATTTAGGGAAGTGCTGAGCTGCACTGGGTGACTAGATTTAGAAATCAAGGCTTTTTTTTTCATTATGATACAGTAATATTTAACTGTCATTGCTCTCCTTCCAGGTCTGACCTGACCAATCTCCACTGGGAGTGAGTGTTTTTAATAAAAGGATATCTGTGATCTTCCAGCTGAAAAAAACGTTTTTTCCCCACCCATGCTTGAGTAGAAGTTCTGTCTCACTGATACCAGTCACAATGCCTTTTGTTCTGCAACACATAACTGTACAAAGTCTGAATTGAATGGTTATGTAAGGAGTAGAAATGGTTTAACCTTGGGCTAATCATGATATCTTCTAGTCCTGCATCATAAAATTAGACTGAATGATCTAAATAGACTGAAGGCCGCGTTCACTATTACCCTGGACACAAGTGCTACTACAGGGTGCAAAATCATGCCCTTAATGGTCAGCCAATAAGCAATATACAGAGGCCAGCACTTGTGGGTGCAAGGCAGCCCTGTCCTTATCACTTACCATAAGGCTTGCAGTAGGTACTGGGGTCCTTTGCATTCTGCACCCGCTGATGCTCCCTAACTCAAATAATATCATGCAAGTCAGGAGATTAGTGGGAGGCAGAAAAAGGGATTTATTTAGGTATTCGTGTGTTTGTTGATCTCCATTATGGATACCTAAATTTAGGACACTTTGTACCATGCTCTGCGCTTCTTATATGCACCCCTTTAAAGTCTCTCAGTGAATGGTTCCATGTATTACTAGAACATACATTTTTCCCTTCCAAAATGCAAAATGGCACTGGGTGTTGGGTGAAATTGCACAGATAATTTAGTATGTCATCTATGAGCTCTACATAATCCTTGCATAATCATTTCACTTTCATTCCCATTTACTGAGGCTAATTATGCAGCTAATTTTCATAAGCAAGGGGTTGGGGAGCACCATCCATCCAACACAGAATGGTGTGCAGGGTCAGATAATAATTAATAATACAAACAAGAGGAAAGAAATGACCCATCCAATTGCACCATCCCATCCAAATATTGAGAACTCCTGTGAAGTGATTGATAAAACTTAACTTTTAATAAACGATTAAAACCATATTCTAGATAGCACCATTAAAATAAAGGTTAAGGTAAGGAGGCTGGTAGACTGAAAACACGGGGGTTGGAGGCGTTATGAGAGTCAGGGGTGACGGTTGGTTCAACAGAGTTGATGTATAGTCATCCAGCACATTATTCGCACTCTATATCTATAGGTACTCCAGTTAGTGTCCCGCGTACAGCCACCCCTTCACCCGCTTGAGGATCCCACCCTTCAGGTGTACGTGCGAACTGCTCAAGGATTCGGTTCACCAACCTTAATTCATTTGAGTTATTGCAAACTGTATATCTTAGGATGCTAACATTGATGGATAAACCCACGGATCATTAATTGCGCCAACCCCTTTACCCTCCAGGTCCCCTCCCGATCCGATTGCCCCCGTGAAAATTCTTTGTCCCTACCAGACGCCTACCTAACCCAAACTAAAAGCCGCACTTCCTCAAGCGGGTGAAGGGGTGGCTGTATGCGGGACACTAACTGGAGTAATTATAGATATAGAGTGCGAATAATGTGCTGGATGACTATACATCAACTCTGTTGAACCAACCGTCACCCCTGACTCTCATAACGCCTCCAACCCCCGTGTTTTCAGTCTACCAGCCTCCTTACCTTAACCTTTATTTTAATGGTGCTATCTAGAATATGGTTTTAATTGTTTATTAAAAGTTAAGTTTTATCAATCACTTCACAGGAGTTCTCAATATTTGGATGGGATGGTGCAATTGGATGGGTCATTTCTTTCCTCTTGTTTGTAT
Organism: Xenopus petersii; assembly: GCA_038501925.1. Taxonomy (NCBI): domain Eukaryota; kingdom Metazoa; phylum Chordata; class Amphibia; order Anura; family Pipidae; genus Xenopus; species Xenopus petersii. Next base: position 209,915,940 of record CM076672.1, on the reverse strand, counting down.
TATTAATTATGCAGCTAACCCTTCTGCCTTCACTTTGAATGTTTTACTTTCCTCTAATAGCATTTGAATATGTACTTGAATCATTTGTTCTGGATTAGCTGAGAAGATGCCATGTGCCTTTACCTACTAATTCAAGTGATATTTTAGATATTGATTTAAATTTCACTTACTGGGTTATGGATAACCAGTTTAAATTTCACTTACTGGGTTATTAGCAATTTTGCAAAAAATATACATTTGTTGGCTGTCTCGGCAACACTCATTTAGACTGTAAAAGAACATGATGTATGAGCTAGATTGCTGGCTTATTTGCTTTGGACGACTACATGAATGAATAGCTTTAGTGGCAGAAGAAGAGGTGCCAAGACAGAAAATTTAGGAGAACATTGCTGGCTTTTAGGGTCTGCAGTGTGTGTTCCTTAAACTCTTACCGACATTCCTTACATTTTTTTTATCAGAGAAAAGAAAACTTCTAATGCAGTGATCCCCAACTAGTGGCTCACGAGTAACATGTTGCTCACAAACCTCTTGGCTGTTGCTCTTAATGGTCTCAAAGCAGGTGCTTATTTTTAATTCCAGGCTTAGATGCAAGTTTTAGTTGCACAAAAACCAGATGTACTGCCAAATAGAGTCTCGTGTAGGCTGCCAGTCCACATAGGGTTTGCCAAATAGCCAATCACAGCCCTTATTTGGCATCCCTATGAACCTTTTACATGCTTGTGTTGCTCCCCAACTCTCTTTACATTTGAATGTGGCTCATGCGTAAAAAAGGGCATTTCTCCCTATGGAAGGTTATGCCATTAACCCACCATGGCCTCCATATTGCTGGCTATAAAAATAGGGGAAAGATGACAAATATATCAGCAATTGCTTCAGTAGTTTTTTAATGGATTATGGTCTCTTACAGATTGTTGGTTGGTTACCCAGCAAACTAAGGAACTTGGGTGGAGCAGCAGGAGTTTGCAGTAAGACACACAATAACTAATTTCTAGATACATTAAAAGACCCGCAGTAAAAAGAGACATAATGTGACCATGTTATAACATTGTCAATGCCAGAACTCGTTTCTGGTAATGAGACATTTTTAAGGGACACATTGTCAAAACCAGGGACTATGCCTGAAAATTAGGACTTTGGTAATTTATGCAAGTAGCCCAAAGTAGGCACATACAGTACCTTTGCATGTCTACGTTTTTCAAGACCCTAGTAGGTTGGAGTCGGGACCAAGGAGGAAGCTGTACACAGAAAAGTCCAATTTGCAGTATCTGAAGGGTTAAGAGAGTTTTTATCCTAAAAACATCAGGGCAGGTGGAAAGTAGCATAGTCAGGAACAATGCAGAAGGTCAGAAACTGATGCATCCATGCAAAACAGCAATTTAGGAGCACCCAGGAACTTTATCATGGAAGACCTATATTTGGGAACTGAACCCGGTCTGGCATCCTTGCATTTTACATTTTTGTGCTGAATTTCGACACAATGACATCCAGTGTCGGACTGGGACACCAGGGGCCCACCAAAAACCCTTAGACCAGGGGCCCACTCAAAAACATTTAGACCAGGGGCCCACTCTAAGTATTATTTTCTTTCTCACTTAACCTCTTTTCTCCTATTCTCTTTTCTTTACATACTATAACCTAGTATCCATCTATTTAGCCTCTTTATTCTGATAGAAATAGGCAATGACCATGAAATAGGCCAAATGTTTAGAAGCAGGAGGGCCCACTGACACCTGGGCCCACCTGGAGTTTTCCTGGTGTCCCGGTGGGCCAGTCCATCACTGATGACATCACAACACAATGAGATGACATTATAGAGCGAGGCCATGGGCCTCACCATCTGGCCCACGAAGCAGAGTGCGTTGATATGTTTTCAGTCTATATTAGTTTTCTTGCAGCGGCTATTGCAGCGGCTATTTCAGTTCTGTAGATTTTAACCTCATTAAACCATCTGCATCAGTAATCTAGTTCTTTGTCTATAATCAGTGGTTATCCCAGATCTGATTTACTTAGGTAATATGTACATTGGGCCATTGCTTGTCTTCTGGGACGAGTTTTATCTCCAGGCTCCTGCATTATTGATAAGGACAAAATGGGCTCCCACCTAAGCTAACTCATTTTTAAACTGGAGAGTTAAAGCAATCAAATACTCTTTTAGTTGCAGCACATTAAAAAAAAAGATTATAGATGTGGGACAGACCAATCATTTTTATGAAATATTCATAAAAGTTATAAATACCTTTAACACTAAATGACCTTTAAATGTCATTTAAATAATCATCCTGGATCTTTCATTACTCACATCCAACACAGATGTGTTTTACATTACACTGAATACCATAGACCAGGGATCCCCAACCTGTTGAACCCGTGAGCAACATTCAGAAGTAAAAGGAGTTGGGGAGCAACACAAGCATGAAAATTTTTCTTGGGGTGCCAAATAAGTGCTGTGATTGGCCATTTGGTAGCCCCTATGTGGGTTGCCAACCTACATTGAGGCTCTGTTTGGCAGTGCACCTGGTTTTTATACAACCAAAACTTGCCTCCAAGCCTGGAATTCAAAAATAAGCACCTGCTTTGAGGCCACTGGGAGCAACATCCAAGGGGTTGGTGAGCAACATGTTACTCACAAGCTACTGGTTGGGATCACTGCAATAGATACTTGCACAACTTCGCCTCTCTGTAGAGCAAATTCTGTGTGCAGTACATGGGAGGGAACAGCACCTTCCAGTTATGGAGGAAGAACGATGAATACCTGAAGTCTGGAAGTAGGTGATCAGCAGGGAGGTTTATTATTTGCCAAGAATCACACAATGGTGAAGTCTGATGAACAAATGTTGAACATGGGTTGAGACTGACTGAATCTACTCACGTGTGAAGCATTCTTCCTCATAATGGCAATCAATAAAAGTGATGCCTCACAGTTAATCTGTGGTTTGATTGCTGGGGTCTGTGACAAGCAGACATCATATTTAGCTGCAGGCTGGTAATAAAAACATGCCTTAAATAGGCCTAACTATAGCATACTAAAAGTTTATGTAAAATGTAATGACAAATGTTCTTAGATTCTTTTTGGATGACCAGGGAAGGGAGTTTCCAGGTTCATCATGGGGTAAATGATAACAGAATGCACAGCACTCTCATTCATGTCTGTGAGTGAACCATACACCTGCTGAATTGTTGTTTTAGCCTACGGGGGACCGCCTAGAAGTGTTGGAGTCAATTGGTGGAGTTGAAAATCAAAGGTTTTTTTGGAAAAACTTTGAATCACATTTGATCGAATGCGATATTACTTCGATTAGTAGGATTCTAATTTGGTCGAAAAACTGACCTATTCGATCAAAAACAGACCTATTCAGCCAAAAAAAACCCTTTGATTCAATTTCGGTTGGTCTTTTTGAATTCGAATTTTGAAGTTTTTCAAATTCAAAATTCGACCCTTGATAAATCTGCCCCTAAGGGTATGATTTACTAAAACAAATTTATCTAATTTTTTGTAAAAAAACAAAGTTGACCCAACTACCTTCCACGATTTTAACTCATTTATTAATCATTTTTCTTGGAGCACATTTTGACACCAGTACCTTTAATGAAAGTGGTTTTATGCACAACTGACTACAGGGAAATTGTGAGGGCTACAACTCTGTAGATGTGCATTATAGTCCTTAAAGGAGAAGGAAAGGCATCCTGCACTTGGGGGTGCCAAATGTTAGGCACCCACAAGTGATTGTATTGACTTACCTGAAACCCCGGGCCGGTGCTCCTATCAGCAGATACTGGAATAACCCCGGCCGGGAGTTGGCGGCACTCAGCACACTGCACTGTAGGGTAGCAACCAATCAGCAGTTAGGCTGACTTGATAGGGAACTGAAGCCTGTGTGACTGCCGGACAGTAATCACCCTCATACTGTACTCCTGGCAGGGACTGTTAGGACACGCCCACCCCTCATTTGAAACACAGACATGGGCCGTTACAGATCTATGAGGTGCTCCAATAATGGGGACATTTTTGAAGATAATATAAATAATATTATCCCAAAGTAAAACCGGCACTGTGTATTATTCCATATTGTCTACAATATTAGGATTTATTTGCACTTTATATGTCTCTTTTAAGGCATTAACCTTAACATTAACCTGCAATAGCAAATACATTGCCTGCATTGTTAGCGAAACTCCTTTCCACTGTGCTACAAATGATCTTCCTAAAAAAATGGTATTGTCCACATATCTGTTGTCCCAATTGCTCAGGCCAAAAATTTGTTGGCAAAAATTTTTTGTTGACCTTGTTGAATCAGGTTGACCAAAAACTTCCTTTTTACTTTCCATTAGTTATGCACAATAGTGAATGCAGCTTTCACTCCAGAGTGCCAAGATGCAGCAGAAGTGGAAGACAGGGGGTGCAAATGATGGAAATGAAATCTACTGGCAGTGGTTTTGTATCCTGGTGAAAGAGACCAAGTTGATTCACAAAAAAGTTCACTGTGGGCAAAACCACAATTTTAGCGACAGCACTGCACTGGGATATAATGATCTTGGAGTTATATCATTGGTAGATTCTAAATAAAGGCATGGAGAAGTTAAGCCTTCCCTAGAGTACACGGTGGAAACCCATGTAGACAGTGTGAAATCCCCTCTTTGGTTGACCCTCATGTCACCCACTCAGCAAGCACCACCTATGAAGGAAATGTCTTGAACTGCACTCCAGAGACATGCAGAAACAATTAAAACAGAAGGACCCAGATATTATGCAGGTGTTGCTATTTCTTGATAAAAGTCTACCCTACTTCAATGAATTTTTGGACAGGATTATCCAGAGCCAATGTGAGGCAATAATCATTTTATGAACATGATCAGATGTGGTACTGAAAGACACAGGGACCCAATGTGGTCTCTTTTCCTGAGTAACGGTGGAAAGCACAATAAGGCTACTGCATAATATCAGTGGGAATTTCAGTGCAGAAGAAATAGCTGCGTATCTAAGGAGGTCCTTCTTCATCATGTGGGATTCTCTCAAGCTAGACCCAGAGCCTTAAACAATGGTATGACAGCTGGATGTCAGGATGCATGGATATAAAGTTGTTCTAGGGCATGGATTGGTAGGATCCATCACAGTATGCAATGGTACTGAAAACACTACTAGGAGTATGTCATCATGTGCAATGATAATGTGATCATATGGACTGTATTTGGTAAAAATGTTTTCTGTTTGGTAGACCTACATGTACATATGCATAAGGTACTACAACTACATTACAGGACATTATAGACTATAGCAGTGATCCCCAACCAGTAGCTTGTGAGCAACATGTTGCTCTCCAACCCCTTGGATGTTGCTCTCAGTGGCTTCAAAGCAGGTGCTTATTTTTGAATTCCAGGCTTGGAGGCAAGTTTTGGTTGTATAAAAACCAGATGTACTGCCAAACAGAGTCTCCTGTAGACTGTCAGTCCACATAAGGGCTACCAATAGCCAATTACAGCTCTTATTTGGCAAAACCCAGGAACATTTTTCGTGCTTGTGTTGCTCCCCAACTCTTTTTAAATCTGAATGTTGATCACACATGAAAAAGGTTGGGGACCCCTAGACTAGAGGAACAGGCCATTCATTTAAAGCAGTGTAGGTGGTTCTTCTACATTGAGGTTGGGGAATGCACTGCCGGGTGATGTTGTGAAGGCTGATTCTGTTAATGCCTTTAAGAATGGCTTGGATGATTTCTTGGACAAGCACAATATCCAAGGCTCATGTAATACTTAAATCTACAATTAGTATACATACACTGGGGTTCATTTGGAGGGGTTGAACTTAACGGACTTTGGTCTTTTTTCAACTACAGTATGTAACTGGAAAAGAGATGTAAGGCTGTATTATTGTTATACAAAGGTGATGCTCAAGAGGAATTGGTGTGTGTGGTTTGAAAATCAGAGGTGAGGAACTTATAGAAATTTGCTAGAAAAACACATTTCAGGAATGTAGAGCAAGAAAAGAGGCAGGGGCTGAGATCTGGCTAAATGAAAGGGAGAAGTGAGAATTCTGAGAGATAAGATCAAACCCTACCTAACAGACAAGGAGCATTGTATCAAAGAAAAGTGACTGGACTAAATCTGGACAAACAATCGGATCTTTCCCCAATATGCCCACCTTAGGACCCAACAATGGGATCACAATGAGAAAAACATGGGCAGATGGATCGAGGACTGCATCAATGAACCGATTTGGTCCTGGATCCGATGGGATTTTTAAACCCGCCCAATCAACTTTCGAACAGATATTGATTGCAGAAGCCCCTCTGAGGGCCCCATACACTGCCTAATAAACTGCCAACTTAATCTGTCGACAGATTATATCTGTTGTGTTTGGGGGCCTTAAGGCAAGTGCCTCATTTAAGCATCACAGTGGAAAAAGGAAGGGCAGGAGAGGGTTCTATATGTTTATACTTTAAAGAGGACATGTGTGCAGTGTTGGAGAACAAATTACATATAATATGAGCAAAATATTGTATAAAACTTATTTGCCACACTGCTGGTGCATTGTGGACACTAAATAATCCAATTGTTTCATAAGCCCAATTGTTTATCGAATACCACTGTATATTGCTTTATAGACTGATTAACAGAGATAGTCAGGTTACTGCTTCGATTTCTTGGAATTAATTTTTTACAAAGTGTTACAGTATGTTATGAAATACCACCAAAACAAGTTATGTTAATTTATTATTTTAAAAAATCTCTTTCTATTATACAGAACACCCTCTCCTCCACAGAAATTCTCATGAATGTTAGAAAACGAATTTAAGATTGAAGCATTATTTGTGCCAAAAAAAACCCATACAGTACATTATTTCATATTACAGAAAGTTTAGCCATATGTAATCTGAAAAGGAATGTTCTAGAGTTGCTAGGAAAGCATAAAATGAAACTTCAATGTCAGAGTGCCCTACGCCTGAATGCAGGGAAACTGGATATGCTTCCAATGCCTGGTAATTAAATCAACAGCTCACTCGTTATAGAGAGAAGATTGCATGGATCTATGCACTTTACTCAGTGGTTTAATAGATATAAACTTAATCAGAGAATTTTTGGGTGAAACACTACAAGCTATCAGCTCTAGTAATCATACTGAACAGTTTTGAGAAGCATCACTAGAAGCCCAATTGCGAGCCTGGGACAGGTGGAGCGGAAGGGTCACATGACTGAGGGGAGAGTAGTAAAAGGTTAGTGTGGGTTGGTAGTGGCATGATGGGAGTTGTAGTGCGGGGAATGCAGGAAAGAAGGGGGCAGGGCTTAGCCTTTAAATAGGTTGAAAAAGTGTGGGAAATGGTGTTACCTGGGACTGCACGGGAACAAACAGCGTCCCTCCCTCCCTCCTGCCCAGTGGAGATGGGGTGGGAATGGTATGTCGCAGCATTGGCATAGTGGGGGCTTCCCTACTGGGTAGCCAACAAGGGGGGCTGTAAGGTTAAAGTGAAGTTGGTGTTGGATAAGCCTGGGGCGAGGCTTAGGGGCAAGGAGGCACAGTAGATGAGGAAGTAGGTGGTGGAGGCTTAGGGGCAGATTTACTAAGGAGCAAAGTGGACAATTCGCTAGCCTGAGCACCTGCAGGGACATCGCCAATTTACTAACAGGCGCAGGCGCCAATTAGCTAGTGAAACAGACCGTCGCTAGTGGTCATTCGCACTCTTTTCCCTCTAGTGAATGGACGTTACTCCACAAAATCACAAAAATGCGGACTTTACTGAACGTTACCTCTTTCGCCAGAGTTGACTTCGCCACCTCAGACCAGGTGAAGTGCTATAAAGCAGCTAGATCTTCCTTTGTGCCGAAAATACATCAAAATTCAAACAACGCTGGCGACTTTTCCTTTTTTCAGCATGATTGCCTGCAAAAGTCCTAACAAACTTTTTTTGTGTAACCGGTTTTCCCCATACATTTTCAAACATATGGAACATAAATTTTACAGTGGGCTCTTGTGTAGGGCATTATAACATTCTTGTCTTAAATAAGGTTCCCTGGACATTGGCAATTAAAAGTGGTAACTTCAAGCATTTGCACCAACATTTATAATAAAGACATCCATACACCTTTAAATTATCCACCCTATGTGAATTGACCTACTGTAAGTGCAAGATTACTAGTGAATTTCCGCTAGGCACAAACGAATGCTAGTGCATCTTCGCTATGAAATGCTCGCACTGCCGAAGTAAAGTCACGAAGTGCGAAGTGCGCACCTGGCGAAGTGGTGCGATATGTGCAAAACAGTCGCTGGCAACAATTCGCCCTTTAGTAAATCTGCCCCTTAGCCTTAGGCTGGTTAACAGGTTTTGATTAAGAAGGGTATTGGTAAGTTATTGTAACTATTATTGTAGCTATTGTTAATTGTTATATGCAGCCTGCAGTGGCTAGTGGTTTTACAGGAATGTCAACATGTTATTAAATTTTACCAGAATTTTGGTATGTTTTGGGGTTAACTTATACTAAGTTAATGTAATGTTGTTAATAAAGCAAGCTGCGGCTTTTTCACCTAAAATTGTGAAGTGGAATATTTCTGGGGTGTGGGGGTTGGAACTACATCGAACATACTCTAGTGAAGAAAACTGCAGTTCGACTGCAATGATCTGTCCAGGGTCGGACTAGGCCGTGGGACACCGGGAAAAAACCTGGTTGGCACCAACCCTTGCGGGCCCCCGCCAACCTGAGCCCACTTTCCATTCCCTGGTCCGATTTGGGCTTTCAGTGCTCCTCCCCCACCCCACACGAGGTGCGCAGTACACTGGAATGGGCAAGGGGAGGTGTAGGTTTGCAGCAAGTACAGCAAATGGAGTGGGGGGGTTACAACCCGGTGGGCCCTGGACACACGCCAATCCGACACTGGATCTGCCTGTACAGGACTAAAGTCAATACAATATTCAAAAATATTTGAAATATCAAATTTGATGAACTTTAGCCAAGTTAAAAAAAAGATCAGTGTAATAAGAGTCTACAAAGAGCTGTGTTTGGAACACAGGGACCTGCATTTGCCCCATGCATACAATGTTGCCAGAGTACAACAGAGCTGTATTCATAAGGGACAGGAGAAGGGTATGTAGGTGTCCCCCCTTTCCACCTTCCCCAAGTTTGCACATCATTCGGACATGCAAGTTAGAAAGCGTAGGTTGGTGCAGGCCACAATGGATCACTATGGCAGAGGACAGGACAGCCTTGCACCCCTCAGCACCAGACCCTGGATTCAAGTGCGTATAAATGAGTACTAAGGGGCGTGCCTTTGTGTCCCTTAGTGCTTTATCATTTGTCGCAGGGTGTCTAAATGACTATTTTCCTATGCCATATGCCTTAAAATCAGTCTACCGCTACCCTTATTACGGAGGTACTGCAAAAATACATTCTTTTGGATTAAGCCAAACCCCCGAATCCTTTGTGACAGATTCAGCCGAATACTAAACCGAGTCCAAACCCTAATTTGCATATGTAAATCAGTGAGGGGAGGGAAAAATAGAGTTTTACGTCTTCGTTTTGCGATGAAAAGTCACATGATTTTAAGGATTCGTATTCGGTTTGGCCAGGCACAAGGATTCGGCCAAATCCGAATCCTGCTGAAAATGGCTGAATCCAGGCCGAATACCGAACCGAATCCTGGATTCAATGCATCCCTAATGTGTGTATATATGTATAGGGTCGATCGCTCAGTATTATCTCTTCTACATAAGAATCTCCCATACTGCATGTATAGTTGGAAAGTGCTTCAGTACATTATAAGTGTTCAAAGAGAGTGGGAGAGAAAATACTGCAACGGAATCCCAGACTTTACCAGCTTCCCATGTAAAAACAAACCATGTAATTAAGCACAGCAGGGTGTTTAATATGAAATGCTAGTGCTAAAGAGGCCCACCGTAACCTTCTATTTATTTATTTGATCATACTGTAAACATGTGTTCTTTTAACTATTGATTTTGCCATTGCATCTCTCTGATTGCATTCCCTCCTTCTCTCCTGTGTATAGATTTGTTCTAAAGAGACTGAGGGACAATAGTACTAAAGCACAAATTTCTCCTATTGTACAATACACGACTGAGTCACAAAGATATTGCTTGACAACGTTTCCCTTGAGCTCAGAGAGGCCATTTTCATAGGCAAAGGGATATTTGTGTTTAGGGAGGCTAATTATAGTCTCCCAGGGTCATTTCCATGTATAATACCCTAGAACACATAGCAGGATTTTGTATATACAGTATCATGGATGTTTCACAAATTATACTTCCCAGAACCATTTGCATGACATATGTAATGCCTGATTCATGTTAAAAAAAAAAAAAAAAAACGAAACCAACAAAAGATTAATATGCTGTTAATTTTATATATATTAACACAGGTTACATAACAACTTAATTCCTATGTCAGTTCCATGTTTAATACCCCTAGAATGAATAGCAGAATAAATATAGTGGCAGATTTATGTACAGGTATAGAATCCGTTATCCGGAATCCCATTATCTAGAAAGATCCAAATTACGGGGAGGCCATCTCTCATAGACTCCATTTTAAGCAAATATTTCACATTTTTAAAAATGATTCCCTGTTTCTTTGTAATAATAAAACAGTACCTTGTACTTGATCCCAACTAAGATATAATTAGTCCATTTTGGAGGAAAAACAACCCTATTGGGTAGTTTTAATGTTTACATTATTTTTAGTAGAATTAAAGGTATGGAGATCCAAAATACCAAAAGACCCCTTATCTGGAAAAACCCTGGTGCTGAGCATTCTGGATAACTGGTCCTATACTTATATAAACTTATAATAACTTCTAGAGAGAAATGGCAGGATAAATGTAGTATCAACTTCCTATTTAATATCACCATTTGGTTTGTTGTGCAAAACATACTGATGTTGGTTTGGGGGAGTCTTAGCCTCCCCAGCCATTTCCTTAAAATCTTCCCTAGGCCATTTACCATTGGCTACTTCAGTATATGTGGGTGTTTGTCCATCTGCCCTTTATGCATAGTGTGCTGTCTATGCATCAGGTGACACAAACACAAGCTGAAGAAATAGGCAATAACCAGTGTGCCAATGCAGCCGATTCTACATTTTCCAGGTTCTATCTTTCCTTATGGGAAAAACACACACCTAGACGATACGTAGTGACAGCCATAACAGAAGTTTTTATAATTTTCCTCCATTGGGTGTTCGTCTGTGATCATACTGAAGTCTACTTTTGATAACTGTCACTCCATTTGCACAATCAATGTAAGACAACAAAATAAACAATAGATTGATGGAAAACGTTGTGTGCAATGCTAGGCAGACATGAGCCAACTAAGAATTTGGCAAAGCCAAACACATAGATGTCTGAACCATTTAGACTAAATTGGGCGACCTGCAGACTGAACACATAGGGGCCGATTCACTAAATTCGGGTGAAGGGTTAGAATAAAAAAAACTTCGAATTTCGAAGTTTTTTTTGGGTACTTCGACCATCGAATTGGTTAAATTCGATCGAATTCGATCGAAGTCGAACGAAATCGAACGATTCGAAGTAAAAATCGTTCGACTATTCGACCATTCGATAGTCGAAGTACTTACCCTTTAAAAAAAACTTCGACCCCCTACTTCGGCAGATAAAACCTACCGAAGTCAATGTTAGCCTATGGGGAAGGTCCCCATAGGCTTGCTCAGCTTTTTTTGATCGAAGGATTTTCCTTCGATCGTTGGATTAAAATCCTTCGATCGTTCGATCGAATGTTTAGCGCTAAATCCTTCGACTTCGATATTCGAAGTCGAAGGATTTCAATTCGAGGGTCGAATTTCGAAGTATTTTTAACTTCGAAATTCGACCCTTAGTGAATCTGCCCCATAAAGTCACCCTATACCAGTGTTGAGCAAAGTGGCATTTTCTTTGTGGCCAACTTGAGGCGTTCAATGCCAAATCTCAAGGGCAAGAAGTTAGAACTAAAAAAGTAAAAGAAAAAAGATCTTTGCCCGATTAATCAATTAATAACTAGAGTGGTCTAATGTGATGGACTTTGTTTCCTATTTCCCAGCAGAGCAAAATGCCCTATAACAGAAGAAGAAAGCATGCTACGACAGTATGTCAGTATTTTCCCTGTTGTACATTCTCAAAAAAGACACGACACACTAATTACCCAGTGTTGAACACTATGATAAGAATTACAGTGCAGAGCAATATGTTCTGCATAGCTTCTATAAATATAACAATGGAGATCATACTTCCCTAAAACAAAGGCAGGGGACTTTCATAATGGATATAATTCCAAAGCCTGAAGAACATGCCATTAAGAGGTTATGTCCTAAATAGCATACGCTATGTTCTAGTTCTAAGTGTTCAAGGCCGCAACTCACATCTCCTACGTGCAGTTGGTTATGTTCTTTGTGTAGAGCCTTCCTTTTAATATATAACATGCCATATGGAAACAGTAGTATTTCAGCAGGTCATGTCTCTTTCTTAATCAGTCCATCTAAATAATTTTTATGCCGAGGCACAATAATAAATCTTCGTGCCTCCATTCAAGTTTTGAAAATCACACCTATTGGAACAAATGTGGAAACACCCTCGTTACAACACTTTGCAAAACCAATAAACTTTAAAGATAACAATCACGACTCGAAAGCCATGGGATAACTTTTGTTTAAATATTACATGCTGTATGTAGTGGGCTTAGTATTGATCATATAATATAAAGAGGGAAATAAACTAAAGGCTGCGGTCCACTGGGTTGTTTGATCTCAATATGCCCTTGACTCACATCAAGTCAATTTTTATTGGCATCAATGGAAATCAATAACTGTGACTCTTACAGAACCACACTAGTCTATTAATTCAGTGTGTGTTACATCCCACTGGAAATGAAGACCCTGTTGGAATGCAAATTACAGTAAACTAATATTATAATTTTGGTCTTAAAGCTGCTGTCGTTTGGAATGACAATATTTTTCTTATTCTACTACTACTACGCTGTCATTGTCTCTTTCTCCTTCCCACACCCTCAGCACAACCTATAACAATTCTGACAGTCTGATAATCCACTTAAAAGAAACCAGTATGGGGCATGGCATGATTACCTAATGGGTGTGGTCTGAAATCATTGACATCAAAATTGTACCTTAACAGTGGAGTATGAATTAAGTCAATGATTGGTTACCAAAGCTAGATAACAAGTTGTCTAATTCCAGGCTGTGTCATTCTGTGGCTACTAAAGCAAATAAAGTTCTGTCTTGCATAAAAAGGGCATTAACTCAAGGGATGAAAACATAATTATGCCTCTTTATAGGTCCCTGGTAAGGCCTCATCTGGAGTATGCAGTGCAGTTTTGGACTCCAGTCCTTAAGAGGGATATAAATGAGCTGGAGAGAGTGCAGAAATAATTGGGTGCAAGTTGAATTCCGCATTTTCAGACCAACTGTTGGAACCCTGATGTTGCCGCTGTATGCAGGGTGGCAATATCCATGTGAGAAATTCCTTGAGAAAGGAAATTTTCCAAAACATTGGGTTTTCTCACCTTGTCTTCTTTAACATATTTGTTAATTTGCACTTTGAACACTGGTTGTATATATAATTGTTTGCAATAGAGCTATATTGCTGCATGCATGTTTTAAGCATATTAAACACAAAACAAAAACTGTGGTACTGTGTTAGCCAGTAGCAAAAATAACAATTAAAAAAAAAAACAAACATACAAAAAGTATTGTAGAAATGATCCCTATATTGGCTAACAATAAAAATACATCGCAAGTTTTCGGAGCACCAAGGCCCCTACGTCAGGCAAAATACTGTATTATGCCTGACGAAGGGGCCTTGGTGCTCCGAAAGCTTACAATGTATTTTTATTGTTAGCCAATATAGGTATCATTTCTACAATACTTTTTGTATTTGTTTGTTTTTTTATTTGTTATTTAAGCATATTAAAGATTCTTTTTTGCTTTTGCATATTCCATGGTGTGTTAAATTTACTTAGGTGTGTATTGCGCTATTTTGGAATATCTTGAAGGTTCCTTAGCATCAATAGGGGCAGTCGGGCACCATTCATCAAAAAAGGCAGGATAGTTGCATTTATTATTTCCAGACCTACTGTTGGAACCTTGGAGTTGCCACCATGGCCAGGATGGAGAAAGCACCCGGATTTCCCAGCATCAGTAGGTGCAGTTGCACTATACTGTATTCATGAGAACAGGCAGGGTCATCTCATTGACAGTCATGTGAAAATGCAGGAGGGTATTGCGAAAAGGAACACAGAGACTTGTGGCAATACAGAAAATGCAGAATGTAGTGTGCAAAGTGCAAAAAATAGCTGAGTGTGACCTTATTTTCACTTTGCACACTGAATTCTGCTTTGTAAATGACCCATCTAAATGCAGAACTCTACTGTTTCCTTTTCCATGCTGCAGGGACATGTACCTTTCATCTTGCCCAACAACGGCAGCACCACTTCAATCCTACTTGTAGCCATGACACAATCAGGGGTACTCCGCCTCAGGTGGCATCCCAAACAAGTTACCGGGAGGTTGTGTAAAAAAGCAACTGGTAACTTTAGGAGCCAAATTTCTGTTTTTTAAACCAGCAATTCACTCTTCTGCAAGAGCAAAATTGCTCTCTCCACAAAAGAGATGCAGCCCACCCCTGGACCCCCTCCTGCAGACAAAAGGTAAGCGCTGGTGGGCAAATGGGGTGGAAAGCAGGAGCCGCGTCAGGAGACTCCGCTTACAGAAAATGTACACAATGTAAACATGAATATACAAATGCATTAATAGAAATAGCCTTATAGTTACTTGGTCAATGCATCTTCAATAAACTAACAAGCCTAGGTATTCAGACTAGTAAGATATTAATTAAAAGAAAAACATTGCATTTAGACATTGCATAAAAACAGACACACATTGATTACGTTTCATAAAGACTGCACGTCTGATAATTAGGCTGCTATCACGGCTTGGATGTCATTAATATCATTTTTGTTTACTGAAAGAAACAATACTCCTTTTCTTAGAAAATATCAAACACATGACTCATGTTACTTATTACAGGGCAAGTCATTAAAGACCATGTTATTTCAGGGAATGCAGTAAATGGGCAGCCGATATGTGATTATTTATTGCTATTTCTTTGGCCTCCATTCCAGAACATTTTTACAAGGCTGATTTCCTGCCACATCCCAACGCTCATTTTATTTATAGCTTTATCATCTTTGTCTAACTATTCCAAGGGTTGAATTAGAATAAATGTCAGCAGCAAATTTATAGGGAGGTTAGTAGTTGTGGAAAATGTCTGGATCCGCCCTACCTTTCAGCGAAACACATTGATAACTCATTAAAATGAAGTCTTCATGAACTGGCAAATGCTGCTGACCCAAGGAACCGTTTGTGTTTATTGATTTACTGAAACTGGGATGTCCCACGTATACTACACTAACCGAAACTGTCATATCACAGATGTCTTACAGTAATAGGGGAGCCCATGTACTTAATACTAATGGGATACTTGCTAATTCCAATTTGAAAATCATCTACATGTAGGGCTTTAGGTAACAATCCACCTTTAATACACCAGTATTCTGGCATCATTGCATCCATTGTCCAAGCTTTTAGCTGCGGTTGGGTGCAAGGGATGCCATAATACAGCTACAAATTCCATAACCGGCGAAAATTCACCAGCGGCTTCGCAGCCATCGCAACACTTCGCCAGGCGTACATTTGCTAGGACAACGCTAATTCACTATAGTGCGAAGTTGCGTCCAGGGCGAATTTTTGCTACTGTTACTTCGGCAATCAATGCGAAGATGCGCTAGCGTTGCCTAATTTGCATACGGCAGTAAATGATAAAGTTACATGGATATACAGATACAAGGACACATTTATGATGCAGCAAATACATTACATTACACAAGCCCAGGGAACCTTAATAAATAAAATATTTGTTATATTGCCCTACACATGAGCCCACTGTATAGTTTATGTTCCATATGTTAGAAAATAGACGGGGGAACCTGGTTACCCAAAAACATTTTTCAGGACCTTTGCAGGCTATCATTTAGAAAAAAAGGAAAAGACGCCAGCGTTTTTTTGGGACTTAGAAAAATTTGCACTAATAATTGAGGAAGTCCTATGCACAACATTACACTTCGCCTGGTCTGAGCTGGCGAAGGCAAGTAACTTTCAGTAAAATCCACATCTTAGTGGATTTGCACAGTTACATCCATTCGCCAGAGCAAAAAATCACCTGGCGTTTGAGTGTGAAGCAACGTTAGCGCCTATCTCCTTCACTAGCAAGTGATGCCTGCATCCGTTAGGAAATCGGCAAAGTCAGTGTGGGCGGTAACACTAGCAAAATTTCGCTAGCATTAGCCACTTCGCCCTTTAGGAAAAAGACCTGAAGACACTAAAACAGCCGTCCTGAAGTGGTGAAAAGACCCAAAATCGCAAAAGGAGGCAAAGTTGAAGTCCTGAAGGTATGAGTTCAATTCTACTGAACACCAATTTGTGTGTTTTTTGTTTTTTTTAATCCCCTGGCCACCAATGTATTATTTGAATACTCTAAAGGCCCCTGGCACCAATGTATTTTTTAAAATATATTCTTTGGGGCCCTGATTTTTTCTTAACTGGTAAGGGGGCCCTGGCGCCAATGTTTTTTAAAAAAAATATACTTTGGGGCTCCATTTTTTTAACTTGTAAGGGGGGCCCTGGCGCCAATTTCTTTTTTTTTAACATGTAGGGGGGTCCTGACCACCAATTTTTAAAAAACTTTTTAGGTGGCCCCTGGCACCACAGTTATAAGGGGGCCCTGACCATCAATAGCTTTTTATAACTTGTGTGTGTGTGGGGGGGTTACCTTTTTTAGCACTTATGTCTGTGTGGAGTGGGCTGGATCTGTGGTGGGGTTTGGGGGCTAGGGCCTAGGCGGGGCCTAGTGGGCACCCCGATAATTTTGTTGTACGGGGCCCAGTGATTTCTAATGGCAGCCCTGTATTTTTTTAATATTTACATGATTTTCTAGTAGACTCAAGCTATGGAGATCCAAATTATGGAAAGATCCATTATTGGGAAAACCCCAGGTCCCGAGCATTCTGGATAACAGGTCCCATACCTGTATCCATATTCATGGTTATTATTCTTGCTTGAGGATGTCATGCAAAGAAGTTCAGGTTAACCTTGGGTAATCGAGGGCACCAGTATCTTTTAAAGGAGAAGGAAAGTAAAAAAATTATTCCTACTTCTTTAGGTTCATCAATATGCCCCCTCCTGAAACGCTATATTTAAAATTCGCATTTTGCTGCTGTATCCGTGCACTTTCATGTCGAAGATGCGGCGCTTGTCATAGTTTGGCGCCGCCATTTTAACCTAGTCGCGTCATTTCCGCCCTGCGCTTGATCGGTAGTGCGCATGCGCTCCCTTCGTGACCCCTTGACGTCATCTGAGACGCATCTGCATGCCAGCACGGAGTCCATCCTGCAATTACCTCTGACAGACAGACCCGCTCGCTGGATGGCTGCCTTCCCCTTTAACTTCTGTGCTCGCTCGCTCGCTCACTCGCTGACAGTGACTGAATGAAAAGCAGAACGAGCGCAGGAGATAAAAACGCTTCCCTTAGTTGCTTAGCAACGTGGAAGCAGGAGCGCTATTGGCTGCTTATAGAATGGGGCTGGATTATAGAGGTCAGCGCTGACGTCAGCAGAGATCACGTGATGAAAATGTCAGAACTAACCACGGAACTCAGAGGTTTTTTCTGCGCATGCACAGGGCACTGCAGATCCATTCTGCGCATGTGCATGCCCTATTCTGACTGATTTCTGGACTGCAGACAGGGTATGTCAATTTATACATGTTTAAACTTATTTCTACATCGATTGCTGGTAAAATATTAATGTAAAAACTAAGGAGGGAAAGGATACTGGCACAGATACATACTTATCATTGGCAATACTTGGAGCCTAATATCATTTTTGACTTTCCTTCTCCTTTAAGACTCACTTGTTGTGCACTGTGGGAATGCATTGTTTACTGACATCTGTAGGTATAAATTAGAGCTGTACCGTAGCAGTAATGACTCTCTTTTCCAACAAAATGTTTTATAATCACATATTTGTTTTTTTATTTTTTTTACAATCATCCATTTCAGAATTCGTCTCTAAGTTAATTATCTTTTGAAGAAAACAGATGTTAAGACATTAAGGCATTCAAAGATAGAATATTTTGCTCAAGAAAATGTAAAGAATAGAAAATTGAGACGATATTGTGAAAATCAAACACAAACAGGTACACGTGAAATCCCATGTAGACAGATGTTGTAAAATCAAAGAAAGTTTATTTGGAGAGTAAGCTAAACACAGCCTCACGCGTTTTGTTCTCCATTGCACTTCATCATAGGTTCACCGGTGATGATGCCTGACTATGAGTGCCTGCTCATATTTGTTTTTCCTCATTTAGCACCTCTTGCTGAAGGTCTGGGGCACGTGCACCTGTTTATTACCTACGGAATTGTGAATTCTGATACAGGTATGGGACCTATTATCCCAAAGTCTCAGGACCTGGAGTCTTTCCATAATTTGAATCTCCATACTTTAGGTCTGCTACAAAATGATTTTGACATTTGGGGGAATGTTTACTAAACCTCGAATTTTGCTGATCAAGTTTTTTTTTTTGCCAAAAATCAAATTTTTCTCGAAATTTTCTCGAGATTTTCTGGAATTCAAGCTTTTTGAAGCATTGGGGTATCATAAATCTTGAAAAATGTAATTTGTCTGGTAAGAATACTTCTAAGATCAGCTTGTATTAATATACTGTATACTGGGGTGTTAGCCAATTCTCTACATCTACAGTCTAGAAACAAGGGACCTCATGAGCTGGGCTTAAAGGAATAGTTCAGTGTGAAAATAAAAACTGTGTAAATAGATAGGCTGTGCAAAATAAAAAATGTTTCTGATATAGTTAGTTAGCCAAAAATGTAATATATAAAGGCTGGCGTGAACAGATGTCTAATAAAACAGCCAGAATCCAACTTCCTGCTTTTCAGCTCTATAACTCTGAGCTAGTCAGCGACTTGAAGGGGGGCCACATGGTACATTTCTGTTCAGTGAGTTTGTAATTGACCCTCAGCATTCAGCTCAGATTCAAAAGCAACAGAAATGACCCATGTGGCCCCCCCTCAAGTCTCTGATTGGTTACTGTCTGGTAGCCAGGGCAACCAGTCAGTGTAAACAAAGAGAGTTGAAAAGCAGGAAGTAGTGATCTGACTGACTTGTTATACATGAAATCACTCCAGCCTTTATACATTACATTTTTGGCTAACTAACTATATTAGAAACATTTTTTATATTGCACAGCCTATCTATTTACCCAGTTTTTATTTTTACACTGAACAATTCCTTTAAGGTGAACACACACATGCCCACCAAATGGTCAATATCTTGCTGGAAATCTTCCAAATATTAATCAGGAGAGGTTTAATTTTTCCCACCCAAGGAGGGCTGCAATGAAACATTGATGGAGTCCTCATTAGACCATGCCTGTATGCCCCCGGGCCAATGATCAGATCAGCCTGATGTTGTGCAGTTTGGATGGCCAAATCAGGCCCAGATCCCCTTGTCTGGTGACCTTGCCAAACAAATGAATTTGGCAGTGTACAGCCAGCTTTAATGTACCAGCCCTGAGCTATAGCAGCCATATGACACCAAAAATATCTTAGTTATACTCAACATTGTAGCTCTTTATCTTGCAGACTATGGATAACAACCCCGTCTGGAATCAAATGGTTCTATCTCTTCGCTTTATCCCTTAAAGTAGCAATTCTGTCAAACTTCCTGGCTGATATTCTGCTGAAAAAAATCAGATCATTGTTTACATCCAATCTGTTCATGTCACTGATGAATTTTGAGCCCTTAACAGTATTAATTAGAAGAATGTCTGAGATAATGAATGGTGGCATGGCAAAGAAAACAACTTTACTGCAGTTGGGGCATATGCAATTTTATGAAAACCAAACACATTAAAGGGCCCATTCACTTAGCTCGAGTGAAGGAATAGAGGAAAAATAGTTCGAATTTCGAAGTGTTTTTTGGCTACTTCGACCATCAAATGTGCTACTTCGACCTTCGTCTTCGATCGAATGTTTCGAACTAAAAATCGCTCGACTATTCGACCATTCGACCATTCGATAGTCGAAGCACTCTCTCTTTAGAAAAAACATCAACCCCCTAGTTCGCCACCTATAACCTACCGAGGCCAATGTTAGCCTATGGGGAAGGTCCCCATAGGCTTCCTAACAATGTTCTGATCGAAGGATAATCCTTGGATCGATGGATTAAAATCCTTCGAATCGTTCGATTCAAAGGATTTAATCGTTCCATCGAACGATTATTCCTTCGATCCTGCGTTCGAACGAATTACGCTAAATCCTTCGACTTCGATATTCGAAGTCGAAGGATTTCAATTCGGCAGTCGAATATCGAGGGTTAATTAACCCTCGATATTCGACCCCAGGTAAATTTGCCCCTTAGTAATAGAAAATTGTCAAGGACTAATTAGAAGTGTATTGAAAAAAAGGAAAAAAGTAAACAGAAAAAAGTCAACAGAAAAAATTTAGAAAACCTGCTTTGTTTAAAGTTTTTTAATGGTTTTAATGTCCCTGTTCAGCTTTAGCAAATAGCCTGCATACCGTAACCACCTCTGATAAAGGGAGAGCTGGAGCTATGTTTTTGCAATATGATGTAAATGAATGCAATGTTCAAATGAAAAGAGAGTAAAATAGAGAGAACAACACAATCAGGCATCGTTCTGTGCTGATTTCTCTGACGGAAAAATATCTAATGTGTTCTCTGAAAGACAATGTCTGATTCATCAATAAGCCAATGGTAATTTCTTGCTGCTTTCAAGGTCTAATGCAGAACAGCAAAAAGCCTTGTGTAGGAGTTTATTCTCCCCCACATATATCTTCTGAAGCACATCAAGAACATTTTGTACTAAGTTCAGCAATTAAACTACACGAGAGAGAGACGGTTGAATTGACATGACAAGCATATACAGAAAGTGTAATGCAAATGAATGCACAGACAGTCACTTTTACCATGATAATTTATCAAGAAACATGATTTCTATGTCAATTTTAGCAAATATTTACATGCCGAGGAGTAAATTTCAGAAAATATCATAACACAGTTACACAGACGCATACATAGAGTGAATAAGAAGTTATTATTACTGTATATATATATAAGGCTTATCTCATATCTGAGAATTATCATGAAACTCAAATGAATCACATTTTTTTTTATTAAAACAAAGTTAACCAAACCCCCTTCCATGCATTGAACACATTTGTCAATCATTTTTCTTGAAAAAGTTTTATTGAGAAAAAACGCGGCAACAAAATAGAGCATCAATTCGTATTGCACGACTGACGCTCTGAAAACTAAACTTTATCGAAGGGCCAGATTCAATCCAGTAATAAAAAGTTATCTCATAGGTTATCACGTGAAAAGTCATGGACAATATTCAATTTGAGTAGGAAAAATAGAGGGGGGGGGTAAAAATAGAGTGAAATGGGAGGTTAAAAAAGATTGTAGCCCATTAGTCTGATAAAATTGCTGCTGCGGCAGGTCTATGAAAAATAAAGGAAACATTTAAAATAATTATACTGTACATTCAAATGTTATCATTTCTATTACACAAAGGGATAGGACCATTGAAATGAAGGTATGTGACAATGTAATGCAAACCTTTTCTAAAATAATCAAGGCAAACTCTAGTAACTAGCGATGAGCTAAATTTTCCATCAAGTTTTGCCACGAAAATGATGCCCATTGATTCCAATGCATGGAAAAAATTGTCACACTTCCAAAAAATTTTGTCGCTGATAGATTTCTGTGAATTTTACAGTTTTGCTAATTTTTGGCAAATCGAAACGGTTTAGATTTGCCCTTCAGTAATAGTAACTAGTACCCTGAGTTGCAAAGTCAGCTTTCATGGGGAAACATATACATTTGTAGACTATCGCTACACAGTTAATTTGGGTTGAAAAAGACATCTGTCCATCAAGCACAAGTTTTCAGTGTTCATGTCAGGACCCTCATACATTTAATTTATAACTATTTAACGTAAATAGCTGTCTGCCTCTATATCTGCATCTATCTATCTATCTATCTATCTATCTATCTATCTATCTATCTATCTATCTATCTATCTATCTATCTATCTATCTATCTATCTATCTATCTATCATCTATATCTATAATCTATCTATCTATCTATCTATCTATCTATCTATCTATCTATCTATCTATCTATCTATCTATCTATCTATCTATCTATCTATCATCTATATCTATAATCTATCTATCTATGTCTATCTATCTATCTATCTATCTATCTATCTATCTATCTATCTATCTATCTATCTATCTATCTATCTATCTATCTATCTATCTATCTATCTATCTATCTAGCTATCTATCTATCTATCGTCATTAATTTTCCATCCACACCATTTTGGTCAACAAATAAACCCAGGTGCTACCCACATATACTGTAGCTGTGTTAATAAAATTTCAAAATGAAATGAAAAAAATTAAAAAATCATTTTTTTATTAGAACAATAAACACAGGCCAACGTTTGGTCTCCATCTAAGACCTTTATCAAGACCTCAGTCACAATAAAATCACAACATTATATAGATAAATTTCAAGAACGCACACACAATCACATACATTGAACCACGTCATATGAAAGGAGACATCACCAATCACGTGCATCTAACCAGGTCATGTGAAAAAAGCCATCCCTGTTCCAAGAAGAAAGAATACAAAATCACACCAGGTATAGTGAATACAAAGCGATACGTTGTTTAAAAATACACACACACACACACATTCATTTAAACAAAACTAACTGTAGTCCTAGTTTTGTTGCTTGTCCTATAAGATAAGCAAGACCACCTTAAAGGTATTAAGGGACAGACTAACCCTGACAATGAAGCACAATTTGCAATACCGCAGACAAACATTCCTTTCCTCCAGTCTATAAGGGTGGCCTCTTGTCCTTTGTTATTTTCCATGTGAACAAGGAACCCCCACTGTTTGTTTATCATGTCCCATTGCAAGTGCCTCTTTTCCAAAGAAAACAAACACAACTTTCCCCGTAGTTTAATCATTCCATTCCCCCTGCCAATTAACAGGCTTCCTAAGGACTGGGGCCCCAAACTGCTCTGAATACTCAAGGTGAGGCATCACCAGGGATCTATAAAGAGAAAAAAACTCTACTTTCATCTTTTGTGTAAGGGGGCTATTTACAAAAATTACAATATATCTCATATTTTTATTAAACCAAGCTTGACCAAGCTCCCATCGACGATTTTATCTTATTTACCAATAAAATAACTTGAGTCAAACCCAGCACAAACTACAATAACTTCCCGTTGGGATAAGGACATCTCCCATTGACTTATACATGACCTCGACAGGTCTAAAATAGCGGATTTTCAGAATCAGGCTTTTTGAAGCAGCGGGGTATAATTACAGGTATGGGACCTGTTATCCAGAATGCTCAGGACCAGGGGTTTTCAGGATAACAGATCTTTCTGTAATTTGGATCTTCATTCCTTAAGTCTACTAGAAAATCATTTAAACATTAAATAAACCCTATGGCTGGCTTTGCTTCCAATAAGGATTAATTATATCTTAGTTGGGATCAAGTAAAAGGTACTGTTTTATTAGTACAGAGAAAAAGGAAAAAAAATTGGATTATTTGGATAAAATTGAGTCTATGGAAGACGTCCATCCCGTAATTCGGAGCTTTCTGGATAACGGGTTTCCGGATAATGGATCCCATTCCTACTATCTTGCAAACCAAGGCACAACTAATAGTAAATCCAAACCTCAACAGATCATCTACAGAATTAGGAGAGAAGGCGTGCCCCATTTTTGCCCCTGAGGAAGACCCTTAAGGTCAAAACGCGTTGGGCTCACCAAATATTATTTTGTAATTTTTGTTATATATTATTTTCTTTTTTTTGTAATAAATACATTTTTCTCTAATTGGGTGTGCTATCCGTTTCTGATTATATTCCCCAACAGATCATATCTGGGTGCTTTGTATCCCACATAAAAATGAATAAACTTTATAAACCATATATTTATATATATATTTATGTTTATACTCTAAATAGACAGTGGGACGGCTCAGATCCCATTGGTTGATGTAGAAGGATTGGGGAAGGATAAAAGGATTTATGCATTTGTTGATCACACTTTTTTTTGTAGTGCGTCTTTTTATTTTTGTCATGCAAAGTGAAATGAGGGGCACATTTTTGACGCAGTTAAAAGAAAAAAGCAGGAAATTTGCAGCGAACCTGTACATGGCTCATCACTATTGGGGGGTATAGGGGGCACTATGGGTTCATAGAAATCCCCAGTGGGGGCTCCGACTCAGTTGCAAATTGAGTGCAAGGTCCTCCAAGGCTTGAGAAAAGGCTTCAATATAATATCATTTTTTTAACATTGTTTTTAAGCTTTTCTTACAAGTTTATTGAGGCTGAAAATGAAATGAATTAAAGAAGATAACCAAGATACAACCTAATTATATCATCTGTTTAAGATTCAGAGAGTTTTGAGTGGAACTGGCATGAAAACTGCCAACACGTATTCTTCAGTTATGTCTGTCTTTTACTCCGTGGTGACTCTGGTGTCAGTGACATGTTAGATAAGATTCAGGGAATTGACTTGCCTGGGCGCCAGAGCTGAATATAGAGAACAAGAGGCCACAAGCAATGCTGGAATGCTGAGAACCACACTTTAACGGAAAAGTAAATGCAAATTGTGAAATTCCAACCTGGTGCTCTCCAGTTGTCAGAGGGTTGCTTGGAAGTTGTAGATTATTTTAAGGACTTTAGTTAGGCATCTATGAAGAAAATACACAAATTATCAGTTTATGAAATAATAATAATATACTTTTTGTTAAGGTTATTTGTACTTTTGCCCGTATCATTGCATGGTTAAGGTACTTTTGATGTTGTGGCACCAGACTCTTTCTTCTCTGGACTGATGGGTTCATCTTTACACGTGACTAATGCTGGTCATAGATGCAAAGATATAATTGTACGAATCCTTGATTCGTACGATTTTGGACCGCGTGTAGAGAGTCCCGACATTTTTCGTCCGGCAGAGATCAGTCGTTTGGACGATCGGACAGGTTTAAAGATTTCTATCGGCTGACGATAATATCTCTGCATGTATTGCCGATCATACGATTTTCAGAGGGAGACTGTCATTATCTTTTGTCGAACTTTCGTACGATTGCTGTCAGGGGCAGAACATCATCTGATCTGTTCTTTTCTACTTTATTTGATCTGAATGGTTAGTGGCAGGTCGGAGATGGGAAAGTCCGATCGTTCGAGGATTCGAACAATCGGATCTATGCGTCTATGGCCAGCTTTAGTGGGTTATTTACTAAAACTTGTTTTTTTTTTTCATATTTTACCAAAAACAAACTCAACCTAACTCCCATCCATTTTCTAGTTTGTAAGCTTAATAAACTTGAGATAAACACCTCAAAACACCCCGAAAATCGTGAAAGCAAAAACATCTTCATATGGTTAAAGGGACCTATGTCTTTGACTTTTACATGAATTCGACATGTTTTAGCTGGAGTATTTTCAGATGTTTTGCTGCATTGGGGCAAAGTAAATCTCTAAAAAATTTTGTGAAAACAAATGGATTTTTTAGAGAAAAAAAACTTGATTTGTAGCCTATAATCTCGTTTTTTTTTATTCAGTTTTTTCGATTTTAATTTTTAGTAAATTAGTCAAATTCGTGGATGGGAGTTAGGCCGAGTTTGCTTCTGATAAAATTATTTATTAGTAAATAACCCCCATAATGTAAATGAATAGCAACCTTATAGTAGCTAAATGGAAGATAGACAATAACACATACACTGTTCAGTAGCTGGATGCAAGATAAATAGTACATGAATGACAGATACACAGTAGCTTAACAGCAGATATACAGACGCTGAACTGATGATACATAGCACCTTGACAGAAGATGAGCAGTAGTTGGATGGAAGACTTTTACAGTAGCTGAATATAATTAAAATACAATAGGTACAGTAGCTGAATGGCTGATATAGATTTTAAATAAATGGGCCCCCAAATGTAAGGAAGAATAAGGCTCCATGTCACATTTTTGATTATCATGTATTATACCCTGAAAAGTTTGAATCCGAAAATCCAACATCTCAAACCTGTCGAGGTCATGTCAATGGCAGATCTCCCTTTTACAATTTGATGATATCATGATCTGTGCTGGTTTTCGTCCAATAAATTCTGCATTTTCATTCAATTACCCCCGGTTTTATTGAGTTTTTTCCTGACCTGACTTTTTCTAGTTATTTTATTGATAAATAAGAAAAAATCATGGATGGATGGTAGGTCAAACTTGGTTTAATAAAAAGATGAGATGAATTTGAGTTTTTGTAAATAACCCCCTTACTGTTAATAGTGGCACATTCTTTATTGCTAGAAACTGAAGAAGAAGAAAGAAGAACCTCCAAAAATTCAAGAATGGTATAAAACGCTAAGATTGGTGAAGAGGAGAATACAGTGTAAAATGCATAATACTAACCACAAACTTCACAGCCCTGGACTCCTTCCTGCAAAAAAAAAATAATGCATGAATTCAATGGTAAATTATTTAAATCTATAATACCATTGATATAAATATAATGTATTATACCTACTTAGCTAACCATTGCTCTTTTTGATATACCATAACATATTTAATTATTTAAAAAGAAAAAAATCTTCAAGAATAGATTTTTTTAGAATCATTAAGAATGAAGAAAAATTATTTAAAGGAGAAGGAAAGCTACGGAGGCATTTTATTGCCAATGGATTTGCTGCAATAGTGCAAGCTAGAATGTTATATTTTTTCAGTAGAATGTTTTACCATCCCTGAGTAAAAAGTTCTAGAAGCTCTTTGTTTGTTTAGGATAGCAGCTGCAGTATTAGCTTGGTGTGACACCACTTCCTGTCTTAGTCTCTGCCTGCTCACTTATAGCTCTGGTCTCAGATTACAGCAGAGAATAGGGGGGGAGCAAACTGAGCATGCTCACGCCCGGGGCAGGGAGGTTTAAGCAGAAGCCCATGTGTACATAATAGAAGGAAATAAATGCTATGTTTCTTTTGACAAAGGAGCAACATCACTTTGAGGGTTTACTGGTATATTTAGGTGGACCTTTGTGATAAGGCTTACTTAGTTTTAACCTTTCCTTCTCCTTTAAGAAATAAATTAATTAAGAAGAAAAATACAGTTTTGTCTTCAAAGCAAATCACAAGATTTCCTGTGAGGGATAGTTGGCAGAATACCGTCCTTACTGGTTGGGTTTGTTCCGCGGCATTTTATTGAGGGAGGTGAAGCCTATGTGCTGGTAAGTGACCATTAGTTATGTGCTCTGCAATGGTTATAATTGTGATCCTCTATGGGCGTGCACTTCTTTTCTTCTTTTTAATTTTCTTTTTAAAGTTCAACATTCCTTTCTGGTGCAAGATTTACATTTTTGAAGGTCTTCCCATTTAAGTTTTATGCGGCAAATGGCTGGGAATGGGTCTGGAAGCCAAAGGGCAGAAGTGAGGGCTATCATTTTTCAGTTTGGGCCCTACAGCTACTGACTACTATCTATAGGATCAGAACATACCGTTCTGTGTTACTGTGAGAGGACAGCTATGAACCACCTATGATTTATGGTTATGCAGAAAAAATGAAAGCACATCCCCCCATGTATCATATTCCAGAATGCTTTTTTTTTGCTTCTAAGAATAGGGTGCAACATTGCCAAAAATAACTAGAACAAGATGGGGCGTGGGGTTATTGGGTACAAGAACTTTCATTACATTAATGGGATATTGTACTTTGGGGTTGGGCTTGGTAAAGATCCAGGCTGTTCCTGCTTTACTTATCAGCCTCAGTCCATAGTAACTTCCACTAGAATTTATATGTACATTGAGTGCCTGCCTAAGCATGCAAAGGATGAGAATTTACAAGAAATAGAATCACTAGAAGATATATATAGCAATCCAACCTCAGCCTTCACTTTCAGCTTCACGTTACACAACATAAAACGACTCGGGGGGGTTATTTACTAAGCTCCAAATACCCGAAAATCTGAAAAATTCTAAATTTTTTGAACCTAAAAAAAAAAAATCAGAATTTTTTGGGATTTATTAAAGTCCGATGGTTTGAAAACTCAGAATCCGAAAATCCAGCATCTAGCTCTCAAGGTCCTGTAGAAGTCAATGAGGAAGTCAATGGGGTCTGTGCTGATGTCCGTACCGATATCCAATATTTTAGGGCATTAGGAGCAAAAAACTCAGAAAACGACAAAAAAATATAAATTTTTTTCGGAAAAATCCGAATAATTTGGAGTTTTCGGGCAAAGCTCCAAAGTTTTCGAAGTTTTGCCCGACCCTATTTTTTCTGACTTTTTTCTTCATAAATAAGGTCCATTCGAGATTCAGAGTTGCTCTAAGTTTGATATTAGAAATAATGAGCTACCCCCTGGGTGTCAACCATTACACATCTCACCATACATCATTTAGAAATATTATTTAGTTAACATATTGTTTCCCTTAAAAAGATGGTAATAATAAAGGTATAATCTTAAAATAATACTCTGTATTCTTTTGCTTAGGCGCACCTATGATTTGTGCTTTATGAGTGCTTTTTGAATGTATAGTGCTAGTACGGGTGTGGGAACCCAGTACAGGTATGGGACCTGTTATCTAGAATGTAAGGACCTGGGGTTTTCCGGATAAGGGTTCTTTCCATATCTCCATACTCCTACTAAAAAATCTTGAAAACATTAATTAAACTCAATATTGTTTTGCCTCCCGTAAGGATTAATTATATTTTAGTTTGCATCAACTGCAAGGTACTATTTTAATATTATAGAGAAAAAGGAAATATTTTTTAAAAATTTTAATTATTTGATTAAAATAAAGTCTAAGAGAGAATTCCTTCCTGTAATTTGAAACTTTTTGTTAATAAGTGTTTGCTTCAGGAATTCTACAATAGTTTATATAAACTATCTGAAAAAGGAGAAAAGGCACAGAATACAGCAGATAACAGATAAGCTGTATAGTATACAATGGGATTCGTCAGATCTTATCTGTTATCTACTGTGTATCCTGTGTTTGAATGGCTGCCCACATGACTACACAACAGCTTGTTTATATAAACTATAGTAGAGTTTCTGAAGCAAATACACCAGTTCTTCCAGTGCAGGGCAACACTACATTATATTTTCATTACTTTAAAACACTTTCATTTTTTTGTGTTACTGCTCCTTTAAGTAGACCTAGGGCATTATTTATAAAACTAGAATTTATCCCATATTTTTATTAAACCAAACTCGACCAAATTCCCATCCACAATTTTATCTTACAGTATTTACAATAAAATTACTCGAAAAATTCAGGTCTTGAAAAAACTGTATAAAGTCTACTGAAAACCTGAATCATACGAATTTTTTGGATTTGATGCCCGAATCACTCCAACTTCTCCATCATCATAGAGAATTTTCAGTAGGGGGGTTATTTACTAAAACTAGATATTTTTTTTCCGTGTTTTTGCTCGAAACGCAGTGCTCTGGCTTTATTCTGACTTTTTGCAGCTTTGGGGTATAATAAATCTCAAAAAATGTTGTTGTTTTTTTCCCTCTAAAAATTCGAGTGTTTGCTCAAAAAAAATCCAGTTTAGTAAATAACCCCCCTAATCTAAATTACAGGAAAAAAGTCGTAACGGGATCCTGTCATCGGAAAACATGTTTTTTTTTCAAAACACATCAGTTAATAGTGCTACTCCAGCCGAATTCTGCACTGAATCCATTTCTCAAAAGAGCAAACAGATTTTTTTATATTCAATTTTGAAATCTGACATGGGGCTAGACATTTTGTAAATTTCTGGTCATGTGACTTGTGCCTGCACTTTAGGAGAGAAATGTTTTCTGGCAGGCTGCTGTTTTTCCTTCTCAATGTAACTGAGGGAGTCTCAGTGGGACATGGGTTTTTACTATTGAGTGTTGTTCTTAGATCTACCAGGCAGCTGTTATCTTGTGTTAGGGAGCTGTTATCTGGTTACCTTCCTATTGTTCTTTTGTAGAGATGGCGCGAACTGTTCACCGGCGAACTTGTTCGCGCGAACATCGGGTGTTCGCGCTCGCCGGAAGTTCGCAAACGTCGCGCGACGTTCGCCATTTTGGGTTCGCCATTGTTGGCGCTTTTTTTTGCCCTCTCACCCCAGACCAGCAGGTACATGGCAGCCAATCAGGAAGCTCTCCCCTGGACCACTCCCCTTCCCTATAAAAACCGAAGCCCTGCAGCGTTTTTTCACTCTGCCTGTGTGTGCTGAAGAGATAGTGTAGGGAGAGAGCTGCTGCCTGTTAGTGATTTCAGGGACAGTTGAAAGTTTGCTGGCTAGTAATCGTTTTGATACTGCTCTGTTATTGGAGGGACAGAAGTCTGCAGGGATTTGAGGGACATTTAAGCTTAGGTAGCTTTGCTGGCTAGTAATCTACCTTCTACTGCAGTGCTCTGTATGTAGCTGCAGTGGGCAGCTGTCCTGCTTCTGATCTCATCTGCTGACTGCTGCAATAACAGTAGTCCTTGTAAGGACTGCTTTTATTTATTTTTTTGTTCCAATACAGAGCAGTATCAAGCAGATTACTAGCCAGCAAACTTACTATCATCTGTCCCTGAAATCACTAACAGCTCTCCCCCTACACTATCTCTTCCAAGCACACACAGGCAGATTTTTCAGATACATTTTTGCCCTTGATCCCCCTCTGGCATGCCACTGTCCAGGTCGTTGCACCCTTTAAACAACTTTAAAATCATTTTTCTGGCCAGAAATGTCTTTTTTAGATGTTAAAGTTCGCCTTCCCATTGAAGTCTATGGGGTTCGCGAACCGTTCGCGAACCGCTCGCATTTTTGCGCAAGTTCGCGAATATGTTTGCGAACTTTTTTTCCGACGTTCGCTACATCCCTATTCTTTTGTTTGGCTGCTGGGGGGGGGGAAGGGAGGGGGGTGATATCACTCCAACTTGCAGTACAGCAGTAAAGAGTGATTGAAGTTTATCAGAGCACAAGTCACATGACCTGGGGCAGCTGGGAAATTGACAATATGGCTAGCCCCATGTCAGATTTCAAAATTGAATATAAAAAAATCTGTTTGCTCTTTTGAGAAATGGATTTCAGTGCAGAATTCTGCTGGAGCAGCTTTATTAACTGATGTATTTTGAAAAAAAAAAAATTTCCCATGACGGTATCCTTTTAAGTCTGTGTGTGTGGATAACGCATTCTATAAGGCATGCCAGTACAATGAGCAACACTGGGGGGTGCAGCTTTGGGTCATGTGGACCGATGCAAATCAGAAATGTTCTGTGCATGTTGCGAACTATGGCATTAAAGTTTACCATTTATTTAAACAAAATCATTTGAGAATGAGATCCCACATTGTACATTCCACTTATATGGCCAGACTTGAATGAGAACAATGTACGGCTGAATTTCACACAGAATTTAATCCGTCCCATTGTTTGGTGTGTCAGTGCTCGTGGTGGAACTGGATTGAAGAATGTTTTAATGACACTCCAACAGGTGTCTGTGCATGTTTCTCTTAACTGGTGTTAGTACAAGGCTGTAATTTGTCATTGAATGGTTATTTACTGGCATTTTTTCTTTTATCTTCTGTTTTGTTGCCTTGGTTGGACATGTGTGTGTGGGGGGTTGAAATGCATTATACTTTCATTTGCTGCAATGAAAATCACAACTCTGACACAGATCTGGTCCTGAATCTTTTATTTCTGCATAGCCGCTGAGCAGCAAGGCTTATAAATATTATACAATACATTAATACATAAAAATATGTGTTTAGATTACATTTGGCTTTATTTGTGGAAAGTAATGTAATGCTATAAGTAACAACCCTCACACTGTGGATCATTGGTCCCCAACCAGTGGCTCATGAGTAAAATGTTGCTCACCAACCCCTTGCATGTTGGCCAAAGCAGGTGCTTCTTTTTGAACTCCAGGCTTGGAGGCAAGTTTTGGTTGTCCAAAAACCAGGTGTACTGCCAAACAGAACCTCCTGTAGGCTGCCAGTCTACATAGTGGCTACCAATTAGCCAATCACAGCCCTTATTTTGCACCGCTCAGGAACATTATGCTTCTGTTGCTCCCCAACTCTTTTTACATCTGGATGTGACTCATGAATTGAAAAGTTCGAGGACCTCTGCTATAGATCATGGGTTACATTAAGGACACTTTTACTTTCGATAGGCCCTTTGCGTTGCATTTTTTGGGTGAAAGTAGTACAAACATGATGGTAATGATACCACTGCAGAATAATTTATAGAAATAGTCAAGGAAAGAAGAGCTCAATTAAGAACGCAGCTGCTAATGCATTCATTTAAAAATTAATGAAAAATAGTTAATTTATTAAAAGTACTTGCATCCAAACATGCTCCTGGTGTCAGGACCCGAAGGCTATGATTGGGAGTTAAGAACCAAGGAGGAAACAGCAGACTCCAACACAGATAGTGGAATCAAAGGGGTAGAGAAGTAGCGAAGTCAAGTCCAGGCAGAGATCAGTTCATGCAGCAAGGTTGACATGTCGAGCACATTTGATGTGCTGGAGCCAAAACATTGCGACTTGATGTGCGCGACCTCTGGGCGCTGCCATCTTGCCAGCAGCGCTGTCTTGGAGAGGAGTGCCTCTGGGCGCTCCTTACACCTGGTGCATTGCACTTGCAGGTAAAGTTGTTGTACTGTGTTAGCCAGTAAAAATGTTACAGGGCAAACCTTTTGAAATAAAAAATAACAAAGGGGTATAAAGGTGTATATACCCTTTATTGTCTAACTAAGATAATCATAGCAAGCTTTTAGAACATTTTAGAATATCAGCTTGAACAAGGAACTAAAATGTCTCAGACCGGACATTGGAAAGGCACTTATTAAATGCAGCCAAACTCCACATTCCCATCTGATGGAAAAACACTACTCGCCCCTCGCCCAAGGAATGGCTGATTAAGATAGAAGAAATAGTGAGGTTTGAGGAGCTTTCTACATAAACAAACAGGCAAAGGAAAAATTTCAGGGATACTTGGCTAAGATGGTTCTTTTTTTTAAAGAATCAGAGTGTCACGTACAGCTCCCTAAATTCAGAACAAGTGCTAAGTTCCCGTTCACAGCTCAATCATCCGCCTGTAGCAGCTGCCTTTGGCTTTGGGAGGGGTCCTCAGCCACTCAGATGCCGCCAGGTCTTAACTTGAGAGGAGCAAAGCAAGCGTTCTGAACAAGCAAAGGGGCAAGTTCATTACCAAGGTTAGGACAGACGGCAACGTCAGCTTCTTATGGAGTAGATGATGTAGTGTGGTCAGGCAGGCCGGGGTCGTTGCAAGCAGAATTTAAGATTAGTCGGACAGGTTGGGGTCAGTACAGGCAGAGTTCAAAGAATAGTCAGGCAGGCAAAGGTCGGGATTAGCAGAGTTCAGCAGACAGGCAGGGATCAAAACCAGAGAATACACAGACTAATCACACCCAGGAACTAATCAAATTAGACCTAACAACGGGCAATGAGTTTTGGCCCAAGGCCTCTTTAAATATTTGAATTTTCACTCCAAAACGTGATCATTGAGGTATTGATGCTCACAATCAACCTGAATATTGAACATGTACTTTAGAAATCATCCTGTAAAGTACCCTTCCTTTTTCTGTTTATTGTCTACTGAAATGTTCAATAAAAACTATGATACAAAAAAAAGAGCCGTAATATCTCACAGTGGGTCAATAAGAGTGTCTTTTACACTGAGACACTTCAGTTGTTACCTACTGGCGTTTGCCTAGAGGTTCAAAGTACAGAATTTGGAGGGCAATTGGAAGGCACTTTCAAATGACAAGTAAGGTCTCCTATACTCAAGTGTAGAAGAAGTAAAAATTGACCTCTGCTTATACAAATAGATTGTAACAAAAGGAATCAGGTACCAGGAACACAATTACAATAAAAGGCAGATAAACACTGTGGTATGTTCAAATGTCAATTAACAAGTCATTGAATAAACAGAGATTGCACAAAAATAAATAGAGAGCACTAGCATGTAACATGCATACCTCGGTAAATATTATATAAAGGCAAGAAGGTTAATAATGTTGGATTTTCACAAGTGGAATTCCATAAAGCTTCATGGTTTCCTTTTTTTACACAGGAATTTCTATGACATACAGCAAGTTTCTGTTTCCTGGCTGCTGTGTCCCCAAAGTTTGCCCAGATTCCATAACTCATCATAGAAACCATTTACTGGTTACAGTATTCTTTTACTTCTCTATTAACTCAGTGATAATATAAACAAACATTTTAATTGGATGCTGTGTGTTAATGGGCTGATGCTTATCCAGGTCCTGGCAGTTTTCCAAATAAAGGAATTTTTACTTAAAAAAAAAGATTGAGAACAGGGTCGGACTGGGAGGCTTGGGGCCCACCGGGGCTACTGGCCCAGGGCCCCCTCCAGCCGCTGCTGCCGCTCCGGAGTGCTGCAAGTGACTAGTGCGCATGCGCGCCGAGCCGCGTTCGTGCGCAAGTGCGCGGCGCTACCTTTGTGCACATGCAGAGATATTCTAATCTACCATGACCCCAAACAAAGTGGGGTCGCATTGCCCCACTAAGTAGCGGATCTGGGCCGGCGGGGCCCACCGGGTTTTTCCCGGTGTCCCGGCGGCCCAGTCCGACACTGATTAAGAAAGATTTGTGGTGCTGTACTTCAACCAATTTATGCAAGAGGATTGGAAGGTGGCCTTTCAGGGTACGTGCACCAGGACCCATAGTTTTAAGGATTCGGGAGCTGATTCTACTAACCAAGCAAGTGTGTTACTGGGCTGGCACAAACATTTTGTCAACCTGGTGGCTTTGTAGCTCTCTGGCTTTCTTCCACCTGTAGACTGGCAATTGTCAAAGTACAGGTATAGGATCTATTATCCAGAATCCTGGGGTTTTCCAGATGAAGAATATTTCTGTAATTTAGATCACCATAGTCTACTAAAAATATTTAAACATGAAATAAACCCAATATGATTGTTTTGCCACCCATATGGATCATGCAAGTCTGTTACCATCAAGTACAAGGTACTGTTTTATTACAGGTATGGAACCTGTTATCCAGAATGCTCATGACCTGGGGTTTTCTGGATGAGTGATTTATCCGTCACTTAGATTTCCATATCTTACATCTACTAAAAGATCATTTAAACATTAATTAGAAAAGATAATTATATCTTAGTTGGGACCCAGTACCATGTACTGTTTTATTATTATTACAGAGAAAAAGAAATAAAAATGGAAACATTTTAATTATTTGATTACAATAGAGTCTAGGAGATGGCAGTCTCATAATTCAAAGCTTTTTGGATAACAGGTTTTCAGATAGCATATCCCATACCTGTAATACAGATAAAAATGAAATTCAAAATTCGAACTATTTGCTTAAAATAGGCTCAATGGAAGATGGGCTTCCTGTAATTTGGATCTTTCCGGATAACTGATCCAATAGCTGTACTTCCATGTTGCATTGGTTCTAAATATCAGGCAAAACCAGTGGTCCCAAACATTCTGGACAACAGGTCCAATACCTGTATTCCCATTACTTAAAGGGTTTGTTCACCTTCCAAAAATCTTTTTCTTGTTCCCCAGAAATAAAAACTTTTTTCATTAACAGATATGGGATCTATTATCCAGAAACCCATTATCCAGAAAGCTCCAGATTATGGAAGTCTCCCATAGACACCATTTTATCCACATTATCCACACACACAGACTTAAGGTATGAAGATCTAAATTACATAAAGATCCATTATCCAGAAAGCTCCAAATGATGGAAGTCTCCCATGGACTCCATTTTATCTAAACAATCCACTTATTGGAAGCAAAACCAGCCTATTGGATGTTTACATTATTTTCTAGTAGACTTAAGGTACGAAGATCTAAATTACATAAAGATCCATTAGCTGGAAAGGCCCAGGTCCCAAGCATTCTGGATAACAGGCCCCATACATCTATTTTTTATTTTTTACCATTTTTTCAAGTTTAAAGTGAGGGCGTTATTTATTAAACCTCAAATTGTTCTGCTTGGGCTTTTTGGTCAAAATTCTAATTTTTCAAGAAAAAAATAAAAATCAAATTTTTTGAGATTTATTGAACCCAGATGCTAAAAAAAAAAATCCTGAATCCGAAAATCCGCCATCTCACACCTGTTTTCATGGTCCTGTATAAGTCAATGGGAGAGGCACCTATACCAAATTGAAGTTAGCGTGGTTTTAGGTGGGTTTAGCACAAAAATCCAAACTTTTTGGGGTTTTCAAAAAAAACTTTTCAAGTCTTTATTTCTGGTGAACTATCTGAAACCAACTGAACTGAAAAAAGTGTTGTAAGGTGAACAACCCCTTTAATAGTTTAGACTTGTAGCTGAGCATCTGCTAATTATGTTCATTATACATATTTATTTAAAGGACATGACAGGGAATGTACCTCTTTAAAGTCAGACTATGTAACAAATCTTTCTATTTGGCAGACAATTTATCCCACACATGCTGCCCTACTCTGTAAATAGATTTTTTTTTTAAATGTTTGAACATATACTGCTTTGCCCTTTGGCTATAGCTATTAATAACATTTATTAAGAAATGTGTTAAAATAGGCCACACAAAGGGCTTTTATGCACTTTTGGAACATTTCTCAGAATTGTTTTATAACTTTCAGCAATTATCTATTGCTAAAAAAACGGGAGGGCTGGGGGGTTAAGACAGTCGACTAAAAGGCTCTTTGTGAGACAAGACCTAGTGACTAGTGATTAATATGGAATTCTGACATTTTGTTATATGGCTCCTCTTCTAGGAAACAGAACATACTAACATCAACACATATACCCCAATGCCTTCTCTGTTTAGATTGCTTCATCCCTGCAGTCTGCTTTACTCTACTAAACCAAATCATCTGCCAGCTGTTTTTATCTAAAATATGAACGTCGTGAATTGTTTTGAATATTTTTCATGTGGATTTTGACCCAGGAGGAACATAGACATAGTGAGAAATTAGGTAATAAATTAGGTAATAAATAATGGTACAGCCGAACAATAATTCTGAATCACCTACTAACTGTGACCGAGGGAAATGGGCAAGGATTATTACTGTTTATATAATAACTGTTATTTATATAATGCCGACACAGTAACTCCTTTACAGAGGCTATACAGGTATGGGTTCCTTTATTCAGAAACCCGTTATCCAGAAACCTCAGAATTAGGGGAAGGCCATCTCCCATTTTTTCTAAATAATCCAATTTTTTAAAAAAAAATATTACCCTTTTCTCTATAATAATCAAACAATAACTTGTACTTGATCCAAACTAAGATCTAATTAATCCTTATTGGAAGGAACGCCAGCCTAATGGATTTATTTAATGTTTAAAAAATTTTTAGTAGACGTGGAGGCCTATTTATTAACGGGTCAAACTTTAGTGATTTTAGAGGTTTTGGAGATCACAACTAAACTCACTTTCTCTAAAATTAGGACAGCACTGCCTTAAGATGTGGTCTTAAGCATTATGGATAACAGTTCCCATACCTGTACATCATTCACATTAGTCCCTTCCCCAGTGGAGCTTACAATCTATTGCCCAGTGTTAACAAATGACCCCCAATTTGTCTAAAAATGAAAGGCAAAAGAATAAATGTTTCTACCAGGGCAGAACATTAATAGCTCCATTTTACCCAAATAGTCCACATTTTTAAAAAGGATTTCCTTTTTCTGTGTAATAATAAAACAGTATCTTGTACTTGATCCAAACTAAGATATAATTACTCCTTACTGGAGGCAAAACCAGTGGTCCTGAGCATTCTGGATAACAGGTCCCATATCTGTATGCCCATTCCTTAAAAGGGGTTGTTCACCTTCCAAACACTTTTTTTCAGTTCAATTTTTTACAGTTTTTTCAAGTTTAAAGTTTAGGGGGTTATTTATAAACCTCAATTTTTTCTAGTTCGGCTTTTTGGGGCAAAACTCAAATTTTTCAAGGGAAAAAAAAACTCATATTCCGATGCTGCAAAAAGCCGAATCTGAAAATCTGCCATCTCAGACCTGTCGATTATTACTGTTTATTTAATAACTGTTATTTATATAGTACCGACACAGTAACTCTTTTACAGAGACTATACAGGTATGGGTTCCTTGATATCGAAACCCATTATCCAGAAACCTCCAAATTACGGGAAGGCCGTCTCCTATAGACTCCATTTTATCTAAATAATCAAATTTTTAAAAAAAATATTACCCTTTTTTCTGTAACAGTTAAATAATACCTTGTCCTTGATCCAAACTGAGATATAATAAATCCTTATTGGAAGCAACACCTTTTGGGGGAACCAGTTGCTGCCTCAGTGTATTGCTGGGTTTAAAGCAGACTGGGATGTGGTGTTTATTAAAAATCCTTTTTTCGACACCCCAGCTACATATGGGAGAACCAAGTTCTTTCTTCCGTCCTGTTTTCCACCTTCACTGGTAGTCTTGGTGTTGTTGCTTCCGTTTCTACTGGTTTTCAATCTGGATACCCACGTGTCTTCAGGGCCCTTCTGAGATGTTCCATCTATTTCAACTTAGCCTCTGTGCTGTTGGGGATCTTGTCTGTTCTGCAATGTAGAGTTTTGAAAACCCCCAGTTCTAGTGGATCGTAATTTTACATAGGCATGACTACAGCAATGTTTTGACTTTTTTGGTCTTTTATCAGAATGGCAAAGCTTTGGTAGTAGGCCCTCAGAAGCCAGTTAACCCCCCTGTGTGGTAATGGTATGTTTTTAGAAAGTGGGAGGAAACTGAAGCATCTAGAGTGGAGACATGGGGAGAGCATGGCAGACGGTACCCAGTGTTGCAAGGTAGAAGTGCTAACACTGAGCCAATAAGTTGCCCAATGAAGGCCATGTCAACATGGTGCATTACAACTGAAGGGGTAGTTAATAAGTGGCATTACATCAACAGGAAGGAATTGCATTTACCCATCTAGCTGTTTTGGGAAAACAAAATATTTTACCAACTTACTGTCAAGCAAATGGTTAGTAGTGATTCCTGAATAGCTGCACATTGTCAATCAAAACTATTGGTCGTCACTTGGTCCTGCCTGAATACAAACGCTGTAGATGAACTGGTTGACAGCTATGTGGCATTCATGATAGAGAGAATGCAATGGGGTGTATAGCCACACCGAGGATTAAGTTCCCTTATGAATTATTTAATACAGTATGAGGGATACTCAGAAATTGACAGAGGGTTTATCTGAGTCTATTCGTCTCATAGTAATAGGTTTCTTTAGGATAATTAAAGACCAGAGAATAAATCCAGGCTCTTTCTTACCTGGAGACTAGCTCATTTATTAATACAGTAGATAACGCAGTATGCTTGGGTAAATTGGACTAAATAATTGAGAATTTAATTAGGAAGCTTGATATTGCACTAACACTAACTTTGGGTGCGTCTGATATTAAGAATATCCACCAGAATGGAGAAATTTACAGACAACCAGACACACATACACACACACACTAAAGCTTTGCATATAAATTAAGTCCCATGAGTGCTCTGTGTTCTTTATGCTGATATTCCTTTTTGTGGCAGCACCCGGGCGTTTTTGTCTTTTTCTAGGGGTGAGTGCGCTGCTGTCGAATAATCGAATAGCAATGTCCGCACTCTCAGGTCTTAGAAAGTGAAAAAGTTATTTATCAAAAAGAACTGATGTTCCAGCTAGCACTATAAGGTTCAGTGCTAGCTGGAACACCAGTTCTTTTTAATAAATAACTTTTTCACTTTCTAAGACCTGAGACTGCGGACATTGCTATTCGATTATACATATATGTGCTTGTTAAATAAAGAGGCATTTTCAAGATATTAAAGCCCTACTAGACTCCTGGTGCTCTACAGTTTACTAATTAGCCTTCTAACTGATGGTAATTACAGGGACTGCAAACTAAGGGTTGGCACAGAGTACACATCCTAAAAAAAGGTGCATGTCAGAGTGCCCAATACAGTGGCAGCATATGTACCAATGATTACAGCTACAGACTAGCATGGGAGTACAGAGTGTCCCTAAGAACGAATACAAACCATCTTACAACTTTTTAATGTCTCCTATTGGTTTCAAAAACCTCATAAACCACTAAACCCTGACTTTTGATAAATAGGCCTCCAATAGTCTTATTACCATAGATATGGCTATCCAATGACTGCACAGGAACACCTACGATAATTCAGAAAAGGCCATGAATCAAGAGTCCGGCTGGAGGCTATAGTTACATAGTTACATAGTTAAATTGGGTTGAAAAAAGACAAAGTCCATCAAGTTCAACCCCTCCAAATGAAAACCCAGCATCCATACATACACCCCTCTACTTTTAATTAAATTCTATATACCCATATCTATACTAACTATAGAGCTTAGTATCACAATAGCCTTTGATATTATGTCTGTCCAAAAAATCATCCAAGCCATTCTTAAAGGCATTAACTGAATCAGCCATCACAACATCACCCGGCAGTGCATTCCACAACCTCACTGTCCTGACTTTGAAGAACCCCCTACGTTGCTTCAAATGAAAGTTCTTTTCTTCTAATCTAAACGGGTGGCCTCTGGTGCGGTGATCCACTTTATGGGTAAAAAGGTCCCCTGCCATTTGTCTATAATGTCCTCTAATGTACTTGTAAAGTGTAATCATGTCCCCTCGCAAGCGCCTTTTTTCCAGAGAAAACAACCCCAACCTTGACAGTCTAGGATTAAACCAATTAACTGTGGAACCAATTGAAGAATATTTAAAAAATGCTGGAGACAAAATTCCAGATGTTTGTGTCAAGGGACTAAAAAATGAATTGCTGGATTCATGCAGATTAGTTACCATCAAGTACAAGGTACTGTTTTATTATTACAGAGACAAAGGAAATAATTTTTAGAAATTTTGCTTAAAATGGCAGATGGCCATCCTGTAATTCAGAGCTTTCTGGATAATGGGTTTCCAGATAAGGGATTCCATACCTGTATACGAAAGTGATTGTATATAATTATGTATCTCTAATTTATTCTGGGAAGGAAAGTAAGAATACACTTTAAAAATGCCCTGTATGCCCTGTATACTTAGGGGCCGATTCACTTACTTCGAGTGAAGGATTCAAAGTTAAAAAACTTCGAATTTCTGAGTTTTTTTGGGCTACTTCGACCATCGAATGGGCTACTTCGACCTTCGACTACGACTAAGACCTCGAATCGAAGGATTCGAAGTAAAAATCAGACGACTATTCGACCATTCGATAGTCGAAGTACTGTCTCTTTAAAAAAAACTTCGACCCCCTAGTTTGCCATCTAAAAGCTACCGAAGTCAATGTTAGCCTATGGGGAAGGTCCCCATAGGCTTGGCTAACTTTTTTTGATTGAAGGATATTCGTTCGATTTGAAGGATTTAATCGTTCGATCGAAGGAATTATCCTTTGAAGGATTTTAGTTCCTAGTCGAATATCGAGGGTTAATTAACCCTCGATAATCGACCCAATAGTGAATTGGCCCCTTGAACTATGGTAAAAATGAAAAGAGAAGAATATGAATAGAAGGAATATTCAGAAATAATTCTATGCGCTTGGAATGGAGCTACTTTGACCCACATTGTTTTGGTGCAAATCACTATGATTTTGCCCATAATTCACATTGCTGCTCATAACTTCATAAGGCACAAAAGGCTCTGTCAGTCACAACTCTTGTATGTCGTGACAGGGAATTTTGGGAGGCTCATTGGCACCCGGATGCACATTTACTTATAACCTACTTGTGAGTTACTTACACCAGGCATTAAACCCATTTTCCAGAAATCTCCGAATTACAGAAAGGTCATCTCCCATAGACTCCATTTTATCCAAATAATCCACATTTTATAAAAATTGTTTTATTTTTCTTTGTAGTAGTAAAACAGAACCGTATATTTGATCCAAATTAAGATATAATTAATCCTTATGGGAAGCAAAATCATCTCATTGGGTTTATTTAATGTTTATATGATTTTCTAGTAGACTTAAGGTATGAAGATCAAAATTACAGAAAGATCCCTTATACCCCAGGTCCCAAGCATTTTGGATAACAGATCCCATACCTCTACTTCAAAGTCCAATGTAGTGTTCATCATGATTTTGAGTAAATATTTACAAATGTTACCCTACATGACCTACTTTACTAAATAGTCCATAAGAAATATATGAAAAAAGAGGGGCAATTAAACTTTTATTAGTAAAGGAAAAAGCAGGCTGTGCAGAGAGCACATTTACATTTTAAGAAGCAGACTTATATTTTCTTATGCAAAAAACATGAAGATCAATATACATTTTTCAAGGCTACCACAGTGGAGTGCATCCAATGAGGTATTGTTTCTTGTGCATTTGCTGCCTGTTCTTACCTATGCTAGGTCCTTGGGGGTCTAAATTTATGGCTTATAAACATTTAGTTTAAAGGAGAACTAAAGCTTAAATAAAGAAGTAGGTAGAAATGTTGTACATTATGTTTTGGGCTTCTGTACCAGCCCAAGGCAACCACAGCCCTTTAGCAGTAAAGATCTGTGTCTCCAAAGATGCCCCAGTAGCTCCCCATCTTCTTTTCTGCTGATTCACTGCACATGCTCTGTGCTGCTGTCACTTACTGAGCTTAGGGACCCACTCACAATATACAGTACACATAGAATAGAAATGTCACACTATAAGGCTGATTAGTAGATAATTCAGATTATTGGTACATGCTAGCTCACAAACCAGAACAATTAGCATCAGAATTTAATAATCTGCCCTGTAGCGTCAACTTATATAACAGGCCAACCTCATTATCTACTTGATGATTTATGATGACCCCCTAAGCTTAGCTGCTCAAAGCCCACTGAGCATATGAGTGTCACTGACGCTCCTAACAAACTCCAAGATGGGAAAGTCCTGTGACATGCCTTTAAAGGCCTGAATCATTGCTATTATAGAGATGCTTAACTTTTAGGCTGGTTCCATAATTTCAGTTAATAAAATATGTAATTTATAGCCATATTCATGTTTAGGGATTACTTTCTTTTAAGAAAAAAAAAAAAATATATATATATATATATATATTTATATTTATAAATATACAGTCATATGAAAAAGTTTGGGAACCCATCTTAATTATTTGGAGTTTTGTTTACCATTGGCTGAGCTTTCAAAGTAGCAACTTTCTTTTAATATATAACATGCCTTCTGGAAACAGTAGTATTTCAGCAGTGACATAAAGTTTATTGGATTAATAGAAATATGCAATATGCATCATAACAAAATTAGACAGGTGCATAAATTTGGGCACCCCAACAGAGATATTACATCAATACTTAGTTCAGCCTTCTTTTGCAAATGTAAAAGCCTCTACACGCCTCCTATAGCCTTTGATGAGTGTCTGGATTCTGGATGGCTGCTGAGCATGAACAACCTGCTTCAAATAATCCCATAGATCTTGATGATATTCAAATCGGGGGACTAGGGTTTAGGGTCATTGTCTTGTTGGAATATCCAACCCCTGCGTAACTTCAACTTTGTGACTGATGCTTGAATATTATCCTGAAGAATTTGTTGATATTGGGTTGAATTCATCCGACCCTCCACTTTAACAAGGGCCCCAGTCCCTGAACTAGCCACACAGCCCCACAGCATGATGGAACCTCCACCAAATTTGACAGTAGGTAGCAGGTGTTTTTCTTGGAATGCAGTGTTCTTCTTCTGCCATGCAAAGCGCTTTTTGTTATCACCAAATAACTCAATATTTGTCTCATCAGTCCAAAGCACTTTGTTCCAAAATGACGTGTGCAGAAAGGGCTTCTTTCTCATCACCCTGCCATACAGATGTTCTTCGTGCAAATTGAGCTAAATTGTAGAAAGATGTACAGATACAGATACACCATCTGCAGCAAGATGTTCTTGCAGGTCTTTGGAGGTGATCTTTGAGTTGTCTGTAACCATTCTCACAATCCTCCGCATATACTGCTCCTGTATTTTTCTTGGCCTGCCAGACCTGGATTTTACAGCAACTGCGCCTGTGGCCTTCCATTTCCTGATTACATTCCTTACAGTTGAAACTGACAGTTTAAACCCCTGAGATAGCTTCATTTCATACAACTGAAAACTGCTTCACTAAAAATCTTTGTTCAGAAAACACCCCAGATGTTCCTGGGAAATTAAAGACATACCACTGTTCTGTTTTTTTGTTGAAAGTGGAG
Organism: Xenopus petersii; assembly: GCA_038501925.1. Classification (NCBI taxonomy): domain Eukaryota; kingdom Metazoa; phylum Chordata; class Amphibia; order Anura; family Pipidae; genus Xenopus; species Xenopus petersii. Next base: position 209,871,615 of record CM076672.1, on the reverse strand, counting down.
TAAATTATTATGCAGGCTGAGAGGGGCTCCCAAACGTGTTCATATGACTGTATACTGTATATAGATGATAGACCATTTTTAAAGGTTGGCTGCATGATGGTTAGCAGACTGCAAAGCAACAAAAGATGGCCGGTGGTTATTATCTTAAATAATTGAATGTGGAATAATGTCTACATTCCTTCTTCTTTCTTAGATCAGTCCACTATTTCCCAACATGCTGTTCTTCTCTGGTTATAAAGGGCTATAGAAATATAATATATTTATAATCTGTTCAAACATTGGACGTTTTCCCTTCTGTGTGCCTCACTTTATAAATCTGGTGCAAGTTCACATGTATTGATAATGCCATCAATAATGTAAAACTTGCTTTAATGAAGTTAAATGCTTTAACTTTAAATGTATATTTGCGTTGGAGCAAATTTCCCAAGACATTGTGCTGCAGTCAATATTTCTCCAGTGTGCCCAATCTTTAATATTTATAAATGTATCTGCATTATTTATTATGACTAAGTATAGTAAAGTCTCATAAAATAGGTTTCTCCTGGATAGGTTTGCCTTTTCTACCCTGCATTAGAGTGATGGATAATGCTACAGGAATCAAGTAATATAACTTTTGAAGAGGGTTCTATAGTGCGAATAACGTTTATGTCGTTTTTTTTATTCACTGCAATAAGGGGCATATTTATCAAGGGTCGAGTTTATAAAAACTTCCATAAACTCGAAATTCGAAAAAAAAATTAAAAAATTTGGGTGAATAGGATCGACCAGCAAACTTGAATCGAATTGGATTCGAGTTTTTTCCCAATTTTTTTTTTTAAAAAGTACACCAAACGACTCAAAAATGATTTGTAGGAGGTCCCCCATAGGCTAAAACACCAATTCGGCAGGTTTTAGATGACGAATAGTTGGGTTTGAATTCTTAAAGGGACAGTACATGATAATTTTCAAAATTCAAATTTCAGAATCGAATTTAAACTAAATAAAATAATTACACTAAAATAAACTCGTAATTCGAATTTAAAAATTTTCAATTCAACCCTTGATAAATCTGCCCCTAAGTAGTAAAACAGATATCTTTACTAGAGGTTGCCACTATTTGGTCAAGGGCTAGGAACCAATATACAAGGAGAGAAGATAGTAGGAAAGAAAAAGGAACCCCATACTATATGATCCTGTCGGGGACTGCCTAGAAGTGGCCACACTTGTCACCTTGAGTCAAGGTCCTTCGTGAAAGATTTGTCCGTATACCGAATCTGAATCCTAATTTGCATATGCAAATTAGGATTGATTCAGATTCGGTATACGGCTGAATCTTTCTAATTTGCAAATCTAATTTGGATACGCAAATTAGGGGTGGGAAGGGGAAAACACTTTTTACTTCCTTGTTTTGTGACAAAAAGTCACGCAATTTACCTCCCCGTCCCTAATTTGCACATGCAAATCCTGGTCGAATCCCGACCTGAATCCTGGATTCGTTGCATCCCTATTTATTAGTCATCTGGTGCAGTAAGTTCATGTTTATGTTTGGTATACAAAATACAGCATTTCTAGCCTTATTCTATTTTAGACTTTAGTTCCCCTTTAATAAGTGGTGTCAGTGCTCCATCCAGTTTTGCCTGACTGCCAGACCTGATTTTAAGAGTGGCCACATTTGCCTTTTATTTTCAAAGCACTAGGGCATGTAGACCTTTTTGTAGGTCTGCAGGTATAAAATCCTGTAACTGAACGGTTGTATGGAAACATGTTATGTGGTCAAAATGTCCTAAATTCAAGTTTTCAAAACTTTATTTCCAACTGCAGTTAGGAACATTATCTGAGGTTATAAAGTGAGGAAGACAGAGACAAATAAGTCATGTCTGGACCTTGTCATCTTTAATTTACATATAATTCATGGTTCACTGTAGATTTTCTTCCCAAGAATTTGTCTTTGTGGATATAAAATAACTGAGCATCTGGCTGACACTTTCTTGGCCTGTATTGCAGATGGCCAACATACTCTTATATCCAGAAAGCTCAGAATTATGGAAAGACCATCTCCCATAGACTCCATTTTAACCAAATAATCCAATGATTTCCTGTTTCTCTGTAATAATAAAACAGTAGCTTGTACTTGATCATCATCATCATCATCATCATTTATTTATATAGCGCTATCAAGATACGCAGTGCTTTACTGCAGTTATAGCAAACAGGGAATAAATGGTGGATAACAGACAAGGATTACAGAATACAATAGGGTTTACAAACTAAAAGGTTAGGGTACAATTGAGACATTAGGATTGTATAAACACTTTGTCATTTTTGATACAGCAATGATTAATTAAGGTACATCGAATAGGCCTCTTTAAACAGATGGGTCTTTAAGGAGCGCGTGAAAGTTTGGAAGGAAGGAGAAAGTCTGACAGCTTGTGGCAGAGAGTTCCAGAGAAAAGCAGAAGCCAGAGAGAAGTCTTGTAGACGAGAATGGGCAGAAGTCACCAGAGGAGAAGTGAGGCGAAGATCAGAAGCAGAGCGTAGGTTTCGTGAAGGAGAGTATTTGGAGATTAGAGATGAAATATAGGGAGGGGTTTCATTATTAAGGGCCTTGAATGCGAGTGTAAGTAATTTGAATTTGATTCTAGAAGAGATTGGGAGCCAGTGAAGGGACATACATATGGGAGCAGCTGATGTTGAGCGGCAAGCTAGATGAATGAATCTAGCGGCCGCGTTTAGAATAGATTGGAGTTGTGAAAGGTGACTTGTTGGAATACCTGTGAGGAGTAAGTTGCAGTAATCAAGGCGGGAGATGATGAGAGACTGAATCAGTGTTTTAGTTGATTCTGAACAGAGATAGGGTCGTATTCGAGCAATTTTGCGCAGTTGAATACGGCAAGATTTTGCAAGTGTTTGAATGTGTGGTGAAAAAGACAGATGAGAGTCTAAGATGACTCCTAGGCAGCGTGCCTGTGTGGTGGAATGAAAGGTGATGTTGTTTACGGTGAGTGATATCTGAGGGACAGGGGAAGATCTTGGAGGAAATATGATGAGTTCTGTTTAGAAAGGTTCAGTTTCAGGTGGCCCAACTAAGATATTATTAATCCTTTTTGGAAGCAAACCCAGCCTATTGGGTTTATTTAATGTTTACATGATTGATCCAAATTACAGAAAGACCCATTATCCGGAATACCCCAGGTCCCGAGCATTCTGGATAACAGGTCCAATACCTGTATTTTTTTTTATAAAAAGCTGTATAATAAAAATCAGCCAACACACTAATGTATTACCAAAGTGTCATTTTTGCAAGCAGAACAATAAAAAAAACATCAAGTTAAACTTTATAAGCTAACTAGATTTCTGCTATGAAATATGTTTCCATTCAGGGTTCATAAATGTTTTTTTTTAGCTACGTGACCCTTTAAATCGACATCTTTATTTCATGTACATTATATAATCCACTGCGTAATTTGTCAAGGTTGTAGAGAAACCATGGAAACTGGTTTTACCAACCATGGAAACTATTAATACAAGGAGAATTCAGGCAAGCTGCAATTGGAGGCAGTATGTTTTATGTCTTAATGCAATTATCCAAATAATGCTGCATTTGATATTTTAAAAAAAATGGGATACTGTTAAAAACACAAATCCTTTTTCAAAGTTAACTGGAGGGAATAATGATAGCTTGGGGCCAAGTACAAGTTATTGTTTTATTATTTCTGAGAAAAGGGGTAATCATTTTCAAAAATCTCAGTTATTTGATTATAATGGGAGTCTATGGGAGACGGCTTTCCCATAATTCTGAGCTTTCTGGATAATGGGTTTTTGGATAACAGATCCTATACCTGTATAATATGGGAGAAACTTGCCTCAGGTGGCAGCAGCCCACAAGTTACCAGGGAGACAAAAAGCCACTCCTATTTCTAGGAGCCACAATTTTTAAATTGGAATTTCAGCTCTTCTAGTGTAGAAAGTACAATAGCAACAATGTGGTCCCCCCCACAGGCATCCACAAGGTCCTAAAACCCCCAAACATTTGCATTTCTTTGCTGTCTGCCAATAAGTGTCAATAAGGAAGAGCAGTAATCAACCCATCAACACCATCTGGATCAGCCGACGAAAAAACCCTTGTCCACAATGTAATTGCGCCTTCCCATTGACTCCAGTGCATTTTGTTAAAATGTCACACTTTCAAGAATATTTCTGCGTTTCTGAGATTTTCTTGGGAAATGGGAAATCCTATGTTTTCTACCTGCCAACGGCCAGTGATAAAGTTCCCAATATGTTCTGTGCCCACTCAATCATGCACCCTCGGCAGGTCAATAAGAGAACATAGAGACATACAGCACATACCATATTAGCTCTGTTTATGAAAATGGGAGTCGTTGGTACATTTTTTTTAAATACATTTAGGTTGTGGATATAAGGTTTCAGTATGAGAATCTCCATGTATAAGATGCTGGCATAAGCACCATATTCACACCACAAATCCCTCTGCGGAATGTCACACTTGCAAATGCTTCCACCTTCACCAAGTAAAGCTGATTCAGCAAAACAGATCTGAAAAAGAGAAAAACCTATTGGATATGTTGGTCAGTTGCTCCATCCTACTTTGACTATAATTTATCAGGGGAACAACATGAGAACTGAAATAGAACAATACCAGCCCATGTCCTCATGCCAATTTGGAAATAAGGGAACCTCTTCAAATTTATTTTTCTGATACAGGTATGGGACCTGTTATCCAGAAAGCTGGAAACCTGGTGTTTTCCAGATAATGGATCTTTCCGTAATTTGGTTCTTCATACCTTAAGTCTACTAGAAAATCATATAAACTTTAAATAAACCCACACCCCTGGTTTTGCTTCCAATAAGGATTAATGATGTCTTAGTTGTACGAGCTACTGTTTTATTATTACTGAGAAAAGAGAAAAAGTTTTTAAACATTGGAATTAATTGGATCAAATGGAGTCTATGGGAGATGGCCTTTCCGTAATTAAATGCTTTTTTTGGATAAGAGGGTTTACGGATAAAGAATCCCATACCTGTATACAAAGTTGCTTTGGCAATTAAAAATATTCACTGAATCACCACTTCATTTGTGAAATGGATAGTCCGTAGGCCATTGTTTTATTGGCAGGGTACACCAGAGGCAAATCACTAGTCTTACTGGGGGGGAGTTCACAAACTTTTCTGCAAAAATCTTCAAATGGCACAGAACATATACTTTTCATCCATAATTCACTTGATATTGCATTTTTTTGTCATTTGGGTTAGGAAGAATTGTGAAAACCCCATTCTTACAATATTCCATTGGAATCATTTTTAGGTTTTGACTGAACAAGCATTGCACCCTGGGGAATTCTGCAATTTCAGGGGTCAACAGGCAGGCCAGGTGTACCTAATAACTATGCGCTTCCCATCCCCGATCTGTACAACACAGACTAACGCAGTCAGCTCTGTATTCATGGGGAAAGTGGCAGGTGCTCCAAAATAGAAAAAAACTGGCAGATTAAACGACCCCTCATGTGTACCGTAGGGTAAATTACTGCAGTGTGATGATAAAATGGGTGGACTTATTTTCAACAATTCATCCTGTAGCCCCAACCAGTGGCTCATGAGCAACATGTTACTCACCGACCCCTTGGATGTTGATTTTAGTGGCCTCAAAGCAGGTGCTTATTTTTGAATTCCAGGCTTGGAGGCAAGTTTTAGTTGCATAGAAACCAGATGCACTGCCAAACTGACACCTGTAGGCTGCCAGTCCATATAGGGGCTTCCAAATACCCAATCACAGCCCTTATTTGGCGCTCCCATGGACTGTCTGCATGCTTGTGTTGCTCTCCAACTTTTTTTTTTTTACATTTGAATGTGGGTAAAAAAAAGGTTGGGGACCCCTGCTATAGCCGTTGTCTCTGTAGAAGTACAAAACCCATGTGGAATATTGGGCTGTAGAAAGAGATACAGTTGTTGTACAGTTCATACATGTTATATAAAAAGTAAGAGCCTGCCACTGACATGTCATGAAACAAGCCCTAACATGTTTTTGTTGACTTCTGAGTATAAAGCCGTAAGGGCTGTCTCCAACCTTGTCTGCCCTTGTTCTTAGGTGTCTGCCCTTCAGCCTGTTTCTTGTCACTTTTCTCTCCTTTCAATTCATTACTGACACCTTCATGTGCTGCTAGTTTGTGCCCTTGTTCTAGTCTAGTTGTTTGTATGGGACTTGTTCCAATGATTTCTGTCATGTCTGATCTGCCCTACTCTTGTCCTGCATCACCAGTTCCTGCACATTAGTATTGGTTGAACTATTCAATTAAGTGCCATTTTAAGGTTGTTATAGGGGACGATTGTATGGCTGAATATCTGCCCTGCGAGCCTCTTTGTGCAGAGTTTCTACCCAGCAAATGCCAAGTTTGCAGTGTTACAATTGCGCAATGAAGAAACTTTTTTAGCATTTACTAATTTACTGAATTTACAAACAATTATAGACAATTGTGAATGCAATTCACTGAATTCACTTATTTTTGTTAGTCCAATTTTTTTTTATCTAAGCAAAACTATATGCAAGGAATAAATGTTTTTTCTTTATTCTATTATAACCTGTTTTATAACATTCTCCTGCAAATTATGAATACTTTTCTTTTCATCTTAGGCCTAAACAGGCTCAGGTGATACAAGATAAATCCATTACATCCAATGGGGAAATTGTTGCAATTCAGATTTTACAGTTAAAAAGTCACAGAAGATCTTTTCATGGGGTCAGGTTCTTTTGTTCCATATAATAAACAGAAATTGGACAGTCACACTCTGAGGTTAAAACATTTTGTCATGATTTTGAGTTACCAAAAGTCATATAGGGGTTATGTATTTGCCACAAAAAATGGAAAATTCAACACCAGCTTCCTGATATTTTTTTTCTAGCTGGCTATCCATGGCAATATTTATTTTTAAGTGGAATATCCCCTGAGTGAATGCTGACATGAATGGCCAGTGGTAAATTAACAGAGTTTTCTTTTCCTGACTCCAATGAAAGTCAACATAAGTAAATAGGCCCCTAAAGGCCCCCATACACGGCCGATAAAAGCTGCCGACAAACAGAGTTTCAGCCTATTGGCCTGTGTGTGGTGCCATCCGATGGGCTTCCCCAATCGATATCTGGCGAAAGTCGGCCAGATCTCGAATTGGCAGGTTAAAAAAATCACGTCGGATCGTGGGCGCATCTGTGCGTCTATGTGGTCCCGCGATCTGACCATCCGTATCGGATCCGTTATCATCCGATCGTTGGGCTCTAGGGCCCAATGATCGGATCAGCCTGATATCGCCCACTTCAATATGGGTATATCGGGGAGAGATCCACTCGTTTGGTGACATCGCCGAACGAGCGGATCTCTACGTCTCTGGCCACCTTAAGAATCAAAAATTAGAATTTCACAGAATGGTACAAATGAATACATAACATGCCTGAGACTAAATCTGGTATGTTTTGTCACAAAACAATTTTGGGGCCTAGTCACTAACATTCAAATTTAAAACTCTAAAAATTCAAATTTTATCAAGTGTAAAAACTAGGAAAATGCTTTAAGAATTTTTTTTTTATAAATTTAATAAATAGGCCTCCACATGTATGCAGATCCAAATGACTGAAATATTCCTTTTCCAGAAATCCCCAGGTCCTGAGCATTCTGGATAATAGGTCCCGTACCTGTACAGAAACATAGCTTCAGCTCTGGTGACACCATGCAATTAGTCGTGTATACTTCAGGCATCTAGTTGACAAGGATGACCACTCTTTGCTTTTTCCCAACAAACTGTCATAGTTTGTCCTTGAAGTTTTTCCGTGAAACCTGTCTGATGGAATTCACATAACCTGTTCTCCATGTATGCAAATCCACTGACATTCTGAACTCTGAGGGGCACATTCACTTAGCTCGAGTGAATGAATAGAAGAAAAAATACTTTGAATTTCGAACGTTTAAATTGGCTACTTCGACCTTTGACTACGACTTCGAATCGAACGTTTCGAACTAAAAATCGTTTGACTATTCGACCATTCGTTAGTCGAAGTACTGTCTCTTTAAAAAAACCTTCAACCCCCTACTTTGCCAAGTAAAACCTACCAAACATCAATGGAAGGTACCCATAGGCTTTCTAACAAATTTCTGGTCGAAGCAAAATCGTTCGATCGATGGATTAAAATCCTTTGAATTGTTCAATTCGAAGGATTTAATCGTTCGACCGAACGATTTTTCCTTCGAATTGCGGTAAATCCTTCAACTTCAATATTCGAAGTCGAACTATTTAACTTCGACAGTCGAATATCGAGGGTTAACCCTCAATATTCGACCCTAAGGAAATGTGCCCCATAGTCTTAAATACAGAGTGCGCCTTTCTTAATGGTCTCAAAAGCATACTGTACACTAACATGTATACACAATCATACAATACAGAAATAACAGTGTCATAGCTCAATTTAATGGAAAAGCGGACACGGCCACCGAACCTTGGGCTCAGTTCAAGGCAAACCCCACGTTTTTAAAGCTCTTATTGCTGTTTTTCTTCTTTAGAAGCCTGCAGTGCTCGAGTGCTAGGCAAACACCTCCATTCCGGAATAACCATGCCGACTGGCAAAGGGCCCGTGTTGATTTAAGTAGAGGAGCAAGTTATACATGAGCTGAAATGTTTCGCTTGATCAAGTTGCTCATCAACATGTACGCGGTCTTACTTCGTCCCGAAAAAAAAAAAAATGTGATTAATGTAACAGGTCTTATTATTTGTATTCTGGGAGCATGAGATGTTTCATTTGTAGCCAAAGAACAGAAAGTCCTCATATCGTTTGACAGTTTACATGGGCCATCTGCAGGGTGAGAGTTATGCCTCTGCACTCTAGTACAGCCAAAGGAATGTGCAATGAAGATGAATAGGAAAGAACACTGTGTAAAACATGGATCAAACAATGCACATAAATGTTGTTTTGTGTATAAACATCAGCCCAAGGCATTGTATAGGCAAACACCACCTGGAGGCACTAATATACCGGCACACAGGCCCAACCCTTAACTGTCGGTTACCATTTACCACAATGAGAATACATGCATGGGATCTGTTATCCAGAATGCTTGAGACCTGGGGTTTCTGGATAACTGATGTCTCAGTAATTTGGATCTTCATACCTTAAGTCTACTAGAACATCATGTAAACATTAAATAAACCCAATGGGCTGGTTTTGCTTCCAATAAGGATTAATTATATCTTAGTTGGGATCAAGTACAAGGTACTGTTTTATTATTACAGAGAAAAAGGCAGTATTGTAAATCTGTATTATTTGGATAAAATGGAGTCTATCTTAGATGGCTTCCTGTAATTTGTAACTTTCTGCATAATGGGTTTCCGGATAACAGATCCCATACCTGTAATGCCTGACACTGCTAGCAGAGAGAGGTTCTCAACCTAAAAATCTCTAATGCCCTGCGTGCCACCACCAAAGTTATATATAAACTCACTCTAAATAAAGTTATTAGCAAATGGTCATGTAGGTAATGCTTAATGTACTAGAAGATAATGTTTTTAAGTAAAAAGTTTTTACTTGAAACTCTGATGGTAAGAGTAAGGCACAATATTTTTAGACTTTTCTAAATACCGGAAAATCTAGAAACCTGTTATTCAGAAAGCTCCGAATTAAGGGATGGCCATCTCCCATAATAATGAATCAGTATCATGTACTTGATCTCAACTAAGATATAATTCCTCCTTATTGTTGGCAGAACAATCCTATTGGGTTTAATTAATATTTAGATCCCTTACCTGGAAAACCCAAGGTCCAGAGTATTATGGATAACAGGTCCCATACCTGTGTATATACTGTATTTATATATATATATATATATATATATATATATATTATCACAATAGAGCACAACATTATTCAACTAACTTTTAGGAGGTTATTTACTAAACCTTGAATTAATCTGGTTAGGCGGTTTGGGGCAAAAACTGGAATTTTTCAAGATTTATTATACCTCGATGGTGCAAAAAGCCAGAACCCGAAAATCCGCCATCTCAGACCTCTCAAGGTCCGGTATAAGTCAATGGGAGAGGCACCTATCTCAATTTGACGTTATTGTGAATTGTGCTGAGTTTAGCAAGAAAATCCCCAAAAATGTCAGGTTTTCGCTCAATTTTATCAGGTTTTTTCCCGATCCCATTAATTCTAGTTTATAAAATAATAAATAAGGTCAACTAAGGGCAAGGGATGGTTGTGGTTTTTTCAATAAAATATTGAGATAAATTTGGAGTTTACTAAATAATCCCCTGGATGATAGCTCAAATAAGGGTACTGCCATGCCTTGATACCTGGGTTATACCATTTTTTCAGAAGAAAATCATCTCAGTAACAAGGGTAGTTGTGTTTCCCTGTATGGAATAAAAAAAACTTTAAAGGAGCACTGTAAAGGAACTTTACAGTATATACAGTATTTGAGAAAACAAAACAAGCCCTTGTCAAAAGGATGAAAAACTGGACACTCATTTTGGCTTTAGTCCCAGGACAACATTTTTCACACCTTGGACATTCAACAGAGGATGTATAATATCAGTAGGTAACACAGCGCAACTCTGTCGGGACACACCGAAATAAAAACCAATTCACATATATCAAACGTTGCTCTCCAGGAATGGTGGCCTAAACCAGGACTGCATTTTTTTCATGCCCATTATGGAGATGTTAAGACACTTTATTCCTGTGAAACAGACAAGTCTCACAACTAATTTTGCTACCCTACCCATAAATCACCCCAGGACACAGGTTTATTGATAACCTTCTGTTTTACTGTTACCTAAATGTGGTTTATCTGGCGACTCAAAGCAACTAATGAAGAACTTCTAAACTATACGGGATAGAATATTTTCATTATATATATATATATATATATATATATATATATATTACTAAATTAAAGGGTTTAGAAATTAAGCTAAAGAATGGAGCTGGCAAATGAAAGGGGTGGTTCACTTTTAAATGAGAACTAAACCCCCCAAGTGAGAGCCTCCATTGCTCTTCTCCCCACTTTCTCCCCGTGTAGCCCACTACTTAAAAATGTGTTGCGAAAAGTCACACAGACTTCTCCATGCAGAGTAACATAGTGGAGCTCACAGGCACCATCTTTGGATACTCTTCTTTTCCTTCCTTTTGGAACCCTCTTCTTTCCTTTGACTATCTACGGAGCTTTCCGGCACATACACAGTAGATGCGTACAGGAAACCGGCTCCAACTGTGCATGCAGCTTAGAGAATATATCCAAAGATACCGAAGATGGTGCCTGTGAGCTCCGTTCCGAAGTCTGTGCGATTTTCTTGCGACACTTTTTTAAGTAGTGGGCTATGCGGAGAGAAAGCAGGTTGGGTGGCCAATGGTGGCTAGTAGATGGGGACTCTCTTTAGGAGGGGGGTTTATTTCTCCTTAACCACTCCTTTCATTTGCCAGCTCCATTATTTAGCTTAAGTTAAAATATTTTTAGTTCTCCTTTCAGTTAACTTTAAGTAGGTTGTAGAATGTCCAATACTAAGCAGCTGTTCAATTCCAGCTTTCAAAGGGGGGTCACTGACCCCATCTAAAAAAAAGCTCTGTAAGGCTATAAATTTATTGTTATTGCTACTTTTTATTACTCGTCTTCCTATTCAAGCCCTCTCCTATTCATATGCCAGTGTCTTATTCGACTCAAACAATGGTTGCTTGGGGAATTTGGCCCCTAGCAACCAGACTGCTTGAAAATTGAGAACTGGAGAGCTGCTGAATAAAAAGCTAAATAACTGAAAAACAACAAATGATAAAAAATTAAAACCAATTGCAAATTGGCTCAGAATATCACTCTCTATGTCTTACTAAAAGTTAACTCAAAGGTTAACACCCCCCTTTAACACATGCAAAATAAGTCTTTCAAGGGCCCCTTGTAAAGGTGGCCATAGACGCACAGATAATATCGTACAAAACTAATTTTCGTCCAATATTCGATGCGTGTATGGTGGAAAAAGAGCCGACCGATATCGGCAGAAGACTTGGATATCGGTCGGCTCGCTGATCGGGCTGGACAGAAAATTTTGATCGGGTGCTTTTGAAGGCTCCCAAACATCGGCCATTGTTAGTGCTGAATCATCAGATACAGGTAGAAACAATAGAATTCTATATATCTGACGATTCAGCTCTACATGTGTGTATTGAAACAAACGATCTTTCTTGGAAAGATCTTTTCCAAGAAAAATTGTAATTGTTACATTTATGACCGCCTTAAGTTTAAGCCCTAAAGCCAGGATACAAGGATATATGGTATATATGGAAAACGTAAAATTCTACCAGAGGCCTATATTTCATTCAGGGGCACATTTAACCACGTCATTAATAAGCACAATTATTATTTAGATTTCTAAATGGCAAACTGCACATGTCCACGCTCATTTATGACTCTTCTTACATTTCCCCACTAGTGGTTTATAAACAGTCAACAGTAATAAGTTTTACAAAAACAGACAGTCAAGTTGCAAAGGATCCATCGAAGGGAAACATGTAGATTCAAGTAAAATGGATACATTTAATTGTATTGATATTTTAAAAATACAGTGCATGTCAGTCTTGTCTAACCTGCAGCCCTTGTGACAGCCAAAGCTGAACAGGTTCTCCATATTTTATCATTTTTGCCCTTTAGATGGACCCAGACTTTCCTCCATTCAAAGGACCCATCCATTGTCTAACTCTGGCCATGATTATTGTGAATTACCATAGGACATTACCATGTAATACAGTATGTGGCCAGGTCCAATTTTTCTCACATTTCTGAAACAACCCCTTTCTCCTCTTCTTTGAATAAATGTGCCCTTTTCTGTGATATTACATATAATTGCTGAGATACTGCGGGTACTTTCTTGTATTGTACATATTTGAGGACATCAGATAAACCTTAGGCTGGGTTTAAAAGAATATACAAGATTTAATTAGGTTTATTAAAAACACTTTAAGAAGGTAACATCATCAGCCATCTGGGGCTCATTTTGTAGCACTCGCCAGTTTTCCCCAGTGTAGCAATCCATACAATTAAATCTAACATTTTTGCTGCCCTGATTATTTTCAGATGATAATACATCTATATTTCCCTTTTAACCAAAAGAAGGTTGCAAGGCCCCTTCCATGATATAATTATTAATTATACAAATCTGTGCCTTATATTTCTTCCCACACCCTAAAAATATTTTAATGAGCTCTTGGCTTGAACTGGCGGAAAGAAGTCATTCATAACATGTGCTGGAAGGCTTTTGGCACAGCTCAGGATTTATGAAGAATTTTCACTGATAAGAATAGGCTTATTACTAGTTTATTTGCAATGAACGCTTTTTTAACTGATAGTAATGATTGCCTGATGATACTTGTTGCGCTTTTAAATACACACGCCATGTTAATGGGAATTTATATATTTATATATATCAATGAATTGCATATCCTATTTATATTTTCACTTGGAATTATTCCACACGACTGCCGATACATGCTATATATGATAAAGCAGCGTTGGTGGTGTAGGGATAAAAGACGTTAACCATGCTACATGGGGTGGGGGTGTATAAGTCCAGGGGTAGGGATTGTAGTTCTTGTTCCCGAGGGGATGGAGCACATGGCTCTTTCTCTTTGGCAGAGCCGCTCCTGCTATGAGTCAAGGTGAGGGCGGCAAAAAAACGCCATTGATAACTTTAAGGGCATTTTTATGGTGCTTGGTTAGAACTGCGTATTAGAGAGTAAACATGCAGACATTAAAGCCCTACTGAAAATAATAGAATATGCACTATAGCAATTCCCATGGGGACAACTTGCTAGCCAACATCCACAACACAACTCCGGTATTTGCGTTTTTCAGCAGAAACAGCAATATGCCAAAGAAATGTCCTATTATTGAATCCGGATTGAAAATGTACTTCGCTGAAATACGTTGAGTATTTTCAATATGGCAGCCAAACTCTCGCGAGATGGATTGCGCATTTACGCATTTGTGGCATTGTATGTCGGGATCTGTTATCCAGAATGTTCAGAACCTGGGGTTTAATGGATCTTTCCATAATTTGCATCTTCATACCTTAGGTCTACTAGAAAACTATTTACGTAAACATGAAATAAACCCAATAGGCTGGTTTTGCTTCCAAAAAGGATTAATTATATCTTAGTTGGGATCAAGTACAAGCGACTGTTTTATTATTACATGGAAAAAGGAAATAATTTAAAATAAATGTAATTATTCAGTTATTGCTGTTACTAACATGTTAGCCCTAAAATCCAAGGCTTGCTTTGCTTTTCTAAAGGTCCGCATGTTATTTTTTTTTTACATTTATTCAGTGGTTTAAATTGAGGAATATATGATGGTTTCATACTATCTGATGGGAAAATAACCAAGGGTTGTATATAATAAAGTGTGGGATACAGAAGCCCATTGGTCTATAAAACCATTAATCTAGAAAGAAACAATAACATAAGGCAGCATTTATATCGTAGTGTCCATCACTGCCATTATGTACCCAGAGCATTAAGAGATCCATTTAGGTTGTAAAGTTCGTCCAAAACATGACTCAGTTGGCAGCAATGTGAAAGTGCCAGAATAATTTCTACATTCTGACGTTTTAAATGGATAGCCTTTTTCCGTTCTCTGCGGCTTAATTGACTCTTGTGGATCTCAATAAGTGCTCACTGCTATTCTTCATTATTAAAACAGCCGTTTTTTCCATACCAACCTTAATAAAGATATTGCTGTTTATCTACGTTATTATTATACTTTATTGTTATTCCATACATGCTGCATTAATATACAGGTATGGGACCTGTTATCCAGAATGCTCGGGACCTGGGGTTTTCCAGATAACGAATCTTTCCGTATTTTGGGTCTTCATGCCTTAAGTCTACTAGAAATTCATTTAAACATTAAATAAACCCAATAGGCTGGTTTTGCTTCCAGTAAGGATTAATTATATATTAGTTGGGATCAAGTACAAGCTACTGTTTTATTATTACAGAGAAAATGGAAATAATTTTTAAAAATTTGGATTATTTGGATAAATTGGGAGACAGCCATTCCGTAATTTGGAGCTTTCTGGATATTGGGTTTCCGGATAAGGGATCCTATACCTGTATTAGTATACAGCTCATAACCCTTTACTTGAATTAATTTTGTCATTTATTATGTTCTGTATTGTTGAATAGTTGGGTTGGTTCAACCTTTAAGTTAACCTTTAGTATGCTATAGAATGACCCATTCTAAACAACTTTTCAATTGGTCTTCATCTTTTTAATAGTTATTCATAGTTTATATTTATTTTGCCTTTTTCCTGTGACTATTTCCAGCTTTCAAATGGGAATCAATGACCCCATCTAAAAACAAATGCTCTGTAAGGCTACAAATGTATTTTTATTGCTACTTTTTATTACTTTCTATTCAGGCCTCTCCTAGTCATATTCCAGTCTCTTATTCAAATGAATGCATGGTTGCTAGGGGAATTTGGACCCTAGCTATCAGATTGATGAACTTGCAACCTGGAGAATAAAGAGCTAAATAACTAAAAAAACACAAATAATTAAAATAAATGTGTATATATATATATATATATATATTCATTTTTTTAATTATTTGTGGTTTTTGAGTTATTTAGCTTTTTATTCTCCAGGTTGCAAGTTCATCAGTATATACATATATATATATATATATATATATATATATATATATACACATAATTACCTTTTTTTATATTATTTATGGGCGAATTGATTCGGCCGGCGCAAATTCTCTGTGAATTTGCGTGATTCACCGACAGTGAATAAATTCGCGAAACGGCCACGAAAATTTGGGGGTGTAAAAAAAATTGTTGCCGGCATCAAAAAACGGACGCCGGCATCAAAAACAGATGCCGGCATAAAAAACTAGACGCCGACGCCCTTTCACAAATTTTTCCCCGCAAATTCGCCCATCACTACTTATTTATATTAAATTATATTACATGGGTCGCTGGGCTCTTTGCACTACGTATTGTTTAACATTACAGAAGCATTTCTTGAGCTCTGGGATTCTGACATTTTTCCCTTTGGGCTAAATAAGATTGTTGGCAGATCTGCATCTGGATAATTACTTCCAGGAGAAGCCACAAATGCTTCTGGGATTTACATGAACTTACTTTATATGTAATTGAATATACATGGTTTGATCATATTATACAAATCAATTAAAGAGGCAATGTTGCCCATCTTTTACAAAGCCTTAGGCAAAACA
Organism: Xenopus petersii; assembly: GCA_038501925.1. Lineage (NCBI taxonomy): Eukaryota > Metazoa > Chordata > Amphibia > Anura > Pipidae > Xenopus > Xenopus petersii. The sequence goes on along the minus strand of CM076672.1, from coordinate 209,855,356 downwards.
TGCCAGATGCTTCTGTAGAAAGAATGTATAATACATAATGTTGAGGAAATTGCCCATGTACACATTTACTTGCCGTCTTTCCACACTTTTGTCATTCCTAGCAATCTCTTACTCCCTCTCATACTTATCAAGCTTTGTCAAAAAAACAGTGCTAAAATACCCACATTGCCCTCTACTTGCCAGTCATCACTGCATAAAATCTGTTGAATTTATTAATTTGTGTACTAAAGAAGAAATGTTCATTTCTATACAGGTTTTTTTTCTGGTTTAAAATTTTTTACACATTTTTATAATTAGGTGCTTTTCAGCCCCCTCTGCTGAAGGGGCCAAAGTGAGAGGTCTGCATTGCTAGTGCAAGAGAGCAAATGTATTCTTTGCATTAGTAGAGCTCAAATTAAGATTTAAATGGGTTGCACACCTTTGAGTTAACTTTTAGGGGCAGATTTACTGAGAACATAAGACCTATGAATGCATTATAAAGGAAAAAAGGGACTGTTTTAGTAATGAAGAACAGCAGTGAGCACTACTCCGATGCGACACGACGTTGTGTAACGTCGCATCAATGCTGCGACACCAACCGACAATGCTATTACTTACCTTATTCTGTCGCATCTGACGTGACGCCTGCGTTTTTGCGCAGCGTGTCAGATTGCGCGGAAATCGTCCATGTAGTCCTACCCTAAAACCTGCCGTGTTCATGTAGAAGTCAATGGCAGAGGTCCATTGACCTATTTGCTTTCCTGACATTAGAGTTTTTATTGGCGAAAAACTTGATTCGAATTCGATTTGAGTTTTCGGGTCAGTAACATTCTTTAGAATTTTAGATGTTTGAGTTTTTCGTTAATTAAGATAACATTCGAGTTTCGAGGTCATTTGAGGTAAAAAAAAAAACATTCAACCTTTGATAAATCAACCCCTTAGTATGATGTAGGAGTGAAATTCTGAGACAATTTGCAATTTGTTTTAATGTTTTTATTATTTTTGGTTCTTGCCTTATGGTAATTAGATTTATATTCAGCAGCTCTCCAGTTTGCAATTTCAGCAATCTGGTTCATAGGGGCAAATTCACTAACCGGCGAAAATTCACCATCGTTGGCTTCGCGCACATCGCATCACTTTGCCAGGCGTAAATTCGCCTGGACAAGGCTAATTCACGAAGATCCGAAGTTAGCACAGGATACCAAACGCTGGCGAAGTTGCGCTAGCGAAAATATGCTCAGCAGTTTGAAGTTACGCTAGCGTTGTCTAATTTGCATACAGCGTGCAGTTAAAGTACAATGGGCGTATATGCTGCAGCAACTACATTATACTACACAAGGCCAGGGAACCTTAATAAAATTATATAGCGGTGTTATATTGCCCTACACATGTGCCCACAGTATAGTTTAGGTGTCATATGTTATCAAATGTAGGGGGGAAGGAGGGTGGATACAAATTTTTTTTGAGGAACTCCTATCTACTCTATTGCACTTTGCCTGGTCTGAAGTGGCGAAAGGCAAGTCTGGCGATAGAGGTAACGGTCAGTAAAATCAAAAACGTAGTGAATTTGCGTAGTAACGCTCTTTCGCCAGACCGAAAATTCGCCTGGTGTTAGAGAAATCTCCTTGGCGAAAATACGCCAGCAACCATTAGTAAATCGGCGAAGTGCCGAAATGACATCACACTGAAATTTCGCCAGCTTTAGCCACATCGCCCTTTAGTAAATTTCCCCCATAGTGATGAGTGAACTGGGGTGTTGCACTTCATGTAAAGTTTGCAAAACACCAAAATTGTGCCAACATGGGAATGTTTTAGCCCAGCAATTGCATATACTGTACATTGCCCTACATTGTTAGAGAAGCTCCTTTCTACTGTGTTGGTTTGTGTCACGAGTCCCTTCCTTACAGCCGGACGGTTTTATTTCCAAAAACTAAAAACATTCACATGAAAATGCAAAACGACACTATCCCCTCATCTTCATCATCATCATTTATGTAAAATAGAATGTTTCAGCTATGACATTAGGCTGAAAGTTACAAAATAAAGAACTATAAGAAGCAAATAATGAAAAAATATTTGTGAAACAGATAAATTCATTATCCATTACAGGTAAGTAGAGGGTTTTTTATAGAGAATATATTATTAGAATCTTGCCATTTTAAACCTGCAGATAAAAAGATAGCCAGGAGTTACATATGATCAGCAGTACAATTATGGGATCCGTTTCCAGAATCCAATATCCAGAAAGCCCATAGACTCCATTTTAATCAAATAATTTAAATTTCCTTTTTCTCAGTTCCGTGTACTTAATCCCAAATAAGATATAATGAATCCTTATTGGAAACAAAACCAGCCTATTGAGTTTATTTAATGTTTACAAGATTTTTTAGTAGACTTAAAGTGGACCTGTCACCCAGACACAAAAAGCTGTATAATAAAAGTCCTTTTCAAATTAAACATGATATCCAATTTCTATTTTTTATTAAAGCATTCATAGCTGTTGTGAGCTTGTTTAAAAATCTCAGCTGTCAATCAAATATTGGCTGCCCCTCCTCTATGCCTAGGCATAGAGGCAGGGCAGACAATTACTTTCACCATCCATCACTTACTAAATGTCACTGCTCTCCCCACATTCCCTCGTTCTCTTCACTATTTAATTGTGTAGCCAGTGCATGGGGATGGACATCGGGTCTCCCATTCTGGTGCACAAACAAGATTTTGAGATGATACAAGGCTTGTCTTAATAACAGTGTTCACAAAATGGCTCCTGCCTGCTTGCTATAATTATGAATTCCCAGTTTGAAGGAAACAAGATTCAAATAATTTATACAGTGTAATTAAAGTTCATTTTGCTTGACTAATGTGATAAAAAAGGCTTTTAAATATTTTTTTTGGGGTGACGGGTTTCCTTTAAAGGGGTGGTTCACCTTTAAGGTAACTTTTAGTATGGTATAGAACGACCAATTCTAGGCAACTTTTCATTTGGTTTTCATTACTTATTTTTTATAGTTTTACATTTAATTTACTTTTACTTTTTCTACTGACTTTTTGCAGCTTTTAAATGGGTATCGCTGACCCCTTCTAAAAAACAAATGATCTATAAGGCTACAAATGTTATTGTTATTGCTACTTTTTATTACTCGTCTTTCTATTCAGGACAATCCTATTCATATTCCAGTCTCTTATTCATATTGTTGCATGGTTGCTAGGGTAATTTAGACCCTAGCTACCAGAATGCTTAAAGGGAAACTCCACAAAAACATAACTTAAGCTTTTTGAAAAGTAAACATATTTTCAAGCAACTTTGCAAAATACATCAAAATGCAGACTTTTCATGATTTTTAATGGTTTGGGACAGTTACCTAATCCTAGCCCCTGCTCTCCTGCTGATCTGTCTGACTACTTTGCTGAGCCGGCTGACTACTGTTACTTTGTATCAACAACTAGCTGTCCTCAGCATCCTTCAAAACCCACAATTCCCTGTACACGTGATTTCAATAGGAAACAGAACATCACAGTGCAATGCATTGTGGGTTATGTAGTTCCTGCATGCTGTCTGTAAACTGCGGAGAAGTTGTTACAATTTGTAACATCAGTATTTTAGTCCCTCCTTCCCTGCCAGGATTTTAAAATAATGCAGAAAGAGAAAAACTGTTAAAAAACAGATTCCAGCATAGAAAATGGCATTTATTCATACTTTTTGAAGAAATAGGTAACTGTGATGGGTATATTAGGGGTTTCTGTGTAATGTGGGCCCCTTTATCAAATTTTTGTTTGGAAGCCGGAGTTCCCATTTAAGATGCAAATTGAAGAGCCACTGCATAAAAAGTGAAATAACTCAAAAACCTTAAATAATAAAAACTGAATAGCAATTGCAAACGGTCTCAAAATATCACTCTCTACATCATGCTAAAAGTTATCTCAAAGGTGAACAACCCCTTTAAGGTATGAAAATCCAAATCATGGAACGACCCCAGGTCCCATACCTGCATAAGATTGTCGTGTTATTATATAAGCTCCCCCACTCAGGTCGGGAAGGGGTAGATTCAGTGTACCCCTGGGAGAAGACATGAAATATGGGAGGTAGTAACATAGGTGTGGTAGGGCTATAGAAAGATTACAGTGTAAGATACAACAGAAGAGAAATTAAACAAGGCAGTTTGAAAATAGATTTTTTTTTTAACTTCTACCAACATTTTGAAAATAAAGGTAAAATTAGAATTCAGGACATTTGCTCCCTAAGGGTAGGACTCCACGAACGATTTTGTCGCGATCCGACGCACAGCGTACATCGTCTGCATCCAACAGTCGTCAGTAACGTAACTTGGTGGGGGCGGGCCCTGGTGCCCCACCCTCGTCTGCGCGATGTATCTCTGCGCCTGCAGCCGGCTCCAGCCGGCTGCAGCACGCACGATCTTCCGGGGGGGCCCTGCGGGGGTGCGGGCCCTGGCCCATTTGCACCCCCTGCTCCCCCGGTTGTTACGCCCCCTGACAGTCATGTCGCATCGAATCAACGCTACGACACCAAGGAACAATTCAATCTCTTACCTTATTTTTGTCTAATGCGTTTTGTCGCAGCGCGTCGGATCGTGACAAAATCGTCCGTCGAGTCCTACCCTTAGGATCCTTACCTGTCGATATATGCTATATGAGGCATGAACACCAATATATAGTGACATTTGGATGAGGTTTCTACAAAGAGCAAGGCTCATAACTTAATGGATGGGGCTTTAACCCTTTTTCCCTCAGGCCAGGGTTGTTCATATCCATAAGTTAGTTGAGCTTTTATGATAGTGACTGCCCTGATGATTGATGAGGGCTGTTGACCATTTAGGAGACAGCGATTCCAGTCTGGATTTCTGGATTTATTTTAGGGGTGATAAGGAGTATCATATATAGTGGCACAAAATGTTCTAGATTGAAAGCACACGGAAAGAAATATTTGGTTGTTCATGTTCTGTTCTCCATTGCTGAACATAGTTACCTCTAATTATAATAGAGCCATAAAGTAGTTAATAAAGACAACACAAATGGAAAATGTGGCTGTCACCATCCTTAAACATGTATTAAGGGGCACATTCACCAAGCTCGGGTGAATGAATAGAGGGAAAAATACTTTTTTTTGTGCTCCTCGACTATCGAATTGGCGTAAATTCGCCTGAGTAGAATGATTCGAATAGATCGAGTTGCAAAAACGCTGCGACTATTCGCCCATTCGATAGCCGAAGTACTGTCTCTTTTAAAAATACTTCGACTGCCTGCTTCACCACCTAAAACCTACAGAATTGCTTTAAAAGTCTATAGGAAAGTCCCATAGGCTTGTTTTCTAAGTTTTTGGTCGAATAAAAAGGCATTCGATCAATCATTCGATCGAATGGAAATCCTTCGATCGAATTCGACTATTCGTCAACGCGTAAATTCACCCGAATTGCCTATTCTATTCTATTCCCCAGTCGAATTTCGAGGGATTTAACCCCTCGAAATTCGACCCTTGATACATCTGCCCCTAGGTGTTTCAAATATCATTTGTTTGATGAATGAAGTTAACCCTGGCAAACTTTAGCTTATAAATGCATGTTAGCATTCTTCTATGATGCATTCACATCAGGAGCAGATTTAACAGATGACTTTTGTTTTACATTTTTGTATGTGTTCAGTAACTGACATTATAGCAGTGAACCCTTTACTATGTTCCAAAGCCATAATGAAGTGCAGCCTTCCATGGAGTAAATGACAGAAGGTAGCACTAAAACAAGAACTATAAAAAAGAAACAGATCTGAAGTACAATGTACCTGATGCCATGATTAATTAAAAACAAGTTGTTCGGTAAGTATATTTGAAGGACTAAATTTAATTCATTTAGCTTTGTCAACAGTTAAAAAAAAAGTAGTAATGTAGAGTAAAAAAAACATTAAGAGCAATCTCCTTTCCTGGGCCTAGAAGTATAGAAGTGTTGACCTAACAAAATCTAAGGAAGTGGTCCCCAACCTTTTATAACTGTGAGCCACAGTTAAATATAACAAGTTTTGGAGAGCAACAGAAACATGTTAATCGGGTGCAAATAAGGGTTGTGATTGGACATTTTGGTAGCCCCTATGCAGACTGGCAGCCTACAGGAGGTTCTGTTTGGCAGCACATCTGTTTTTTATGCAGCCAGAACTTGCGACCAAGCCAAGAGTTAAACAAATTAGCAGCTGCTTTGAGGCCACTGGGAGAAACATCCAAGTATTTGGTGAGCAACATGTTCCTTACGAACCACTGATTGGGGCCACTGAACTAAAGGCTAACATGTCTAAGACCAAAGTCTATCTAATGTATCAGCCAATATGACTTAGAGGGAATTTCACATCTTCACAGCTCTCACTGTAAAAATTCCTTCTGAATATTTAGGCAGAACCTCGTATCTTCTAATTGGAATGGGTGCCCTCTTGTCAGCTAGAAAGAAAATAAAGCATTGGAGAGATTATTATATGATCCCTTTATATATTGATACATAGTTATCATATCCTCCCTCTCTTTAGTAAAACAAATCCCAACTTGGCCAGTTTTTCCTCATAGCGAAGATTTTCCATACCTTTTACCAGATTAGTTGTCCTTCCTTGGACCTTCTGGTGATACACATACACACACCAATCCAGAATCTGACTAGTCTAGTGGGAATTGGGAAATATTCTGGTAGGTCCTCTGTGCTTACTTCCTGCTGGATAAAAAAAAAACCTTTAGTAGCAGGTCCTTCTTCTCCTGCCTTTTGCATTTATATATATACAGGTATAACTTATACATAAAAACATATCCATATATTTATATATTTATACATACCTGTATATATAAAAAGTCCAGTTAGTACCCACACTCTTTCTCCGTTGTTCGTTTGAGGGTGCTTGGTCAATTATTAATGTATAATGCTTGTAGAAGGTAAAGCACTCCAAAATCTTGTGTCTCAAAATTTTTTTAAGTTGGGGCCTTTATCAAGGCTTACTTATTGCTGGATAAAAAAAACAACCTGTAGTAGCATGTGCTACTAAATGTTGCTAGGTACAGAAAATGACCCATTCTAACCCAATTCAAAAATATTGTACTAGATAAATTCTATGATGATGAAAGTTTTTAATGTTGTCGGTAACAAACAGTCAATATGGTACAGATACAGGAGACGTAGGAATAGTTGGGGTCACAGGCCGGGTCAAAAATACCAATATTGCAATACCAGGGAGAATTCAGAAGAGTAGTCAGAGACGGGCAAAATCAGGACAGGCAGCAGACAGGACGAAAACCAGGGACAGGCAGGATCAGTAACAAGACAGCAATACACAAATAATGCACAGAGGAACTAAGAATTAGACCTTTTTGTTGCACAGTGAATATTTGCCTGAGGCCATTTTAATATTTAAACTTTGTGACAAACGCGAAGACATCAGATGAGAACCTGCGTAAAAAAAAAAGAGCTGCAGATCCGGTGACTATACAGAATTGCATTTTTGTTGTAAATTACCAATAAGAATACATAAGGATGTTAGTAGTCAACGGAGAGTAGAAAGGCAATCAGCCTGTAACTTTATGGATCTATAATCACGTAACTCCTTGGTTATATGTCACATTGTCATAATGTGCAGTGGAAATATATAAGGATCTCTAGATTCATTTATACACTTCTCTGTATCCGGACCATTATCCAGTGTAACTGCTGCAGACAAACGAGCATTCCCAGGCCAATAAGAAAGTAATAATGAAAGTAATAATGCATAAGAAGGTGAACACATAAAATGAAGGTGAACAAAGTAAGTGGTTTTTCCGGTTGACCTCAGAAGACATTGGACTTGCTTACCTAGGTGCTCATGATTTGATTTGTTTAATTATAACTAGTAATTTCCATCCTGTTTAGGTGGTTCACAATTAAGTTAACCTTTAGTATGCTAATTCTAAGCAACTTTTTAATTTGTCTTCATTGTTTATTTTTTTATCATTTTTTAATTATGTGCCTTCTTCTTTTAACTCTTTCGAGCTTTCAAAAGTGGGTAATAAAATCAAGTGCTCTGAAAGGCGACAAATGTATTGTTATTGCTACTTTTTATTACTCATCTTTCTATTCAGACCCTATCCTATTCATATTCCAGTCTCTTATTCAGATCAATGCATGGTTGCACTCTCTACACCATACTAAATGTTAATTTAAAGATGAACAACTCCTCTAATATTTTGTGTATCTTTGCGTATTTTGAATCTTTCGTCCACCATTTTCATTGTTATTGTTTTATTCTTTTTTAATGTTTTCTGTGCATAATTTTAAATATTTTATTAATGAAAGTGTCTTGTCAGTCTAAAGTATCCTGCTTGGTGTTACAGAATGTATGCTGAATGAACCCCAAGTAGAATAAAATATCATGGCTCCCTTTCTCTTCTTGTCTGCAAGCCATTTCTGAGAAACAGCACGGGAATGAGTTTCTCAGAATCATGGAGGTGTGCTTCCCTTGAAACCTACGTTTGGGCATGTAAGACAGTCCATCATAATGTACTATACTAAACTGACAGATGCATAAAGCACATGTTGCGGATTGATAATTAATTGGATGTCTAACACTTCTGCAAGAGGGAAAGCCAAGAGGGAAAGAGCCCACAGGCAACACATATGTACAATTCCTTACGGTTTACAACAGAGAGTTTCTGCAAGGACAACATATTCTGCTTATACTTATTCAGAGCTGGTGTTAGATTGGGACAGAGAAAAATTGGATGAAAGCAGACAAGGAAAGGCGCAGTGCAGTGTCGGACTGGCCCACCAGGATACCCAGGTGTCAGTGGGCCCTCATGCTGTTACACATTTGGCCTATTTGACGACCATTCCTTATTTCTATGAGAACAAAGAGGCTACATAAATGAAATAAATAATTAAAGTATGCAAAGAAAAGAGACGAGGAGAAGAGAGGTTTAGTGAGGAAAGGAAGAATAATAGTACTGGGCCCCTGGTCTAATGCTTTTTGGTCTAAGGGTTTTGGGTCGGCCCCTGATGTCCCAGTCCGACACTGGCGCAGTGCTTTGCTGCAAATTATCCTTTTATTAGACACTACATGTTTCTAGATAAAGGGCAACTTTGCTCGAAACGAGTAGTGTCTAATAAAAGGATAATTTGCAGCAAAGCACTGTGCTTTTCCTGGTCTGCTTCCATCCAATTTTTATGTATTGACTACATTGTGCACCTTGGATGGGGTACAGGAACAGACTTCTAGGATTAAAGTTGGTTTGGGGATCGATAACACAACCTGCTGGAACAAAGGGAATTTATACACTTTTGGTGTTATATAATAAAAGGCACTAAGGAGCAGTAACCTATAGCAGCCAATCAGGAAGTAGCATATAGTGGTCACTTGTGCAAACATCATATTGGTTACTATTGGTTACTGCTCCTGGGCAAACTTAGTGCCTAATAGGACAAATGGGGTGTATGTCCTTTATTTATAGGCCCTTGTGTTCTCTAACGTCCATTTTTTATCCCTTTCTTTTATTTTTGACCTCCGTCCTTCCATTCCAAGCATTGTTAATTTCACATTGTCAGTCTCCCTTCTGTCTCTTACTTTTGTCTCCTTCATATTTCATCCAGTAACTGTCCATCTACCCAAGTTAGTGTCAGGGAGCCGGGAGCTCCCTCCAGGGAGGTTGTCAGGATCAAGGAGGAAGCCCTCTTGAGGGAACAAGGTCGCGGTGTCCAAAGGGTTAAACGAAGAATAGTCAGGATCAGGCAAGAGTTCACAGGCAGGCAGAATACAAACAAAGTCCAAAGTCCAGGCAAAGGGTCAGGAAACAGATCAGGAACAAGATTTAGGCAATAAGGCACACAGGAAACCCAGGATAAACTTTAGGGAAGTAATCCTATTCTTGGGCGCCATTCTGGCGTCTAGTTGGTGTTTTTATTTTCAAATTTGGCGCCATTCTGACGTCATTGACGCTCTTGCACAGACGTCGGCGCGCTGACGTCATCGCCCGGCGCCGCTACCCACGTGGCGGCCATGGGCGCCGCCATTTTGGGAGCGACGCCGGCAAGGATGGACGCGCCGCCCAGAGCTCCTGGGCCTGCTCCGGGCGGCGATCGTTACAGTACCCCCCCCTCTCGGGGGGCCTCCGGACCACCAGGACTTGGCTTCTGGGGAAATTTGGAATGGAATTCCCTCACCAGACGAGGAGCATGGACATCAGAGCATCCTTCCCAGGAGCATTCTTCAGGGCCAAAGCCCTTCCACTTGATGAGGTACTGAAGAGAGCCCCTGGAGATCCTGGAGTCAAGGATCTTTTCCACCTCATATTCTTGTTGGCCATCCACAGAGATGGTAGGAGGAGGAGGCTGGACAACGGAAAAGCGGTTGGAGGTGGCGGGTTTCAACAAGGAGACATGAAACACGTTGGGAATTCGCATCTCAGGGGGAAGCTGAAGTCTGACAGCCACGGGATTGATCACCTCCAGGATGGAGAAAGGACCCACGAACCTCGGACCCAACTTAGGAGATGGTACCTTCAACCGAATGTTCCTGGAAGACAACCAGACTTTATCACCGACCTTGTAGGGAGGAGAGGGTCTACGTCTACGATCTGCAAACGTCTTATGAACCAAAGCACTCTTCTCCAGGTTGGACTTGGTTGCAGCCCAAATAGCAGACATGTGGGCTGCATGGTCATCAGCGGCCGGAACATCGGACAACACAAAGTCTTGTGGGAAGGCTTGAGGATGTTGACCATACACCGACATAAATGGAGACCTTCCAGTGGAAGTGTGGCAGGCATTGTTATGAGCAAATTCCGCCCACGGGAGGAGATCAGACCAATCATCTTGACAGAGGGAAACGTGGTTTCTTAAAAACTGTTCTAAGGCTTGGTTCACTCGCTCAGCCGCTCCATTCGTCTGGGGATGATAAGCTGAGGAGAAATGAAGATTAATTCCCAGATCTTTGCACAGGGAACGCCAGAACTTTGCAGTGAATTGGGACCCTCTGTCAGAAACGATCTCGGCCGGGAAGCCATGCAGGCGAAAAATGAACTGGATGAACAACTGTGACAACTCCACAGCAGATGGAAGCTTCCGTAGAGGGATGAAGTGGGCCATCTTGCTAAAGCGGTCAATGACAACCCAGATCACTGTGTTCCCACTGGAGGGAGGAAGTTCAACAATGAAGTCCATAGCCAAGTGCGTCCAAGGACGAGAGGGAACCGGCAACGGTTGTAGTAACCCACTGGGGCGAGAATGACTGGACTTGGAAGTGGCACAAACGATACAGGCAGAAACAAAGTCTTTGACATCTTTACGAATTGTCGGCCACCAAACTAGACGACGTAAAAGTTCAAGAGTTTTAACAGGACCAGGATGTCCAGCTTGTTTGGAGTTTGTTGCAGGATAGGTAGCCGAAGTTCAGGAGGTACAAAAGCAATTCCAATGGGGGTATCAGGAGGGGCAGAAGATTGGCCAGCCAGGATTTGATCAGCAAACTGAGGATACAATGAAGCGATGATCTTGACTGGAGGAATAATAGGCTCTAGTCTTTCTGGAGTACGATCCACCGGAGTGAAACTTCGAGACAGAGCATCGGCTTTCCGATTCTTGGAGCCAGGGCGAAAAGTCAAGACAAAGTTAAATCAGGAGAAGAAGAGAGACCACCTTGCTTGTCTGGGATTCAGCCTCTTGAGAGATTAAATGAACTCAAGATTCTTATGATCCGTGTAGATCGTGACTGGAATCAAAGAACCTTCAAGGAGGTGACGCCACTCTTCTAAGGCAAGCTTAACAGCCAGGAGTTCTCGATTTCCAACATCATAATTCTGTTCTGCAGGAGAGAACTTCTTAGCGAAATACGCACATGGGTGCAGCTTCCCATCAGAGGGATGTCTTTGGGACAGGATAGCTCCGGCCCCAACTTCAGAAGCATCCACCTTGATGAAGAAAGGTAACTCCGGATCAGGATGGCGGAGAACCGAAGCAGAAGTGAAAGCATCCTTCAAGGATTGAAAAGCTTCAATAGCAGGCGGGGGCCACGAGCTGGGTTTACCCCCTTTTCGGATGAGGGCCAGGATAGGAGCAATACGAGAAGAGAATCCCTTAATGAATTGCCGGTAGTAATTGGCAAAACCAATGAATCTCTGGATTGCCTTGGTGCTCAGCGGTAGGGGCCACTCTTGGATTGCAGACACTTTCACAGGATCCATCTCGAAACCCTCTGGGGAGATGATATAGCCCAGAAAAGGGATCTTGGACACTTCAAACACACATTTCTCCAGTTTGGCAAAGAGAGAGTTCTTCCTCAAACGAGAGAGTACTTCCTTCACCTGGGAACGATGGCTTGTAAGGTCCTTGGAGAAAATCAGGATGTCATCAAGGTACACGACCACAAACTTTCCCAAGAGATCCCGGAAAATGTCGTTCACGAATTCTTGAAAGACAGCAGGGGCATTGTAGAGACCAAAGGGCATTACTATGTACTCATAGTGCCCATCCCGAGTGTTGAATGCTGTCTTCCATTCGTCACCTTCCCGAATGCGGATAAGGTTATACGCCCCACGGAGATCCAACTTAGTGAAGATTTTAGCCCCCTTCAGTTGGTCAAAGAGTTCGGCAATCAAGGGCAAGGGATACCGGTTCTTAACCGTAATTTTATTAAGACCCCGGTAGTCGATGCAAGGACATAGGCCTCCATCCTTCTTTTCCACGAAGAAGAATCCAGCCCCGGCAGGAGAGGTAGAAGGGCGAATAAACCCCCGCTGGAGATTTTCTTGGATATACTGTTGCATGGCAGTGGTCTCCGCTGGAGAGAGAGGATAAGTACGACCTCTAGGGGGCATGGTTCCAGGCAGGAGATCGACAGGACAATCATATTGTCGATGTGGAGGAAGGAATTCTGCAGACTTCTTACAGAATACATCAGCGAATTCCTTGTAAAAGGGGGGTAGAGACTTCAGATCCGACAAAGATATATTCACCCTCTGGAGGGGTTCAGCAGGAAGACAGTGCTGCTGGCAAAATGGGCTCCAACGGGTAATCTGTCCTGCGGTCCAATCAATGGAGGGATTATGCAGGCGCAGCCAAGGGAGACCCAAAACAACTGGAACGGATGGGCAGGAAATAATGAGGAACGAAAGTCTTTCTTTATGCAGCGTCCCAACCTGCACAGGCAATTCCCCAGTCGTCATGGAGATAAATTCAGCCTCCAGGGGTCTGTCGTCAATGGCAATGACACGGAGAGGAGTAGACAATGGGAATAAGGGAACTTCCATGTGTTTGGCGAATTGAGCGTCCATGAAGTTCCCAGCAGCTCCAGAGTCAATGAAAGCAGAGCCAACGATAGTCTTAGAGGCTAGGCGAATCTGTAATGGAAGGAGAAACCTGTGAGTGTTCTCTTGAGACTTTGGAGTAGTGCCCCCTACATGCGTTACCCTAGATATACCTCGGGGAACAGAACTCGTGGGCTTCACCGGACAAGAGTTCGCAAAATGAGACTGTCCGCCACAATACAGACATAAGCCAGCCATTCGTCTACGGAGTCTTTCTTGTTCGGATAGACGAGCCCTTCCAACTTGCATTGGTTCCTCCGGAGGAGAAGGGGAGGCTTGAGTAACAGGAGTATGCAGAAGGGGTCTCTGGAAGCGAGGTGCCAGCAAAGGCTGAAATCTTTTACAGCGCTCTCTCTCTACTTGATGCTCTCTGAGCCGAGTGTCCACCTTAATAGAAAGTGCGATCAGATCCTCCAGCAGGTCAGGGAACTCCCTGGAGACAAGCTCATCTTTAATGCGAATAGACAGACCTTGATAGAATACGGCCTTATAGGCATCGTCGTTCCAGGAAGTCTCAGCCATCAAAGTTCTAAAGTCAATAGCATATTCATTGACACTGCGGTTTCCTTGCCGGAGTTGCAGGAGACGAGAAGGAGCATTAGTGACCCGACCCGGGGCATCAAACACAGTACGAAATGTTTGAAGAAAGGCCTTGGCATCAAAAGTCAGCGGAGAATTCTTCTCCCAAAGAGATGTTGCCCACTCAAGCGGTTTGCCCACCAAACGAGACATCACATACCCCACCTTGGAACGTTCATTGGGGAAGTGCGAGGGTTGGAACTCGAACTGGATCTGGCACTGTGTAGCGAAACCTCTGCAGGCTTGTGGGTCCCCACTGAAGCGAGGAGGAGGCGGGATGAGAGGCTCACTTGACGAGGAACCTGCGGTGGACGAAGCGGCCGCCAAGGAAGGATTTACCGCAGCTTGGGGAGCAGGGGGTGCTGGCGGCATCCGAGAGAGGAGGGTATCAAGTGCCTGTCCAATGCGGTACTGCTGGGCTTCATAATCCTCCATGCGGGATGCCAGTCCGCGGAGCGCTCGTCCGACATCAGGCGTAGCTTCCTCAGTAGGATCCATGGCCCAAGAATAATGTCAGGGAGCCGGGAGCTCCCTCCAGGGAGGTTGTCAGGATCAAGGAGGAAGCCCTCTTGAGGGAACAAGGTCGCGGTGTCCAAAGGGTTAAACGAAGAATAGTCAGGATCAGGCAAGAGTTCACAGGCAGGCAGAATACAAACAAAGTCCAAAGTCCAGGCAAAGGGTCAGGAAACAGATCAGGAACAAGATTTAGGCAATAAGGCACACAGGAAACCCAGGATAAACTTTAGGGAAGTAATCCTATTCTTGGGCGCCATTCTGGCGTCTAGTTGGTGTTTTTATTTTCAAATTTGGCGCCATTCTGACGTCATTGACGCTCTTGTGCCGACGTCGGCGCACTGAAGTCATCGCCCGGCGCCGCTACCCACGTGGCGGCCATGGGCGCCGCCATTTTGGGAGCGACGCCGGCAAGGATGGACACGCCGCCCGGAGCTCCTGGGCCTGCTCCGGGCGGCGATCGTTACAGTTAGCATCACTATATTTTCAAATTTAGTTTTCTTGCTAATTTCTTTCACTCTTCTTCTCTCAGCTTCTCTTTCATTACTCTTTGCAAAATAGCCAAAAGTGGATAGGACTAATGCCAATCAGGATATCACCTTAAAGGAGAACTAAAGCTTAACTAAAGAAGTAGCTAGAAATGTTGTACATTCTGTTTTTGGTTTCTGTACCAGCCCAAGGCAACCACAGCCCTTTAGCAGGGAAGATGTGTCTCCAAAGATGCCCCAGTAGCTCCCCATCTTCTTTTCTGCACATGCTCTGTGCTGCTGTCACTTACTGAGCTTAGGGACCCACTCACAATATACAGTACACATAGAATATAAATACGACAACCCCTAAGCTTAGCTTCTCAACAGCCGCTCCAAGCACACTGAGCATGTGCAATGTCACTGACATTCATAACAAAATCTAAGATGGGAAACTCCTGGGTCATTATTAATATAGAGATGCTGGACTTAATGCATTTCTATCTATATTCATTTTTATGGTTTATTTCTTCTGTTTATATGTATTGTACATCTGACTATTTAACAGGTCATTGGTAGTTATACAGTTCCCAGAGTCCTGTTATTTTTATACGCTAGAATTAACCTTTAACTACAGTAATACTCACAGAGCTAAACCAAACTATTAGCCACAATCAGGGGCGATCCTGGCCATTTTGCCGTCCTAGGTGGCCTTCGTTCTGACATGGCACTCAAATTTTCAGTGCCGGAGGGTGTCGGGGGCGTCCATGTCACTAGTGCAGAGAGCGCAATTGTGCTCTCTGCACTAGAAGAGCCGAATTTCCTGGTTGAAAAAATGAAAATTCGGCTCTTATTTACCAGGAGTGGCATTTTTGCCACCCCTTGCCACAATGTCCACATAATCACATTCAAAGTTCAGCTGCCAGATCCAATAGGAATAGAATTTGCGAAGGTGCTACCAATTTAAATGCATACACCCAACAGCTTAAATAGTTGAGTTTTATTAAAACTTCATGTATATATATATATATATATATATATATATATACGTAAAAATGGACTCATGCTGATAGCACCCAGGCACAGTACACCTATCTTACAATTTGTGCCATCTCCACACAGATTTCTATATATATATATATATATATATATATATATATATATATATATATATATATATAAGCATTCACAAAGTACCTGCACTCCTTCCTTGTTGCTCGGATGTGGGTGCTTGGTCAATCAGCGTATACAATGTTCAAAGTGGACCAGCACACCGAAATTTTTCAATCAAAAGAGTTTTATTTTAACATCACTCACATGAGTGATGTTAAAATAAAACTCTTTTGATTGAAAAATTTCGGTGTGCTGGTCCACTTTGAACATTATATATATATATATATATATATTTATACAATGCATTTTGTGTGTGTGTATATAAACATATATAAATATATATATATATATACAGTATATATATGTATAAAATATATATGCATACATAACAGCATAAAGTGTGCACTTTTCTTTAGTAAGGTTACATGCCTAGTTGGCAGGAGTTAAAATGGCATTTTGTTATGAAACTGTTATTTCGTCAGGATTACGTAAAGTTTTGTTTTTTCTCAGTCACACAACAATAAATACATGTACCTGATATAAACAGCAGAAATGCACCAGTTAGTCCATGAAGCAGTCACTTCTAGTTTTGTATAAAATATTTCCTTTGTATGCAATGTGTTTGAATTCCTTTCCTTTCCTGAGTCCCCCATAACCTATTCTTCTTTCTGTTTATTACTCTTACTGCAAAGAAGTGTTTCCATATGTTACCTTGTATTTTTCTCCCTTCAATTTCATTTTGTATTCCCTAATTCTATGTTCCACTGCTACTCCACTATCATCCCAATAATTCCCTTTGATATTTTTGAATGTTTGTATCACAGCCATTTTCTGGTTTCTTTCTCCTAAGATTTACTTATCAAAGGCTTGGAATCTTCCCCAGTGTGCATTGTTGTGTAGCACCAAATGCTTTTAGATCAGTACCTGGTACTACAGTGTATTCATGGAGGTCATAATATTCTCATACAAAAAGCAAAAAGGGTTCAGGACACTCTAGCAAGCAACATACCTGTATAAATCAGAAAAAAATGTAATTAGTAAACAATAGAAAAAATCTTTATTTAAACAATCATCTCTAGCCTAACACGTTTGGTGTCACCGTGACACTTAAGCCTATGATTCAGTGATACAGTGATACGAAATGCGTAGGGCTAGAGATGATTGTTTAAATAAAGTTTTTTCCATTTTTTTTACAAATTACAAAGGCAACGACTTTTGGTCTGATCTATATGTGGCTTTAGTGCCCTGAACCCTTTTTGCTTTTTGTATTGTCCACTCCCCTGAGCTGATGGCCTGGGGCAGGAGCACCTGGGCCACTATTCCACCTGATTTGGTGATTTATTCTACTATGATTGGATATGTTTCATGCTTAAATACGTTTGTTTGGTCATATTATTCTTATCTAACTCAAAGTATATATATATATATATATATATATATATATATATATATATATATATATAGGGACCCATAGGTTTAGTATGGCTTTAAATCCCTACAAATCTCCCTAGTTGCTGGGCAGATGCCCATGTATCTAGTTTGTTATTTGTATATTCCAGTTATTGGCCTACTGGCCTATGACCACTTTAACATAGTGTCTGATAAGGGGTGGTCCTTTCTCTTTGGCTTCTGGTTGCTGACCCAGCTGGACCCAGCCATTCTGCCCTAGAGGGAGCAATACCTATAGTTATGAGATGGGGAGCAGGGACCCCGTGAATGATTCTAGCCAGAGACAGGCTAATTCCTTTCATAGTACTCTCTAGGAGAGTAAAATAGGTTAAATAGCATGAGCAGCCTGTGCTCCAACAAGGATTGTAGCAGGGAGTTGTTCTCACCTAGGTGTTCTTATTGCTTAAAGTAGGGACCACAGTGCATAGAAGGTCATACTTTAGATTTATTTTCCCTGATTACTCCAGTGTATAGGATCCAGACCACTTTTTAGGTATTTCTTCCTAGAGGTGTACCTTACTACCTTGAATATGTCCACATAGTGTCGCATTGTGTTGTCTCGGTTTAACTGTCATGGCATGATACAGCTGCTAATATATCACCTCTGTGGAATTGTGATTATTATCCTTTGGATCCATCTATTTTTGTAAATAAATTGTTCCTTTTGTTTGCTGCAAGAACCTACTTTCTTTTACTTTTATGCACGGTAGCCTATGTGAGTTGTAGTTTCACTACATCCTTCCATCATTTCTTCCACTTAGCGAAGGGTAAGGATAAGGTTAATTGATCTTGAAAATATTTCCATTTGTCCGTGATGAATTAAATGTGAAAATAAGTGTCATGCTATCATTATACAGACTACTGATATTGCTTGAATTTATAATATATTTATATATAAATATATATATATATATATATATATATATATATATATATATATATATATATATATATAGACAGAAACACTAGCACATGCGTATTTATTTTGTTTGTGAGTGTTTATATACGTTGTACTTCAAGTGTGTTTACATTAGAGCTTGTACACAGGGAATGAAATGGCCATTATAGAATACTATGGACTGAGCAGCTGTGGTTTAAGTGGTACAATACCACAATATCCAAAAATAATCCTGCTTACATACCAGCTGAAAACAACCATTCTTCTCAATGGTCGTCTTGGCAGCAGAGTTTACGGCCCATAGGAAACATTCGGTTATAATTGATAAGGACTTGTTTCAAGAGCACATTCTGCTGTTTGTACAAGGCTCAGTGCAAGTAAGGATGATATTTCTCATCCTCCAGGGTTTACGTCTTTGCACGCTACCTAAATTGACTTTAAGATCTCTAAATGAAAAAAATCTTAGCTTAGACATAACATAAACCATTTATCTATATTATGTCAACATTTCCCCTAAAGGTGGGTGTGTAGCATTTCTCACCTACAATTTAGATTGCCCAGAGGAGCAGCTACATAAATATTTAACGCGCCAAACCACAATTTTTGGATTGTCTTTTGTCATGTTTCCAAGTTTTTTTTACATTTATAGGGCTAGGGAAATTAAACATCATCATTTTAGGACAATGCAAAATAGTAATTAGGGATGCACCAAATCCAGGATTTGGTTCAGCATTCGGCCTTTTTAAGCAGGATTCGGATTCTGCCTGGCCGAACCGAAACCATTTGCATATGTAAATTAGGGGCGGCGAGGGAAATCACGTGACTTTTTGTCACAAAAAAGGGAAGTAAAATATATTTTCCCCTTTCCACCCCTAATTTGCATAAGCAAATTAGGGTTTGGATTCGGTTTGGTATTAGGCTGAATCTTTCACAAAGGATTCGGGGGTTCGGCTGAATCCAAAAAAGTGGATTTGGTGCATCTCTAATAGTAATGTCCCATCAACAACCCAGAAACAACCACTTTGGAATTAAAATGCAGCCTTAATGTCTTGGTCTTTTATCCCCATGAACCACAGGAAATTTCTGGTTGCCAAACCAAAGCTATGGTTATCTCTGGGTATCGTTCCAAGTGGTGTTCTGTTTGCTCCATAAAAATGAATAAGTACTCTCTGGGGGGTGGAGTAGTGGCACAAATTCAGCTCCAAGTCTAGTAGCCAGTAGCAGTCAATCAACTGTTTGCTTGCCAACACTAGTAACTGCTAATTTGTTGCCATGGGTTATTAGAACTTTTTCATTTTTTTAATTTTACAGTTATTCCTAGGTTTCTGAAAGAATGATGATTTATTAATTAAGTAGCCATAAAGCAAGTAGTTATAGTGAAAGCTGCAGTTTGAAAATAGAAATCAAAACTACCTGCTGCTTCTGGAAAAGCTTTAAGATTTATTTTGGTTTGCCTATATTTAAAGGAGAAGGAAAGGTTAAACTTCAGTAAGCTTTATCAGAAAGGTTCACCTAATTATACAAGTAACACCTCAAAGTAAGGCTGCTCTGAGTCCCCTGTCAAAAGAAACGCTGCATTTATTTCCTTCTAGTATGTACATTTGGGCTTCTGCATCAGACTTCCTGTTTTCAGCTTAAACCTCCAGGGCTAGGGCATGAGCATGCTCAGTTTGCTCCTCTTTCCCCACACCTCCCCTCCCTGCTGTAATCTGAGCCCAGAGCTATGAGTGAGCAGGGAGAGACTCAGGCAGGAAGTGATGTCACAGCAAGCCAATATGGCAGCTGCTATCTTAAACAAACAGAAAGTTTCCAGAGCTGTTTACACAGGTAGGGTAAAACATTCTGCATAATAAATATAGTCGTATAGCTTGCACTAATGCAGCTAATCTATTGGCAATAAACTGCCTCCGTAGCTTTCCTTCTCCTTTAAGATCAATGATCACCCTATAGGAAATAGCTGGGAACACTCTTTCTCCACACTTCACAAGGCAAAATTTAGCTAGTTCTGCATGTTCCCAACTTTGTTGTATTGAAATACTGAAATTTGCCCAGCCACATAATTGTTGCAAAATTGTTTCAAAATGGTTTCGTGCAGACCATCCTGTATTTATCTGGCTTATCTCACAGAGGCTCAGATTTTTCATGGGGTGTTGGTTCATCTATGTTGGCCAGAGAAGGAATTCTCTTACAGTTTACTTTATGTGAGACAGTGATACAATTTAGCTGGAAGAGATAAGAATGCAACAGACCTGAGTTTGCAAGGCTCTTTATACTGATATGAAATAGTTTCCTTTAAATAATGTATTTCTGTTGGGTGGGTGGCAAGAATGCAGTCAAATTAATGTACATAGACGCACATATGTCACGGATAGGGATGTCGCGGACTGTTCGCCGGCGAACATCGGCTGTTCGCGTCCGCCGCAAGTTCGCGAACGTCGCGCGACGTTCGCCATTTTGGGTTCGCCTTACCTGGCGCTTTTTTTTGACCTCTCACCCCAGACCAGCAGATACATGGCAGCCAATCAGGAAGCTCTCCCTCCTGGACCACCCCCACACCCCCTGGACCACTCCCCTTCCATATATAAACTGAAGCCCTGCAGCGTTTTTTCATTCTGCCTGTGTGTGCTTGCAAGAGCTAGTGTAGGGAGAGAGCTGTTACTGATTTCACTGATTTCTTTGAGGGACAGTTGATAGTAAGTTTGCTGGCTAGTAATCTACTTGATACTGCTCTGTATTGGAGGGACAGAAGTCTGCAGGGATTTGAGGGACATTTTAGGGTAGCTTTGCTGGCTAGTAATCTACCTTCTACTGCAGTGCTCTGTATGTAGCTGCCTGCTGTGGGCACTGATCTCTTCTGATCTCATCTGCTGACTGCTGTAATAACCCAATAGTCCTTGTAAGGACTGCTTTTATTTTCTTTTTTGTTTTTTTACTTTGCTAGTTGCTACTATAAGCCCAGTGCTATTAGTCTAGCAGTGTTGGGGAGTGGGACTGGTGTGCTACTGTGCTGCTCCTAGTAGTTCAGCAGCACCAACCCGAGAAAAATATTTTTTTTAATATACATATATTTTTTTTTTCTTTTACTTATCTTACTGTTCTTTAACGTGTACAGTGCTGTTGCTGTTCTTCATAGTAGTGCACCAATAGTAGTGCACTTGTAGGCATTATTTGCTCAGTGTGTTCTTCATTTTCAAACAACAACCATCTAGCTGTGTGAGCTTGTTCACATTCTGTCTAAATATCAATAATAATACCGTCTCTAGAAACACCACCCGAGTGACGTTTTTCAGGCAGCAATAATATATTCCGTATCCACTGCTGTAGTAGTGTATACGTTAACCTTGTAGGCATTATTTGCTCAGTGTGTTCTTCATTTTCAAACAACAACCATCTAGCTGTGTGAGCTTGTTCACATTCTGTCTAAATATCAATAATAATACCGTCTCTAGAAACACCACCCGAGTGACGTTTTTCAGGCAGCAAAGACAGTGGCAAAATCGCATCTTTTATGGTCACCGCAGGATATCAATAAAGTAGACCAAAACTGGGCCCACACTGCAGAATCAGTGTTTTTTGGTTCACTTCACTGTACATTGAATTACCTCTGCCTGACCGTGCACGTGCGCACAAGCACGGTGACTGCTAAACACACCACTACAGAAATATTGCCACCAACAGGACGAACATCCTGGAGGTGACAAGCTCAACTAGTAATTAAAAACTATTATTTGCTCACTTGACGGTATCATTCATTAAAGCTCTTTGCGTCTTTTTGCGTTGCAGTAAGCACCGCGTTTCGTCTTTGCGTGTGAACAGGCTGTAACCTTTACACGACTTGATTGGCATGTAGACGCCGGACGTTTTAAAGCATTTTATTACACAGGTTTAGAAATGTAGTGGGATTTCTGCCCTTTACAGCACAAAACGCAGCGCTGTGTCAACAATGGATTTTTTAGAAACATTTTTGCCCTTGATCACCCTCTGGCATGGCACTGTCCAGGTCGTTGCACCCTTTAAACAACTTTAAAATCATTTTTCTGGCCAGAAATGTCTTTTCTAGCTTTTAAAATTCGCCTTCCCATTGAAGTCTATGGGGTTCGCGACGTTCGCGAACCGTTCGCATTTTTGACGCAAGTTCGCGAATATGTTCGCGAACTTTTTTTCCGACGTTCGCTACATCCCTAGTCACGGAGTATGACAAAAGGTCGAGTTATAATTTACCCCAAAAATTCGAGTTTTTGAGGGTAGTTTTCAATCAAAACTCCATTTTTTGAGATCTATTATACCCCAAAGCTGGAAATACCTAGTATCCGAAAATACACCATCTAAAACCTGTCAAGGTCATGTAGAAGTCAATGGCAGAGGTCCCTCGACCCATTTCAAGGGGTGACTTTAGCTCGAAAACTCAATTTAATCCGAGCGATTCAAGTTTTTCACCCCAAATTCACTGATTTGATTTTTTTTACATTCAAGTTATTTCATAAAATAGTAACCAATCGAGTTGTGAGTTCATTCGAGATATAAAAAAAACCCACAAAGCTATAAAATTTGAGCTTTGATAAATAAACCTCCCAAAAGTTGTTCTCCATTGAATTAACTTTTTATTATGACAATTTGCAGTAGGTTTTCATTTGTGGTTTTAGAGTTATTTAGCTTTTTAATCAGCAGTTCTCCAGCAATTCCAGCTATCCAGTGGCTAGGGTGCAAATTACCCTAGCAACCATGCATTGATTTGAATGAGAGAATGGAATATGAATAGGAGAGGGTCTGACTAGAAAGATGAGTAATAAAAAGTAGCAACAGCAATAAATATATAGCCTCACAGAGCGTTTGTTTTTAGATGGGGTCCAATAGGAAAGCTGGGAACAGTCAGAAGAAGGCAAATAATTCAAAAACCATAAAAAAGAAATGTAAACGTTGCTTAGAATTAGTCATTCTATAACATATTAAACATTAAGTTTAATTCTTTAATAGCAGTAGCTCATAGTCTTATTTAGTACATCTAAACTTCTTTCTGTAATACTTAAATCTTCATAATCTGATGCACCCAACTCATAATCAATTAATATTAACAGATGTACCATTTAATCACTAGGCAGTTTATGCAAAGAGAAGCAACAGCAGACACTTAGGGGCAGCTTTATTAAGACTCGAAGTGAAAATCCAAATTTGAATTTTAGAATTTTTTTTTTGTCAAAACTATCAAAATCTAATTGTGAATTATCCAAACACGATTCGAATTTTATTTCGAATTTCGAGATTTATCATACTCTAGCCCTTTAAGAACTTAAATTCGACAATTCGCTTAAATCTGCAGAATTGCTGTATAAATCAATGGGTGAGGTCCAGGGATCAATTTGGTGATGTTTGCAGCCTTCCTCACATTCGAGTTTTTTTCAGAGAATTCAAGTTTTTTCTAATTCGAATCAAATTGATTCGAGTTTTCGGGTCAATTTAATGCGTATATTTTGGAATTTTGAATTTTTGGGAGTTTATGGGGGTTTTAAAAACGTCACATGAATTCTAATATAAGTAATTCCTAAGGAATTACTCATATTAGATATGCCATGACGTGGATGAATAAAAATCTTCATAGTCATGTCACATGAATTCGAAATTCGACCCTTGATAAATCTGCCCCTAATTCATCAGGTTGCTCTATACTTGCATTGTGTTCAGTAGGCTCAAGAGAGGAAAGC
The DNA here is from genome assembly GCA_038501925.1 of Xenopus petersii. Classification (NCBI taxonomy): domain Eukaryota; kingdom Metazoa; phylum Chordata; class Amphibia; order Anura; family Pipidae; genus Xenopus; species Xenopus petersii. The sequence goes on along the minus strand of CM076672.1, from coordinate 209,831,353 downwards.
ACAATTTTTACATAATAAAGAAGAAAGGCAAAAAAATGGTAGAAGTGCCAAAAAAATCGTGAGGCCTGAAGTCCTTGCTTCTTACATCTCCTGCAATTCAACTGCAAGCGAGGTATTGTAAGTTTTACTGGAGTTTACAAGAGTTGGAAGACTGGGTCTAAGCTCTTCTAGACAATTGTGGCCATCCTATGTCTGTTTAAGAACCTGGACTTAGTAACATGATATTAATTCTTTAGTGATCATGCCATGTTCAGTATAGAGCTAATATTATGGTGACCCACTTATCAATTCATATAATAAATCAATAAAAAAAAATTGCTGCTAAAAGGATCTACCATTTTCATACAATTAGAAGGGGCTCGTAAGTAATGTACTATATTATGCTTTATGGTAGTGAAGGACCTGATCTCTGTTGTTGTAAGTGGAGGGTTATATTTATCATAATGAGAATCTTAGCTGGTTTCCACGGGCAGCCTGGGAGTCCCATGTCCATCAATCAGTAATGTATGCGCATTTCAGCTGGTTTCCCTGGGTCAGGCCATGATTCCGTTGCCCATCAATCAGTACCAGATGCATATTTCAGATGTTTATCAATCAGTAAACTATGCACAGTTAGCACTATGTATATCCTCTTGTACATTCTTTGCATGCAAATATTGATATATAAACTTAAAAAGAAAACCTTAAAGGGGCACTGTTATGACATATATTGCCCTTTTTTAAAGTGCCTTTATTTTCCTGAGACATAATTATTGATGAGATATTCAACCATCAACAACTGAAACACAGTATGCACATGACAGCAGTCCCATGTATGCTTTTATCTATCCCCACCATGAGATTGAAAGCTGGCTATTATACCTTCGCTTTCAGTTCATACTTGACATTTTACAGTTATATATTTAGAGGCACTGTATATGATCCGTTATCTGGAAACACACTATGCAGAAACCTCAGAATTAGGGGTATTGTTCCTATAATCAAATAATCCCAACTTGTAAAAATGATTTCCTTTTTCTCTGTAATTATGTAATACTTGATCCCAACTAAGATATAACTAATCCTTAGTGGGAAAACAATGCTAGGGTTGTTTGGATTTTTTTAATGTTTTGGAGACCAAAACTGTACGGCATATTCTAGATGGGGCCTTACCAGTGCTCTATACAGTGGAAGAATGACCCCCTCCTCCCATGACTCTATGCCCCTTTTAATACAGCTCAAGACCTTATTTGCCCTTGATGCTGCTGACTGGCATTGCTTGCTACAGCCAAGTTTATCATCTACAAGGACTCCAATGTAATTTTCCATAATGGATTTGCCTAGTGCAGTCCCATTAAGGGTATAAGTGGCTTGGATATCAGCTACCTCCTCCCATTACAAATGCAATGGGAAGGACACCTGGATCAAAGATAAAATGTGTGATATCCTGGTTATGCATCCGTGAAGCTAAATAAACATGGGTCAACCTTTGGGATACATGAACAACAGAGTGTGTGTGATCACTATGCCAAACGCATCAGGTTTTCTTATCCTCATGCCAGTTTTACAGCCAAGTCAATGAAGATAATTTTTCTGGAGTATCTGCTGCTGCCCATAATTTAAGAAGTAGCTCTGAATATGTAAAACTCTCCCCAATCAGAAATAGTTGACTGATAACAATATAAACATGGCCATACCTACATTTACTTGCTCAGTTTAAGGATGGCCAAACAATCATCTACAGTAGATATCCCAGGCCACAGATCAAAATGCAGATGTAGGTGTCAAATATACATGTGGGTTGGACAATGAGTACCAGAAAGACAGCAAGCACTCACAGATGTCACACACATGGGTGTAGTAAAAACAAAGGTGTACTTTATTAGTTAAATTTTGTGCAAAAAGCAAGGCGGCGGTTTGAGGCAGAAGTTAGAACCGAGACCAGGGAGCTTAGCTTGGGTTCTGGATACAGGGTGCCGAACGTGACACCCATTCACATATTGCTCATGTATAAACTTAGTGTATTTTATTAAACATGGGTGGTTAATGTTCTCCCCATGCTTGCTATGGGTACTTCAATGTCCTCCCCTCACTCTATATACAAAAAATGTAAACCTGGTCTCTGATAAACTTGATCATTGTGTTAATGTGATAGTGCCCTTCAACTGTAAGCTCCACTTAGGCAGGGGCTCATGTGAATGATGTATAAAGTGCTAAAGATGGAGCCATCTAATAAAAGTGTATCATTATAATCTATTCAGCCTATAAAGGTAGGGGCTAGACACACATTGTTGTTAGTCTTTGTAAGAAAGGCTAAGGACAGTGTCTTGCTGGAAGTAAAAAAACTGAACACCACCAACATCAGAAGAAGCAGAATTTATCCCTCTACACCCTGTTGGCCAAAAAGGAAAAAATAGAGGAAGGTTGAATGTGGGCAGAGAAAGAGTAAAAGTTACTAAGGAAACTACTATAAAAACCTTGGTGTAAAAAGAACATATTTCAGTAACGTTCCTTTTATTGTGCAGGAGCAACTGTTTTTTGAGATGTATCTGTTGCCCACACCCTCTAAAGGGATTCAACAATAATGAAGTGATGCATCACCTTTACTCTTATCAAGATATTTAAAGTTCCAGATATTCCAATTTTTATTCTATAACAAAACAACATTAGATTCGGTCTCAAAAAAACATTTATGTCACTGTATCTAATTGTATTTTCTTACTGAATTTAAACCTGAATATATGGAAAGGAATATATTATCTTTTTCCAAGCAGAAAATGTTATGTTATATTAATGTTATAGTTAGGGTGTTTTTTGCATTTCTAATCCCCCCCCCCCCCCGCTGTTTTCATCTCACAAATAGACCCTGTTTAAGAATTCTACATTTTCAGGATGAGTGAATAGTTTCTAGAAAAAAAAGAATTTCGATGGGGAATAAAAACAACAAAAAATAACAGGCGAAATTGAAGGTGGGCTGAAGGCGTTTAGAAGTCATGGAAATGATGTAGATCAGCAATAAATTAAGAAAATGAAATTAGTCATGCTGAGTTACCAGAGCACAACATCAGAGGCCCCAGCCTGGGAGTTATAGGAAGGTCAAGTACAAATGATCTCATAAGCCATTAGCTCTCTTATGTGGAGTTACAGGGGAAATCAGTAGGACAATAAAGCCATTATTTTATGTTCATACAGTTCATAGAGTTTATACTTTTATGTTACATATAGATTATGCATACTACCTTTTTAAATAGCAGTCAATTGAAGTTGAAAGAATAGCCATCATCTACTATATAATATATTTATATAGTGCTGAGCACTTTATTTGAAATGCAAATGCTAATATACCATGTATTCATTATTCCCACTCTCCTAGGTTAAATATTATTATATATTATAATGCTATGCAGCTGTATGTGAGGCTTTTTTATACACATATAGCCAGAGATGGACTGGGCTGGTGAGACATTGGGAAAAAATACCCAGGTTTTGTGGGGCCCGTCACCCCAGACCCACTCCCCGCACAACTCCCTGACCTCCCTTTCTGGCCTTGATCACTTTGCATCTCAATGGAAAAAGGGCAGGGGGCTGTTGGAGGGAGTTGCAACTGGGGTGGGGGGCCCCTGACGTGGCAAACTGGTGGACCCCAGGCCCCAGTCCCCAGTCCGATGCTGCATATAGCTTTTATATACGGAAACTCATTTTGCTAGATACACATAATAGAACTATGACTTAGAATTGACAGATATAAGTTACATGAAGTTTCATTGTGTCTCCATGGTAAACCTAGGGGTCTAGGGAACTGGCCTTATTTTCACTATTGAGAGAGAATAAATTTATGTGTATGCAGATTCCCCTGGGAGCCGCCCTAACTTGGATGGATGTTGTTCTCAAGCTAGCCTTGGTCACTAGTATCCTGGACTTGAGGGCAGAGCCATCTGTTTGGCTGTAAGAGCAGTTTTTTGTTTATTTGTGCTGTGGAATGATATTTTTATGCTCTCCTACTGGTAACTCCCTATTTACAAGTCTAGAAAAAACTTTGTGATTCCTTTGTTCAGGGTTCTGACTCTTTGTGAATTCAAAATCCATGGAGCTTGTGTCAAATAAACAAAGTCTTTTAACTCAAATGGTCTCCGGGAACTGAATTTCCACAACACTATGGTTTGCCAGCCCTCTAATACTGCACAATTTAGCTACTGATTTTATTTTTGGTAATAAATAGATTGTCTTCCATACCAATCCTCTCTCAGTTGTTATTTCAACTGATGAATATTTTATAAGTTGTGACTGTTCAGTCCATTCAGGGCAACCCATAAAATCAGGAACAAGATGTGCAGAAATGTTGAACATTGTTTTTTAGGGTCCTGTGCGAGCTCAAGGCAACCACAGACCTTTAGCTGGTACAGGACCCCCAAAAAGATTTTTGCTATCAAATATTCCCCCAGTAGCTTCCAATCTTATTTTCTGCAGATTCCCAGCACATACTCTGGGCTGCTGTCACTTACCTGGGCTTAGGGATGACTCATACTATACCGTATAAATATAGAATAGAAATGTCAGCCCTGTAGCATCAACTTCTAATACAGGTGCTCTGCTTCTCTGCTTGATCATTTACAATAGCCCTAAGATGAGCTTCCCAGCAGCTGTCAAGAACACACTGAGCATGTGCAGTGTCACTGACACTTCGAACAAAAGTCAAGATGGGAAACTCCTGTGACAGCTGAAAGCCTGGACCATTTCTATCATAGAGAAGCTGCATCTTTAGGCTGGTGCATTTGTTCAAATTGTGCTTCTCTTAAAAACATTACCCCAATCACCTATGGGTTATTTATCAAAGGTCGAATTTGAGAGATATGTGAATCTTAAATGAACTTGAATGAACTCAACTTGAATTGTTTATAATTTAAGAAAAAACTTGAATGGAAAAAACTTGATTCAGCAAGTTTGAGGTTATTGATCGAGTTTTCAGCAAAAAAAAAAAAATTGAATTGCTCCCACCATTTCGAAGTTTTTTACACTTCAAAATTCAACCCTTGATAAATCTGCCCCTAAATAAACCCAATAGGCTGGTTTTGTCTCCAATAAGGATTAATTATATCTTAGTTGAGGTCGAGTACAAGCTACTGTTTTATTATTACAGAGAAAAAGGAAATCATTTTTAAAAATTTGCATTATTTGATAAAATAGAGTCTATGGGAATCATCCTGTTATTTGGAGCTTTCTGGATAATATGTTTCAGAATAACAGATCCCATAACCATATTTCCATAAGATTGTAGAGGAGGTTCTTTGACCTTCTATATAAACTATATTAAAGTCTCAAGTAATTCTCTTCACTTTCTCGTGTGTTTCACACATACTTGTAACTGTTTTCTTCATTTCATCTGCTTTATGTATAATCTACTTTATGATTTCCAAATTTTCCACTTCCCCATCCTAAGTGGAAAAAGGGATTCTGTCATGATTTTTATTGTGTAGTTTTTATTCCTAAATTACACTGTTTGTACTGCAAATAATTCTCTCTACCCTACAAAATTGTATCCCTGAAACAACAAGTGTATTTTTAGTTGTAATATTGGTGTTTCGGCAGCCATCTCAGGTCATTGTGCCTGATCCTGTGCTTTCAGAAAAAAACAGCAATTCATGATGGAGCTGCTATCAGATATGCTATTCTTTCTCTATCTTGTAACTGAAGGAGTCACAGTGGGACTTGGATTTTTGTGATTGAGTGCTATTTTCAAATGTATCCGGGAGCTGCAATCTGAGCAGCTCTATTAACTGACTGATGTGTTTTGAAAAAAAAACATGTTTTGTCATGACAATATCTTTTAAAATAGAAGTGCAATAAATGCTACTGCTTGAGTAAATAAAATGAGTTCATTGTGACAATTCCCCAGATCTATTTGATACTACAGATTGGATTTAGTGTGTTTTACATATGACCTTACTTTGAACAGCAGTTTTTAAGCAGATCTATCATGTGAGGGGTTTTATTTTAAGGCAATGGTACATGAGTTGTTTAGATTGCTGCATTCCTCGGGGAGAACAGCAGTGTTCATAACGCCCTTCCCTGACAGAGGCTGCCTCCCCATTCCTTAGAAATGGAAACATGCTGTTAATGGGACATACATTGAAGAGAGCACTGCAAAGGAACTAGGAATGAGCTATACTCACTCAATGGAACTACAGTGTGCTATAATGATGTGCTTCTACAATTTAAGGGTATTGACTAGCACGGCTCTCCCTGGGGGGATCGGGGATATCAAAACCTTCTATTTGCTAAAGATACTTGTAATGTATCCGTGCTACATGGCAGTATTAAAGTTTGATACTTTAATAATAGAATCTATGTGTGTTTGCTATTGTGCTGTGATAAACTGAACCCTAGTAGATGATGTGCAAACTGCTTGATTGAAACTGAACCTTTCATATTTCCATGGTGTTATGATGATTCAATCTTTAAAATAACTGGTTCACTGGGCGTCAAATTGCTGCATTTCCAGCAACCAGCACTTTACTAATCACCTTTCTGAAAGCAAACATCTGATTATTGGCTATGGGTTACTAGATTCCCTTATACACTATATAGCCTAAAGAATGTGGACGCCAATATGATGTTTCCTTTCTCTTTGCTTCTAAAACTCTTTATACTCTAGTGTGCCAGCATTGGAAGGGTGGGGTACAGAAGGTATTGTCAGGGGCCTCAAGGCAGAGGGGACCCCAAGAGACTTAAAAGTATGATTTGCTGTTAACAAAGGGGGTGGCGCATGCTGGAATGGGTCATGGGTTGGATTTTTAGATTGTTTCATATTGGGGAGTGACTGGAGTGGATCCAGGGGATTGGCTGTGAATGATTGGGCCATTTAAAAAAAAAAAATAAATGTACCCCCTTTCTACTTGTTTGCAGGTTTCTCCAGCTATGGGCCTAAGTAACCAATGGTTAAAAATCAGGGTTGGACTGAGCCTGTGGGGGGCCCTGCTGGCCAGGACCCACTCCCCCCATCCTGATTGTGGCCGCATAATGGGGGACGAGGGGTTTGTGGCTAAGGTTTACCGCCCTAGCCGGTAAAACACCTGCCAAAGCCGGGGCCGGTATTACAAATTTACCGGCACTGTAGTTGATGGTAATCTGTAATACACTTAACAAAAGCCCTTGGCCCTCAGTTGGAATTTACCTTTTCTACTCTTTCTTGCCATCACGTGACATGGCCCCGCTCCTTTTGCGGCACAACCCCCTGTGGCTCTGCCACATTTTTTGCTTGTCACAACTCGCCCCTTTAGTTCCCACCACCACTGGCCGGTAATTTTTTTTCTGAAAAGGTGGCAACCCTATTTGTGGCTAAGGCTGGGGGCCTGTCGGAGTGATCAGAGGTGGCGGAGATGTGTGGACCCCTGATGCAGCAGCCCAGGTGAACCTGGACCCGGCGAGTACTCTATAGTTAAAAATTGTGGCTCCCTGGGTGGACCCTCCTAACTTAGTAGAATGGGTTTCCCCTCATTGTTGGAATATTGCTAATGGGCTTTGCTTCCATGGATACATAAGAGGTTGGGTTCTGTTGGCGATCAAGCCTGGTTCACAGTAGGTGATCTAATTTATCCCATGGGTGTTCCATTGCATTGAGGTCAGGGCTCTGTGTGGGCTAGGGTTGCCACCTGGCAGGTATTTTACCGGCCTGACCGGTAAAAATGTTGGATGATCCCAATGTTATTTATAGGGAAAAAAGATAAATATATACGAAGGCCAGTATTTTTCTCCAGAAAAGGTGGCAACCGTAGTGTGGACCCATTAGTTTCTTTCACTCTTATCTTTGCAAACCAGTTCCATATTGACCTTGCCTTGGTGGTATTATCCTGCCAAAAGAGGAAAGGGTCTTCTACAAAAGTGTTGCCATAAATTAGGACAAAAAAAAGCACAGCATTGTCAAGAATGTCATTGCATGATGCAGTGGCACATGTTTCAGCAATTGCTTTCATAGCCATCTACAATAATTACAAGGGGTGTCCACATACTATTGGCTATATAGTGTGTAGCATTGCTCCAGATCATTAGTTCCAGCTTAACTTTGCCTCTGTGTTTCACCTTATTGCTGTATAACATTTGTTCCTAGAAGCGCCACTATCCAGTCATTTACTGGCGTATAATAATAAATGGTGCATAGGGAAGCCTGTATCCTCTGTCTCCTAAAACCATGTGATGGCTCCCTGCATAGTCACAAACACATATTCTGTATGCAAACAGTAATGTGCCAGAGAAACAGTGCCGGAAATCTTAGCCCTGCGCGCTTTAAATATGTTACATAATCACACAGATGCTTCATATTATGTTGTTTATTTAAATGTACGCAAAGCTTAAGTAGTATTGGGAATAAAGAAATGTATTAAAATGCTCACATTGAATTTGAAAGGTGAAAATTTTAATGGATGAGAAGAAAGCTAGAGGCGTAATGTAGATTCTTAAAAAGATTTGAAATGTAAAATATATTTAAAGGAGAATTACATTTTAACAAAGACATTGGAGAGAAATGTTGTGCATTATATTTTGGGGTCCTGTTCCAGCGACAGCCGTTTAGCAGTAAAGATCTGTGTCTCCAAAGATGCCCCAGTAGCTCCCCATCTTCTTTTCTGTTGATTCACTGCACATGCTCTGTGCTGCTATCACTTACTGAGCTTAAAGGTGGCCATAGACGCACTGATAATATTGTAGAAAAATTTATGGGTACAATATTAGTTTTGTGTATTTTTGGAGACGATCCGACCGACTTTGAAGGCACCCGCACATCGGCCATTGTTAGTGCTGAATCGTCAGATACAGGTAGAATTCTATTGTTTCTAATTGTATATCTGACAATTCAGTTCTACACGTGTGTATTGAAATGAATGATTAGTGATGGGCGAATTTGGGGCGTTTTGCTTTGCCGAAAAAAATGTCGAAAAATTTGTTTTTGACGCCGGCGTCCGTTTTTTTTTAACGCCGTTTTTTGACACTGGTGTCCATTTTTTCTAATTCGCAAATTTTTGCGAATTTATTATTCATGTGAATTCGCGCCTGGCGAATAAATTCGCCCATCACTATGAACGATCTTTTCTGGAAAGCTCTATTCCAGGAAAGATCGTAATTGTAATGTCTATGGCCACCTTAAGGAACGACTCACAATATACTGTATATATAGAATATAAATGTTACAGTATAAGGCTGTGGCTGTAATTAATTCAGATTCTCATGCCATGGCAGCTTAGAAACCAGTACAGTTTGCAAGAGAATTTAATTAGCAACTGTTTAGCATCAACTTCTACAACAGAGAATTTTTACAACAACCCCTGAGCTTAGTTTCTCAATAGCTGCCAAGAACACACTGAGCATGTGCAGTGCCACTGACACTCCTAAATCCAACATGGTGAGCGCCATGCAGAACCTTGAAGGCCTGGGTGGGTCTTGTTACTGTCCTTGCTCCCCACTTTATGGAATAGTGCATTTGTCTGAACTACGTTGAAGAAAACATCAGACTTTTCATGCCAGAAGAAGTTCTTCATAGTTAGGAGGAAATGAGGACAAACAGTAAAAATAAAGTACTTTCTTGAAAATATGCTGAAAATGAAATATTTTTTTAAACCAGAAATGTAATAAACATAGGAGGTTCATAAAAACTGGAAAAATGTCACATGGTTTATGATAACAGCCTCAAGATTAAAATGTAAATAGCACCAGACAGATGGATCAAATCCATTATAAATAGTCAATGACAATCCCTCTAGACTCCCAGGACCCTCAGCCAGCCATAAAAAATGTCTGCTTCCACTGAAACTCCGGGTGAGTGCTTGTAATAAAGAAGAGACTATATAAAGAGGCTCATTCTATGGTAGGGGTTTCTATACATGATAAAACATTTGCAAATATTTTTGTCCCTATATACAGTAGAACCTACGGCCAAATTCAACAGCAAGGAATATTTGTTTAAAGGGTTAGACCTGCAGGAAATTGCATTTCCAACCTGTAATATTTTGACAGATGGATATGAATGTAAGAAAAGTCATAAAACACACTTTTAAGAGAAACAAGAGGTTTACTATGTAAAGGATGAAAAAAAAAATCCAGAAAACTTGGCTTGATGCATTAAAGGGATATTCTCATGAATAAAACGTATTTATGCGACTCTCGGACCCTTGGGCTGCGCTGAGCAACATTGTGCTTTGAAAATAGTTATTTACTTTTCTTAAACATTACAGTTTTGTGAATACATACGGAAATGTCTTTCTTGGAATTCAGCAAAATCTAAAGTAAATAAGGGCTCATTTATAAGAAGCAGGGCATGATGCATATTGCATAAAACAGATACAACCTGCCAGAGTTTTTTGCACTTTCCATCCCTGCCCCACTCATAGACACAAGTCTTTGGGATCCAAAATGTACCTTCAAGTGGCCAGGCCCCCCACAAGAATCCTTTATAGGGGGCCCCGCATTTACATGCAGGCTCTTGATGGTCTCTCCCACCCGCCAAGCACATTTTATAATTTATAGAGACAGGAGAGGAAGAACTTATGTAAGTATTAGTGACATAAATGGTCTAAAAGGGGTTAGACCATAACTAATAAGGTTTATATGAAATCAGGGTCCCCAGCTCATCCAATCAGGGCACCAGTTAGAAGCCAAAGGGTATGAACCTTGGGCTCACTGCCCTTATATAACCCATACTACCCTTGAGCCTATAGGAACACATCCCTACCCCAGAGTATTAATTCCAGCAATCTGTTTGAGGAGTTAACCCTTTTGATCCACTAAATAATTGTACCCAGTGCGGTTTCTGAGATATTTGCAGTTTTAGCCTGCTATAACGGGCTTTCGGCTTAACAGCTTTACCCAAAAGTCAGATAATCAATGACCCACGGCTAAACTGACATTACAGACAATACATAAAAAGTGATTAGGCAGCTAGGGTTGCTGACAACCCTGGCCAAGAGAGAAAAAATTGCAAAAAGCCCAGTATTAGCAGTATAAAACTGCAAATATCTCAAATGCTTCTAAAAATGTCCCAATTATTAACCACTCATGTAATAAAAGGCATTATGTTTGTTGAAGAGCAGTAACCCATAGCAACCAATTATATGTTTTCTTTTAGACAGGTGACCAATAAATCCAACCTGCTGATTGGTTGCTATGGGTTACTGCTCCTGGGCAAACTTAGTGCCCTTTATTACATAACTCGCTAAGTTTGTTTTAGGTCATTTTTAGAATTAACAACAGTTTTATAGGATAATGTACTAAAAGAGGCAAATCTTGTACCAGGTTTTGCAGCTCGCAGTAACCAACTAGCAGCCAGTATTTACAGGTCACCTATTTAAAGCAAATATCAGATTTTTTACTATGGTGCAAACTTAACTTTTATTACATAATCCTGTTATTTTATTCATTTATCCCAGCTATGATACTAGATGCAAGTTTCTGTATTATTTACTATGAATGCAGGGCGCATGTCTTTTCTTTTCTATTAGCGATTGTGGAGTATTTTTTTCATTGGGTCAGATGAATCATTTTGTACTTGACCTCATGAATCATTTTGTGTGTCAAATGTGACTTGCGGAATTCAAATTTAAACAGTATTTTGCCCGTATACAAATATCACACATTGATGCTTTAGAGACCAACCTATGATCCTCCCTGTAAAAGTCCTGTTATTTCTATAAGTTTCTTTGGGTATCTCAATAGTGATGGGCGAATAAATGCGGCAGGAGCGAATTTGCAATGAATTTCCTTGTCGAATTTGGACGCGCATCAGAAAAGTTGCTCTCGTCAAAACCGCTGCGCGTCAACATTATTCGGATGCCCAATGACTTTAACAACATCGTCAAAATTGACACGAGCGTCAGAATTGACACAGTCATCAAAATACACGTTTCTCTAATTGTTCCGTTGTTTCGCGAATTTTCCAGAAAATTCTCACATTTTTCACCGAAGTGAAACGGGACAAATTCACCCATCACTATATCTCAACCTAGAAAATATGAAACATTGGAGCAGCACATGCTCAACAACATATATACACCATGGATAAATGCCAGTGCTTTTTTTGCCTTCCATCCATGTTTATAGAAGGAAGCTGCCGTTATTTCAACTTGTAACTTGACACGGACGTACACCGAGTAAACCACAAATAAATGTATTTCAGATGCAGCTGGTGAATCATCAGCACTGGAATAATCTGCGGGTTTCGTAGCAATTAAACAAGCACGCATTTTCAACACTTTCCTTATTTTCTATAAGAAATAATAATGGCCAATAAACTCTACTTTTCACTACATGTAACTTTATAAAAAGCACAAACAGCAGTTCAATAGCATTTCTGCAGCATCTGGTCATTTACTAAACTTGCTTGTTCTCCTTAAAGGGATACTGTCATGGGAAAAAACATTTTTTTAAAAATGAATCAGTTAATAGTGCTGCTCCAGCAGAATTCTGCACTGAAATCCATTTCTCAAAAGAGCAAACAGATTTTTTTATATTCAATATTGAAATCTGACATGGGGCTAGACATTTTGTCAATTTCCCAGCTGTCCCAAGTCATGTGTACTGTATGTGCAATGTGTGGAGGAATCTGCAAATCCTAATGTTTCAAAGCAAACAGGTAACAACACAGGGCAATTACTCGTGTGCTCAGCCTATTCATAGTTGCAGATTTTTATTTTGGTCTTCTTATTTCGATTTGTTATGCCTCCATTGGATGCATTGTTTGTTGGACCCTTTAGCCCCAGGGATTCAGAAGGACCAGAATAAATAGATCTGGGGTACAACTCTGTGCAGTTTCTGTGCTAAGTTTTGCTTTCATTAATTCGGCAAGCAAAGCGAAGTTGCACTAGCGTTGGCTAATTTGCATACGTCAGTAAGTTAAATTAAAATAGACATATATGTTGCAGCAAATACATTACATCACACAAGAAAATAGAGTTGTTATATTGCCCTACACATGAGCCCAGTGTATAGTTTATGTGCCATATGTTAGGAAATGTAGGGGGGAAGCCGGGTACCCTAAAAAAAATCTATGATCTTTAGCAGCCTATCACCCTGAAAAAGTCGCCAGCGCTTTTTGGGACTTTTCAAAATTTTTTTGAGGAAGTCCTATCTACTCTATTGCACTTAGCCTGGTCTGAGGTGGCGAAGGCAAGTTTGCCACAAGAGGTAACGTTCATTAAAATCCACATCTCAGTGAATTTGCGCAGTAACGTCCATTCGCCAGAGCGAAAATTCGCCTGCCGTTAGAGTGCGAAGTAGCGCAACAGTCTATCTCTTACGCTAACGAAATTACACCAGCGCCCATTAGTAAATCGGCAAAGTCCCGAAATGACATCACGCTGGCTTTTCCCTTTAGTAAATATGCCCCTATGGGAGAATACTGGAACTGAATTTGGAGAAAAGCTTTTTCTCCTCAAATTAAATCTTGTCCATGATAAACCATGTGATAACTTTTTCTCACTGAATCAAATGTGGCCCAATGTATTCCTAGATTATATTTTCCTGTGTAATTGATGTCTTGCCATTTTTAAAGCATAAGTGTATAAAGTATATGTGGGGAGATTAACATCATTTACACATAGCAAGAAAAGGAGCTTAGAACAAGAATGGTGGAAATAATAATAATGATGATGATGATGGGGAGGCTGAATGTTAAGAAATGTCCTGTTTGTGTTGATTTTTTTCCTTGAGGAAGTCTCTATAGTGAAGCTGGTAGGACAGGAAGATTGTGCGCGTCTTAGAAGAAAGTACATTTGAGGGTGAGAGCTGTTGGGGGTAAAGGACAGACAGAAAATGTAGATACAGAGTTTATTTGAGGGCAGAGGAACGAATAGAAATAATACATTTGGAATGAATAGAAATAATACATTTGTAATACAGCAAGTTGTAAAGCGAAATTTCTTCTATTAGATCTCTGTGGTTGTGGAGTGTATAATGATAAGAGTACTGTAGGGGACATGAGGAATCCTTCCCCTGTTTGTCTGCCTGTGACATCATCCAGCCCAGTTGCATGCTGGATATCGATCCGATTGGCTGGGAACCCCAGTGCATCCTTGGAAGAAAGGGTGTGCTTGACTTTGGAGTAGGGATGCACCGAATCCAGGATTCGGTCCGGGATTCTGCCTTTTTCAGCAGGATTCGGATTTGGCCAAATCCTTCTGCCCGGCCGAACCTAATCCAAATCCTAATTTGCATATGCAAATTAGGGGTGGGGAGGGAAATCACATGACTTTTCATCACAAAACAAGAAAGTAAAAATGTTATCCCCTTCCCATCCCTATTTTGCATATGCAAATTTGGGTTCGGATTCGGTTCGGTATTCGGCCGAATCTTTCACAAAGGATTCGGGGGTTCGGCTGAATCTTTCACAAAGGATTCGGGGGTTCAGCCGAATCCAAAATAGTGGATTCGGTGCATCCCTACTTTGGAGCCAAATGCACGGGGTCTCCCGGAGAGAGAGCTGAGAAAGCCAGTGTGAGTAAGTGTGGGGCCCCACAGTGAAGACAGGTCTTAACCATTTACCTGCAACGAGAGAGCTGCTGCCAACTTCAAAAGGGAGAGATACTTTTGGGGAATAAGGTAGCACTACCTGGGGAATAAGAGCTCTGGGGAAGGGACGATTATTTGAACTATGTGGTTATTAAAGGAAAACTATACCCCCCAAACAATGTAGGTCTCTATAAAAAGATATTGCATAAAAGAGCTCATATGTAAAACCCTGCTTCATGTAAATAAACCATTGTCATTATAATACACTTTTCTAGTAGTATGTGCCATTGGGTAATCATAAATAGAAAATTGCCATTTTAAAAATTAAAGGCCGCCCCCTGGGATCTTAAGATTCACTGTACTCACAAACAAACCATACATGTTAGGTCACATGAGCCAATTAACAGACAGAGTTGTGTCTTTTGCTTCCACACTTCTTCCTGTTACAGTTAGAGTTGAAGTATTTATGGTCAGGTGATCTCTGAGGCAGCACAGAGACCATCACGAAATGGTGGCTCAAGGCAAGAGATGTAAAAGGGCAATATTTACTTAAATATATATTCCAGTTTGGTGAGATTCTTTAATATGTCACTTATTATGATATGAACTATCTGTTGCTTAAGTGTTCATTTTGGGGGTATAGTTTTCCTTTAAGGTAGTGCCCCACATGTCCCCCAGACGGAAGTGTGTATTAATTGCCCCAGTGATTACTACAGTTTATATAAAGTATATATTTGTTAATTTGCAAACTGTGTGTTTATTATTATTAGTGGAACCCCCTGATGTGTGTTCCTCAGTTTTCACTAGGTGGAGGCACTGCGCTGTAAATCCCAGTTCCCAGTACTTTTCATATGCAAAAGGGACTCGGGGATTGCCAGGGTAAGTTGCTATTTAAAGAGACAGTAACCAAATTAGTGTTATAGTACTCTGTTTTGGATGCCAGGGCTGCATTTTGTTATTCTTATTATCACATATTTACAAAGTGGCAACATTACTTGAACGATTAAGCACAGCAGGGGTTTCCATTCGGATTCACATATTAAAAAGTGCAGCACTTACATCATATTACATTAAAAGGGAGAAGTCAGAGGCTTTAAAAGAAAGACCCATACAGATCTTGACTCCCAATTGTGCTAAGCAAAGGAAGAAGTATATATTATATGACTTGCTGTTATATAATAGTCATTTTGTGCAAAAAACTGGTGCAATATGCCCATTATTTGCAATTTGCACTCCGCATTCCAGTCTTGCACAAACCTACAGCTGCTTGAAAAATAGAGCTCTAACTGCATTAATCATTATTCATGCAGGATGGGAGGGGGAGGTTCCACTTCCAGAGTACCCATCCAAATGGTGTTTACATCCAATTCACCGGGCGCAAGTCTGGAGCGTCTTTTGACTCAACTCACTGCAGCATGAAAAAGCCTCTCTGCACCAAGTTCGGTCTGTACAGAACTGGAATAAAGAAGTGAAATAACTTGAGAACAGCAACACATTTGTCGTGATTAATGAGAATGCTAGCAGCAAAAAGATGATTGACAACTACATATTTACACCCTTTGTTTCAAAATGAGTTGTTGGACAGGCAGGTTTATGGTTGCTTTGGATATACCATATATTTAAGTCTCCCCTTTCCCCCTGATGTGCATCACTGCCCAGTTACAATAACAATGCAGAGTTCTGCACTCGGTTTTATGGCATTATCTCTCTTGCCTTCTTCTGCATTTAGTAGAGAGAGGAGACAAAGGGGCAAATTTACTAAAGGGTGAATTTTTGCCTCAGAAGGCTCTGCCATACTTTGCGCAACTTCGTCAGACGTTATTTCTCAGAGCATACATGGACTATTTTGTCCGAATGTATTAAAGTCAATGGGCGTCTGAATAATTTTGATGCACAACTATTTTTATGCTCGCACCAATTTTGACATGCACCAATTTTTTTTGTCGCTGCAGATCTTTTGTTGGCGAATTCGCCACAAATCCATGCCTGGCAAATTTCGCACTATTCATCTATTCATCACTATTCATATCTAACATTTCCACCCTTGGGTAAAGATGAAGAAAGTGACCTGCAGACTGAATATCCTAGGGTGGTGTTCCCAACCAGTAGCTAATGAGCAACATGTTACTCATCAACCCCTTGCATGTGGCCTCAAAGCATTTCATTATTTCTGAATTCCAGTCTTGGAGGCAAATTTTGGTTGCTTAAAAACAGATGTACTGCCAAACAGAGCCTCCTGTAGGCTGTCAGTCTATATAGGGCCTACCAAATTGCCAATTACAGCCCTGATTTGAAACCCCAGGAACTTTTTGGATTCGTGTGTTGCTCCCCAACTCTTTTTACATTTGAACGTTGCTCATTAGAGTCTACTGCTCAGAAAATCACTATTGGAGGAGGCAAGGAGATGGTTAATACGTAGCAGCTAGGCAATATCTTGTTCCTTTTTAACTGTAAATGTTCAATCTCTCCTGTTGTTTTATCAGAAAATGGGAATCTTTTGCTTTTCTCCCTGTCAGAAGAATCCATCTGAAGCCTTCTGTGCTCTTAACTAAAATATATCAGCACTGAAACCAGAGAAGAAGTGCTATCTAGAACAAAGCAAGTATTTAATCACAAAGCCTATCCATCAAAGTCAAAGAAGAAAGAGAAAAAAGTAAGTTTTTTTTTTTTTGTTTAAGCCGCATCCTTTTTTGAGAACATCATGCAAAAGTCTTAAAATCAAAAGATTCATGGCCATCGGGGGCCCCATACACGGGCCAATAAGCTGCCGACACGGTCTTTCGACCTTTAGACTGAAGGAATGTTGGAGTCCAGTTACAGGAGCAATTGGGGAATGTGCATTAAAATACTGCAGGGATATGTTTTCATAATGATAATAACTGTTTCCTTTCAAAATTAAAATAAAACCACAGGAAAGTGTCAGTATATCCCACAAATTCAAATCACAGGTAAATACTACTGGGTAAGTTGACTCTAAACGGAGCAGGGGAATAGCTAGAAGAGTATCTCCTCCTGTCCCTACCTGACTCCTAACTTTTGGCTCTTTCATACATTCAAGTTAGGGTGCACCAGGGTTGGACTAGACTGTCCAGGGCCCACCAAGATTGCAGCTGAAGGACCCTCTTCCCAGCACACAGCTTGCAATCTAGCCATCCCGCTGCATAACTTCTCCAAAATTTGCTGGTACTGTGTCCGAACAGAGGAAAGGCTATGTTCTGGGCAGGGGGATATAAAAATGCATATCCAATGTTTCAGCCCACATTAGGGCATTTATAATAAACATGTTTGTTGCTATATGCAGTGCGGGTCTTTCTGATGAACTAGACTGTATATATATATATATATATATATATATATATATATATATATATACCTTTCTGCGGTGTAACATTAAAAATACAAACCATGGATCAAATATAAATGCTACATTGTTACTGGATAGAAACCTTGTTAATTTATCCATCATAAATCCTGAAGATGTAAAAGACAGATTTATGTGACTTACACTGCTCCTGAAAAAAGGCATTCACAGAATGTATATGGCTGGGTGAGATTAAAGTAGCAAGAATATTTTATCTCTTCCTGGAAAGCACATTGGCAGATCAATGGACTTCTAGCATCAATTTCTCAAGAACAGTGTTCCCTTGTAGCCCAGGTCTCAGCACATGCTTGCAGTTTCTTTCAATTGGCTCCTTATCTTTACTGAACTGTAGTTGTTTCATTGGCCGGTCCTTTTCTTAAACCTTTTGGCCAGTGTTCACTGTAAATTATATGCTGAAAATAATACTGTTTAGAAACCAGGTTTGTTTTGCTATGCTAAAAATACCATTTGCTCATTTAAACATACAGTGGGTTGTTTGTATTTGCTCTGTAAAATAGTTGCATCACTTAATTATGGGCAGCAGTTTCCCCGACCCTATTAATCTTTAAGCATAACTTATAAAATGTAATGGCTATAACAGTGGGAACTTGCCTATTAACATGGGAACTATATCATGCTATCCATTAGCGATTAGGAAGTAGCATTAAAACAGGAAATCAGGTTTCCTGGAGGATTCACAGAAAATCCATCTCTGAAGGATTTTTTGAAAGATTCAATAATCCCGGCCTGTTGAGTACAATCAATTCAAATTCAATATTAAACATTGTGTGATCCTTCCAGGGATTGATATCCCAGACCTCCATAAAGAAAGATTGGTCTGACGTGAAATGATCCCATAAAAGGCTATGAGCAATGGAATTTTGTACAGTTTGGTTCCAGTTAATTCTATGAATATCAGTATTGATTGATGCTGATCAAATGGAAGCATGGATGCACTTTCCCAGCTGATCATTCTGAATGAGACCCTTTCAGAATGATTGTTCTCAGTCAGTGTAAATTAACAGATTCTTTGCTTTAAATGATAGTTTCCAAAAGTATCAATGATTGTGAGTGAGTGAGTGAGTGAGTTGCACAAACATGTAGTCACTTCTGCTAAATGTGTGGTCCTCGTTGGCATACAAGTGGTGTGTCTGCTGTTGGATATGCTACTTCAACTACACTGAAAAAGGATTCAGGTCTTAGAAAGTGATCTAGAACAGTTCTTCCAACTAGGGTTGCCACCTTTTTTAAAATAAATGTCAGATCAGCTGCAGATTTAGAAAATAAGAACCATGGAGGGGAGAAATTGGCAAATAAGAAGCAGACCAGGGGCAGATTAGAGGGGGGCTGGGGAGGAACCAACCTTGGCTGGTACTTGAAAAAGGATCCATGTGATCCGAAACATGTGGTGATAGAATAACGTTTTTTTCAGCAGAGCTTGCAGTTTGTGTGATCCATCCTACCCTTGGTTGTTTCATATCTTGGCTGGTATTTTACCAGTGGTGGAACTAGGGTTGCCACCTTTTCTAGAAAAAAATACCGGCCTTCCTATTTTTTTATGGTTTTTCCCTATACTTAACATTGCAATCATGCAACATTTTTACCAGCCAGGCCAGTAAAATACCAGCCAGGTGGCAACGCTACGTGGAACCCTAGTTTTAACAGGACTGAAGGCAAGTTTCTACTAAGGAATGGGGCCTCCATATAGATCACGAGGTTTTATGGTAAATCAAGAGATCTAGTAAGGTGTTTAGCTTTAAAGTTTGATGTTGTTTGGTGAATGGAAACTGTCTGAAAGGTATTGAAATTTCAATTAATATTTAAGGTTTCTTTGTGGGTAGGTCTTTGTGGCAGTTCTGTTCACCTTTTCAGAGTGCTTGCTTGTGCATCCAGAGTTCACTCACGCCCTTGCATTAATGGGTGTCACACACCTACACCTAAAGAATTGGGGCACATAATTCACTCATCCAGCGGACAGCACATGATTTGCAGTGAACGGCATGTGCAATCCATTTTAGTGGAATCACCCATTTGTCTGTAACCACAGAGGAATTCTGGGTGGGGGGGAAATGCTGCATTACGGGGAAAAAACATGGTCATTGCACTCAAAATTGCTCTTTTCTCGCTGCCCCTTGGTAAGTGAATGCAACCTAGAGTCTCAGCATCGAAACTTTCATGGTAAATGTTTTGTTGCATATACAGTAATTGTACCTTATGGAATAAAGAAATTGATTGGTTCAATAGAACAGTCAGCCATTGTTGTCAGGGAGGCTGAAGTTTTAGAAAAAAAAGAAACCTACCTAATAATGAAAAGTGCATCATACCTGTGCCATTTTGCTTCTTTTTTGAGCTTGTAAACTCACAAATAGGGATGTAGCGAACGTCGGAAAAAAAGTTCGCGAACATATTCGCGAACTTGCGCAAAAATGCGAGCGGTTCGCGAACGGTTCGCGAACCCCATAGACTTCAATGGGAAGGCGAACTTTAACATCTAAAAAAGACATTTCTGGCCAGAAAAATGATTTTAAAGTTGTTTAAAGGGTGCAACGACCTGGACAGTGGCATGCCAGAGGGGGATCAAGGGCAAAAATGTATCTGAAAAATCTGCCTGTGTGTGCTTGGAAGAGATAGTGTAGGGGGAGAGCTGTTAGTGATTTCAGGGACAGATGATAGTAAGTTTGCTGGCTAGTAATCTGCTTGATACTGCTCTGTATTGGAGGGACAGAAGTCTGCAGGGATTTGAGGGACATTTTAGCTTAGGTAGCTTTGCTGGCTAGTAATCTACTGTTCTCTTTAAACAACTGCCATACGTTGCCCTTGTAGGCATTGTTTGCCCAGTTTTTTTGGACGCAGCCACTGAAGCACAGTTGCCAGAAAAAATATGCCATATAAATGCTGAAAATAGTCATTTTTCGCCATACGTTGACCTTGTAGACATTGTTTGCCCAGTTTTTTTTGGACGCAGCCACTGAAGCACAGTTGCCAGAAAAAATATGCCATATAAATGCTTAAAATAGTAATTTTTCGCCATACGTTGACCTTGTAGACATTGTTTGCCCAGTTTTTTTGGACGCAGCCACTGAAGCACAGTTGCCAGAAAAAATATGCCATATAAATGCTGAAAATAGTCATTTTTTGCCATATACGTTGAGTCAACGTATGGCAAAAAATGACTATTTTCAGCATTTATGTGGCATATTTTTTCTGGCCTCTGTGCTTCAGTGGCTGCGGCCAAAAAAACTGGGCAAAAAATGCCTACAGGGCAAATAATGCCTACAAGGTCAACGTATACACAGCGGTGGATACGGATTACGTAAAATATAAGAATGCTGCTTGAAAAAAAGTCACTCCGGTGTTTTTTCTGGAGACGGTAATATTATGGATATTTAGACAGAATGTGAACACGGTCACACAGCTAGATAGCAGTTGGTTGAATAACACACTGGGCAAAAAATGCCTACAGGGCAAATAATGCCTAAAAGGTCAACTTATACACTACTACAGCGATGGATACGGATTACGTAAAATTTATTATGGCTGCTTGAAAAAAGTCACTCCGGTGTTTTTTCTGGAGACGGTAATATTATGGATATTTAGACAGAATGTGAACACGGGCACACAGCTAGATAGCAGTTGGTTGAATAACACACTGGGCAAAAAATGCCTACAGGGCAAATAATGCCTAAAAGGTCAACTTATACACTACTACAGCGATGGATACGGATTACGTAAAATTTATTATGGCTGCTTGAAAAAAGTCACTCCGGTGTTTTTTCTGGAGACGGTAATATTATGGATATTTAGACAGAATGTGAACACGGGCACACAGCTAGATAGCAGTTGGTTGAATAACACACTGGGCAAAAAATGCCTACAGGGCAAATAATGCCTAAAAGGTCAACTTATACACTACTACAGCGATGGATACGGATTACGTAAAATTTATTATGGCTGCTTGAAAAAAGTCACTCCGGTGTTTTTTCTGGAGACGGTAATATTATGGATATTTAGACAGAATGTGAACACGGGCACACAGCTAGATAGCAGTTGGTTGAATAACACACTGGGCAAAAAATGCCTACAGGGCAAATAATGCCTAAAAGGTCAACTTATACACTACTACAGCGATGGATACGGATTACGTAAAATTTATTATGGCTGCTTGAAAAAAGTCACTCCGGTGTTTTTTCTGGAGACGGTAATATTATGGATATTTAGACAGAATGTGAACACGGTCACACAGCTAGATAGCAGTTGGTTGAATAACACACTGGGCAAAAAATGCCTACAGGGCAAATAATGCCTAAAAGGTCAACTTATACACTACTACAGCGGTAGTAAAATAAAAAAAAGTTAAATAAAAAAAAATTAAAGTTGGTGCTGCTGAACTACTAGGAGCAGCAGATTAGCACACCAGTCCCACTCCCCAACACTGCTAGACTAATAGCACTGGGCTCTTATAGTAGTAGTAGTAGTAGTAGTAGTAGTAGTAAAACAACAAAAAAATAAATAAAAGCAGTCCTTACAAGGACTATTGCTATTGCAGCAGTCAGCAGATGAGATCAGAAGCAGGACAGCTGCCCACTGCAGCTACATACAGAGCACTGCAGTAGAAGGTAGATTACTAGCCAGCAAAGCTACCTAAGCTTAAATGTCCCTCAAACCCCTGCAGACTTCTGTCCCTCCAATAACAGAGCAGTATCAAAACGTTTACTAGCCAGCAAACTTTCAACTGTCCCTGAAATCACTAACAGGCAGCAGCTCTCTCCCTACACTATCTCTTCAGCACACACAGGCAGAGTGAAAAAAAGCTGCAGGGCTTCGGTTTTTATAGGGAAGGGGAGTGGTCCAGGGGAGAGCTTCCTGATTGGCTGCCATGTACCTGCTGGTCTGGGGTGAGAGGGCAAAAAAAAGCGCCAACAATGGTGAACCCAAAATGGCGAACGTCGCGCGACGTTCGCGAACTTCCGGCGAGCGCGAACACCCGATGTTCGCGCGAACAAGTTCGCCGGCGAACAGTTCGCGACATCTCTACTCACAAATTCAGAGTACAGGTATGGGACCTTTTATCCAAATTTTTTTATGGTGGGGGAGCCTTGACCTTGGTAGTTATGCCGCTGATGACTGCATCTAAAGTTGCACAACCACAACTGTGCTCGCAGGTCGTAATTACCCCTTCTGTCTGGAACCTAGGGAGGGTCTGGTGCTATTATAAATATGACATATATTCATAAGATTGCTTGCATAAGGCTGACAGCAATAACTTAAATTTGACCAAATAGTCCAACATATACTTGTCTGTTTGCCTTGAAATCAGCAGAACTTGCTCAAACTGAAAATGAATTCAGCGGAATAGTGACTGTTCAAAAGTAATGATGGGCGAATCTGTGCAGTTTTGCTTTGCCGAAAAATTGGTGAATTTATTGCAAAATTCACAAACTGGCGAAAAAATTTGAAAAACGCAATTGAAGTCAATGGGCATCAAGATAGTTTTGATGCACATCAATTTTGACGTGAGCGTCAATTTTTATACGAGCAAACATTTGGTCCAAATACATTAAAGCCAATTTGCATCTGAATAATTTTTATGCCCGACAATTTTTATGCGCTCGACAATTCTTTTTGACAAAGTGGATTTTTTGCCGGTGAATTGACAATGCAGTTTTGTGAATTCGTTTGAATTAATAGGATAGACCCGAAAACGTTTTGTGCACTGGGAGTCCAAATGAATGATGTCTGGTAAAAATGACATGAGCCAGGGTGCTGATATAGGCAGGGGCATTGCACTTGTACATGAAACCCCCATCTTTTTTTTAACCCATTGAAATCCTCATGAATGGGAGATTGAATGAATTGGAGAAGTTTTGTTGCAGCTGGTCGTACTTTGTCCAAATCCATGATGATACCCATACAAATGGACAAACATTCTTCTTTATACATGAGATAAGGTGGTGGCTTTGGGGCAACTCAGTGGGGCACTTGGTCCTATTCCCACAAACCTGGGAACAGATCCAGTGCTCCAACAAAAGGGCAATTTCTTCTTGTGTTATAATAAGGATAGAAAGATAGACTTCTTAATGTGACAATATAGAGAACTATGGTATGAAAAATATGATGATGTTCTTAGGTTATTGCAATAAATTTGGGACACAATTTAACATTTATTAAAGGGATACTGTCATGGGGTCACAGTTAATAGTGCTGCTCCAGCAGAATTCTGCACTGAAATCCATTTCTCAAAAGAGCAAACAGATTTTTTTATATTCAATTTTGAAATCTGACACGGGGCTAGACATTTTGTCAATTTCCCAGCAGCCCCAAGTCATGTGACGTGTGCCTGCAGGAGAGAAATGCTTTCTGGCCGGCTGCTGCTCAATGTAACTGAATGTGTCTCAGTGGGACATGGGTTTTTACTATTGAGTGCTGTTCTTCGATCTACCAGGCAGCTGTTATCTTGTGTTATGGAGCTGTTATCTCATTACCTTCCCATTGTTCTTTTGTTTGACTGCTGGGGGGGCGGAGGGAGGGGGGTGATATCACTCCAACTTGCAGTACAGCAGTAAAGAGTGATTGAAGTTTATCAGAGCACAAGTCACATGACTTGGGGCAGCTGGGAAATTGACAATATGTCTAGCCCCATGTCAGATTTCAAAATTGAATATAAAAAAATCAGTTTGCTCCTTTGAGAAATGGATTTCAGCGCAGAATTCTGCTGGAGCAGCACTATTGACTGATTTATTTTGAAATTTTTTTTTCCCCATGACAGCATCCCTTTAAAGATGACTTCTGAGCCTTTAAGATTAAGCTGCTATAAATATAAAGTGCATCTCCGGAAGTTTGTAATAATAAGTTTTCCTAGGGTCGTGCTCTTGGTTACTTTGCTTCACCTATATTTCTTTGAAAATTGGCCCTATCCTCCTACAGCTGAATCCTCTGATAGAATTATCTTTAATTGCATGGGTTTATTTTGTGTTTGTCGCCAATTATTTTGATATATTTGACAGAACCGTATTTCCCAACAAAGATCAGAGACATTTAAAAGAGCAATGGAGACAGAACTACCGGTTAGAGCTACAAATGATTTCAGTCACTGACATAATCCACCCATAATTCACTTTCCATCACAGGTAAATTGTTTGTAGTAAATGGCTATAAAATGTTAATGTAATCCACCTACCCACTGGAATGTTGGAACAGAATACATCTGGAATCATTATAAAGCACAGCTCACAAAGTTTCTTAGGTGATCTAACGTTAAAACAGATTTTTTAGTATTTTCAGCCTGTACAGTTGCCGAGTTACTAGATAATATCTGGAATATCAGATACCTCCTTAAAGTGGATCTAGCTCCAACCATAAAGCTATGCTGTAAGCTGTATTTAAATAGATGTCTATATAGGATGACTGACAAAGCACATGTTGGTTAAGAAATGTGTGTGTTTGGGTGTGAGTGTATAATCATACCATACTTAGTAAGAAGGGAAATATACAAATAAGTGAAGACAGGAGCAGGCTAACCCAGCCCAGGCAACATATTAGTGGCCTTATGAATTGCAATTCCCAAGAGAGATAAAACATAAAGAACGTAAGGAATGACAAACATGCTAGAAATTCTCATTCAAGACAATGTTTCATGATGAGAGATTTTAATGATATGGATATTGATGGAAGAGATGCAGTGTAATTAGCCTTGCAGCTAATCCATAACCAGCTATATTGGCATGCTATAAGAAAACCTCATGTTATGAAAGAGAACAGAAAACATTTGGTGCCAGATCTTTCACATATATACAGGTGGGGTTCACAGAAGTGGGAACAATAACTGTGTGGAATGAACATAGTAGGTCAGGTTAGGAGGAGGATTTTTTTTTTCATAGAAAAGATCAAGAAACAAGAGGACCCTCTTTGGACTCGAAGGACTGAACTTGGACCCGCTACCCGTACCTTATCCGCAACCTGGACCCGCTGACCATCAAGAATCAGGAAGTGCTGTCATTGTAAACCGGAAGTGACGTCATCGGAAGTAGGCGTGATCAGGAAAAAATAGTAAAAATCGCTATGGAGAAGACCATGGCCCGACCCGCGACCCGCGTCTATACCCACACCGGAACTTCTACTGCATATTTTTGCTGGTAACCTGCGGGTACCTGACCCGCTGCAGGACTCTACCTCACAATGACCACCCCCCAAGGGCATGTGCAGCATCACGTCAGGTACTGAGTACCACCTTCCTTCTCCTAAACCTTCAGGGGGGTGGCTGATCAAGGCAGTGTACCTGGACAGGTGGGGCCCATCGGGGCCAGGGGCCACCAGGTTTTTTCCAAGTATCCTGCTGGCCCAATCCAACCCTGTAATACTGTAATACACTGAGGCCAGCACACAAAGCAGCACTGGGGAGCATTCCAACACAATTTACAATTTACTCATAAAAAATGCAGTTTTTAGTACATTGTGCGGTTAAAAATGACAAATTCTTAGCAAAGTAAAAGTTTTCAAAATTAAGGCCATTATTCACCTGCCACCTTGTTCTTTACTGAGCCTTTTTTCCATAATGGTGTAGCAACTCATGGGAATCCAGCTGCTCTTGGGAACAGAAGAAAAGAATTAAATACAAACTAATTAAAAATATATATCATTAGAAGACAGCGACTGCCATTATTACAGTGACAGATGTGAAAAATGCCTATGCAAATCCTTTCATCCAGATTAAATGAAGAGCCATCCATTCTACATTCCTACTGAAACACATTTAGTGACAACAGATAAGACCAAAAAAAGAAACCAAAAAATCCCCTTTCATAGGCATTTTGTCAAGATTCGTGTACACTCATTTTTCATTCGTGTAACTTTAGGAATGACAATTAATTTAGGGGAGAAATGAAAAAGAAGAAAAAATAAAGGGGAAGTTTAATTATTTGAAGGGATGCCGAATTCTCATTACAGGTATGGGACCTGTTATCCAGAATGCTTGGGACCTGGAGTAATCTGGATAACGGATCTTTCCATAATTTGTATCTTCATACCTTAAAAAAAATATTTTTAAACATTAAATAAACCCAATAGGCTGGTTTTGCTTCCAAAAAGGATTAATTATATCTTAGTTTGGATCAAATACAAGATACAGTTTTATTATTACAGAGAAATAGGAAATCAATTTGAAAAATCTGAATTATTTGATTATAATGGAGTCTACGGGACACGGCCTTTCCATAATTCGGAGCTTTCTGGGTAACGGATTTACGGATAACTGATCCCATACCTGTATATTTCGAAAGAAGTGTAATCTTACAAAATTTGCTTTAAAATTACAAAAAAAGGGATTGATCAGTGCAGGCCAACTTATCATGTCAAGGTAAGCCCTTTATGGTGACCCTAACTATTTACCTCCGTTCATATTTCTCATAGGCTGCCGCCCAGGACCGCCATCAGAAATCACAGGGCCCCGTACGACAAAATTTCCTGGGCCCCCTGGGCTGCGCCCACCGCAAACCCCACCTACAGGTCTGCCCCCCACCACACAGTAAAAAAACAAAAAAAAATATTGGTGGCTAGGGTTCCCACATGTTAATAAAAAATAAAAAGATATTGGTGGTCAGGGCCCCCCATAAAAAAACATTTGTGGCCCTCCCATTAAAAAATATTGGTGGCTAGGACCCCACATGAGAAAAAAAATTGGTGGCCAGGCCCCCCCACATTATAAGAAAATTGGTGGCCAGGGCCCCTTAAAAGTCTATGCCTTCCCGAAGTCAGCAGCTCTCAGAAAGATGGGGGGCCCGGCTAATCAAGTAAGTGTGGTGGGGCCCCCTTACCCTCAGGGCCCCCTACAACTCTCCCCCTGTCCCCCCCTGATGGCTGCCCTGCTGCCGCCTCCTTGCTTGATTGATTTTCCTGAGATAAGTGTCTCCTGCCCAAAGTAATGGTCTCCCAGGCTGATCCGCCCACACTGTAGCTTTCATTTAATAAATGTGTGTCTTATGTAGTAGCTGGGACTTTTAAATTCCTAGCCAGTTTTATAAAGCTAAATGTACATTTCCAGATGTCCAATACATTTGTTATGTATTTACCAGCATAGCACACAGTGCATGATTAGTATGAATCATACCATTATCTACAAATAGATTCTCAAAGGATGTGAATTATAGGGAAGCCTAAATGAAATGTTACCGTCTAGTACACTCTGTGCCTGCTGCTTTCTTAGAAAGGATATTTGTTATAGCACAGGGTTCATCAACCCAGTATACACCAAACAGCAGATATTTCATGCCCGTTGACCAAACCTGCATTTACGTGTTCTGCAGACTGTTTTGTCTTCTTCCCAAACGCGCACTTATATATCTATTTCAAAACACAAAACAATGTAGGTCTCTATAAAAAGATATTGCATAAAACAGCTCAAATGTAAAACCCTGCTTCATGTAAATAAACCATTTTCATAATAATATACTTTTCTAGTAGTATGTGCCATTGGGTAATCATAAATAGAAAACTGCCATTTTAAAAAATAAGGGCCGCCCCCTGGGATCGTAGGATTCACTGTACTCACAAACATACCAACAAACAATACATGTAAGGTCACATGAGCCAATTAACAGACAGAGTTGTGTCTTTTGCTTCCACACTTCTTCCTGTTACAGTTAGTGTTGTAGTATTTCTGGTCAGGTGATCTCTGAGGCAGCTTACAGACCATCACAAAATGGTGGCTCAAGGCAAGAGATGTAAAAGGGCAATATTTACTTAAATATATATTCCAGTTTGGTAAGATTCTTTAATATGCCACTTAATATGATATAAACTATCTGTTGCTTATGTGTTCATTTTGGGCGTATAGTTTTCCTTTAAAAAATGGTGAAAAAAAATTGTGAAAATCGTATTTTTTCCCGCAAAGCCAATTTCGGGAAAATATAATTATAAAAAATAAGCATAAAAAAAACCCGAGTGGATTTGATGAGTTTGTAGCAGAAAATATTTAGATAAATTCGGACTTTGATAAATATCCCCCCTAAAGTTAAGTTTGGTGCATATGTCAACCTTGGGCTATTGGTGTGCATGGAGGGCTCCGGGTTAACACTGTGCAATTGTATCCTGGCCTATACTGTATAAAGATGCCAAGCAAAATAGTCTATACTAAGTAATCAAGTTGGTTTCTGTAGTATTCTGGCTGTTTTTCGTTTAAGATCTCTGTGGTTTAGACCTTGCCTGACCTGACCAATCCTTGCTTACTACCTGACCCAACCTCCTCAATCATGATCCAATTCTGTCTGCCCAGACCTCAGCCTGCCTGGCTTCCCTGTACCTCGCTACTAGACCTCACTCCTCTGTCCCTTCTCCATCGGCTTCCTGTTCCCTCTGCAGGACAACATGGAGTAAGTATGAGTTGCTTGTGGGTCATGGCTAACATCCTATACAATAATTGATCTTGACACCAGCTCAACCCTTTCATAAAAAATGACCGAAAGTAAAGAATAAGAAAGAAGAATAAAAAAACTATGCTGCCTATTTACTAACATTCGGATTTCCGTTTTTTCATGAATAGTGTTTCACGAATTCGTGTTTTTAAAAATTTTTCTATAAGTCGCCCATTTATTAAACCTCGATTTTTTTCTGGTCCAGGGTTTTAGGGAGGAAACTTGAATTTTTAGATATTTATCATACTCCCAAAGCAGCAGACTCCAAAAATACGCCATCTCAAAACTGTCAAGGTCATGTAGAAGTCAATAGCAGAGATCCCTGAAGTTGTTTCTTGACACCATGATCTGGGAAAAATTCGAGGTTTTCATTATTTGAAAAATTGATAAAATCATGTTTTCTGAGTGTTAATTGTATGATATAAATTGATGCACAATTTTGTCGCTACAGAACTTCTCCAAGTAAATACAGTCGAGGTACAATAGAAGTCAATGGCAGCTGAGCTGATTCTGTTAGACAATTTTTGTTAGCCATTCAGACTTTTTTTTTTTTCTGCTTGTAATTATACATTACGGTATATATAGTGAATAAAGTACCCCCTCTTGTAAAATATAAGGATATTATAAGTTACCGAGGAGTTTCATGACCATATAAAAACACGAGGCCGAAGGCCGAGTGTTTTTATATAGGTCATGGAACGCCGAGGTAACTTCTAATATCCTCATATTTTGCAGCAGGGGGTACTTTATTTATTATAATACACAAGTTTCAGTGAGTCATGTGACAGAAATGACATCAGAACTCACCGTTTATAACTGATGACATCAGAACTCACCGTTTATAAGGATATAATTTACAAGATATTCATGGCTTTTGTGTATTATATAGTGAATAAAGTACCCCCTATTGTAAAATATAAGGATATTATAAGTTACCGAGGAGTTTCATGACCATATAAAAACACAAGGCCGAAGGCCGAGTGTTTTTATACAGGTCATGGAACTCCGAGGTAACTTCTAATATCCTCATATTTTACAACTGGGGGTACTTTATTTATTGGCAATTTGATAGGATTCAAGTAGACTGTTCATTCACTGTGCTTCCGTCCAATGAAGCCAATAACATATGCAAAGGAGTGATGAATTCAGTCGAACGCAGTGGGTTGCTGCAAAAACTGTGCTTTTATTTTAACACATGTTTCGAGCTGTGCTCTTTGTCTTTGACAAAGAGCACAGCTCGAAACATGTTGTGTTAAAATAAAAGCACAGTTTTTGCAGCAACCCACTGCGTTCGACTGAATTCATCACTCCTTTGCGTACTTTATTTATTATAATACACAAATTTCAGTGAGTCATGTGACAGAAATGACATCAGAACTCACCGTTTATAACTGATGACATCAGAACTCACCGTTTATAAGGATATAATTTACAAGATATTCATGGCTTTTGTGTATTATATATTATATATTTGTATTTTTTTCAGAACGTTCGTACACTTTATATTCGGAAATTTAAATACCTTTCATGGCATTTGTGATTTTAAAGAAACATCGCTAGTTTGCCTCTGAAGAGGTAAGAAAGAAAGTCTTCTTGACTTTACTTTAGAACTTTACTGGAACAACATTGTTTAACAACTATTAATCCCAGTAGTATTGTACTATTACACTTGCTAAAAAGTCATTCAACACTCAAACGGTTTTATCTGGCACTACAGTCAGCCGAGGGAGCGCATGCCACAGCTCAAAAAGGAAAATGAAATCCTGAATCTTCCAGTGTCAAGGGATGCTCTTGTGTGCTTTGGGAAATCATTCTGGAATATAAGGAACCAGAGAGATTGTATGGATTATTTCTATAATGATGAATTGAATAAATGTAAGCTATGCATCAAGACAGTACAGGTATGGGACCTATTATCCAGAAACCTGGGGTTTTCTACTAGAAAATAATTTAAACATTAAATAAACCCAATAGGCTGGTTTTGCTTCCAATAAGAATTAATTATATCTTAGTTGGGATAAAGTACAAGCTACTGTTTTATTATTATAGAGAAAAAGGAAATATTTTTTAAAAAATTGGGAATATTTGGATAAAATGAGGTCTATGGGAGACAGCCTTTTCATAATTTGGAGCTTTCTGGATAACGGGTTTCCGGATAACAGATCCCATACCTGTATATGAATCTGTGATGGTTAGACACACAGGGGCAAATGTACTTATGGTCGAATGAATTAATTAATCCTCGATATTCGACTGACGAATGTAAATCTGACTCCGAATATCGAAGTCAAAGGATTTACCGCAAATAGTTTGATCGAACGATCAAACTAAAAATCGTTCGGTCGAACGATTAAATCCTTCAAAACGTTAGATTCGAAGGATTTTAATCCATTGATCAAACGATTTTTCTTCTACCTAAAAATTGATAGAAAGCCTATGGGGACCTTCCCCATAGGCTAACATGGCACCTCGGTAGGTTTTAGGTGGCGAAGTAGTGGGTTGAAGTTTTTTTTAAAGAGACAGTACTTCGAGTATCGAATGGTCGAATATTCGAATGATTTTTATTTAGAATCGTTCGGTTCGAAGTCGTAGTCGAATGTTGAAGTAGCCAATTCGATGGTCGAAGTAGCCAAAAAAACCATTCGAAATTTGAAGTTTTCTTTATTCTATTCCTTCACTCGAACTAATTAAATGGGCCCCTAAAATAAATCCTCATCATTATCATGCAAAGCAGTACATGAACTATTCCATAAATCAAAGTATTATATAAAGCATATACTAGTACTAAAATCACAGTTACCCAACACCAAATAAGATAACATTTGTCTTCTATATACACTCCTGGTGCCCCATCCTAGCACCCTGAAATACTAATCCAATATATAAACAATAGGCAGAAGCAGAAAACATTCAACTTCCTGCAAAAATTCAATATTATTGTGTCCCACGTGATTATGCTTGGCCAATCACTGGCCTAAATTCACCCACAAAATGTCATAAAATTGTATTAACATGTCCTGCTTCTCCTTGCAAGGTAGAGAAAATCTTACAGACAGGGTTAAGCTTAAGGAAACAATGGAAGGCACAATTCCAACTCTGCACAGCCCTTTATAAATCACTGATATGTGGGTTCATGCAGCAGGGTAAACAATGATAAAATACTCTCTCTACAGATAATCCTGATGAACTTGCTGAACCAAACTTTATCCGTCTTTATAGCCCTTGAATTAATAATGATGCAAACAAATCTGGTGTATGCAGTTGTGGCAGTGTGGGAGTCATACTCACCCCATGTCATTTACTGGCTGCTACATCTGAAAACACGAGGGACTTAACACTGCGGTTATTGCAGAAAATTACTCTTTCTACGTTTCCTAAGGCCTGTGCTGTATATGTTCTGCTGCTGATATATAGTAATTGTCTGGGTTTTATCTGCTCAGAGGTTAAATCTCAATTCACCCGCTGGACAGTTTAACTAGTAATATTTCTTGATGTATATTAAAACTGTGGAGCAGTGTTCTAGTCCATTTCACTCCATATTATAAGCACAATATTGTATGTTTGGGATCTGCACACTGTAACTGAAACAACCAGTAAAGAAGCCAATAATAAATCTGTACGGCAGATCATTGTATATATGTAACCTTTCGAATAGTGATGGGCGAATAAATGCGCCAGCCACAAATTTGCAACAAATTTCCATATTTCGCCGCAAGCAAATTAATTGATGAAACTGCAGCAGCAGTGGTACGGCGAAAAATCCGCACATCAAAATTGTCCATGCATAAAAATTTTGTGCGTCAAAATTATTCAGGACGCCCATTGACTTTAATGCATTTGGACCAAATAGACGAGCGTATAAAAATTGACGCCCGCGTCAAAACGCACATCAAAACTATTTTGATGCCCATCAAAACTATTTTGACGCCCATTGACTTCAATGTGTTTCATGAATTTTTCGCAGTTTTTCAAATTTGGCGGTAAATTCACTATTTTTTTGGCAAAGCATGGTTGCTAGGGTGATTTGGATCCTAGCAACCAGATTGCTTGAATTACAAACTGGAGAGTGGCTCAATAAAAAGCCAAATAACTCCACAAAAAGAAAAACACAAAATGAAAACCAACTGCAAATTGTCTCAGAAATCACTCTCTAAATTTTACCAAAATTTCATTTAAAGATGAACATCCCCTTTAATAAATATTCAGTGCCAATGAATATTAATATAATATGTAGAATGGTAGGAAAAGTTTAGGGGCTGATTCACTAAGGGTTGAATATCGAGGGTTAATTAACCCTCCATATTCGACTGGGAATTGAAATCCTTCGACTTCGAATATCGAAGTCGAAGGATTTAGCGCAGATAGTATGATCGAACGATCGAAGGATTATTCCTTCGATCGAACGATAAAATCCTTGGAATCGAACGTTTCGAAGGATTTAAATCCAACAATCGAAGGAATATCCTTCGATCAAAAAAAGTTAGCCAAGCTAACATTGACTTCGGTAGCTTTTAGATGGCGAAGTAGGGGGTCGAAGTTTGTTTTAAAGAGACAGTACTTCGACTTTGGAATGGTCGAATAGTCAAACGATTTTTACTTCGAATCCTTCAATTCGAAGTCGTAGTCGAAGGTCGAAATAGCCCATTCGATGGTCGAAGTAGCCCAAAAAACACTTCGAAATTCAAAGTTTTTTTTACTTCGAATCCTTCACTCGAAGTTAGTGAATCGGCCCCTTAATGTAGAAAGAAAAAGATATCTACTTATTCAGTTCCGGCCGTACATTCTTCCTGCATGGAATGTAGCCTAATTACAATCACTCCTTTCTCCCTGGCAATTTAAACTCCTGCTCTGGGAAATACTGTAAAACTGCACATCCCTGATATTCTTGACCTTTTCTGCTAGCAGGGGGGGGGGGGGTCAGTGAAGCTGCTGCAGTAATATTGGCCACAAGTGAATCTCATCCATTGTCTTGTAAGAGCAAAAGATATACAGCTTGTGTCCGTGTAGCTGTAGCTCATGAGTGCCAGTTCTGAGAATGTGTCAGTGGGAAATAAATTACACCTGTACGTGCAAACAGTTCAATAGATCCCAACGGACAACTTTCTGCTTTGGCTTCAGTTTCCCAGTACTGAGAAGAACCAATTAGTCTCAATTTAGTAGTGTTTCTTGTGTATTTGAACATGTGTAAGTGCTAAACTGACATGGTATCACTTTGTAAACCCCTAAGATCTTTGTATGGAGCCATAAGGTTTGCTCATAAAATCAAATGCTATGATAAAACTTATATAGGATGTCATTTATTCAAACATATAAGGAACATATATATATATATATATATATATATAATTTTATATAAAAGGAAATTATGCAGTGGCAGAATGAATCAAGCAGCTCAATGCATATTGCATAATTTTAAAGGCAGACCTATAAAGGAAGTCATTTATTTTATATACAGGGTCGGACGGGAATGCCAAAGGCCCACCAGAAAACCATAAACAGTGGGCCCACTTTCCAAACTATTATTCCTCCTCTCCTCAGTCAACCTCTTTATTCTCCTAGGGGCAGATGTATTAAGGGTCGAATATCGAGGGTTAATTAACCCTTGATATTCGACTGACAAATTAAAATCCTTCGACTTCGAATATCGAAGTCAAAGGATTTTGCGCGATTGAAGGAATAATCGTTCGATTAAATCCTTCGAATCGAACGATGGGGACCTTCCCCATAGGCTATATATATATATATATATATATATATATATATATATACTGTATATATACAGATGATGCAGGTATGTAATGTAATGGCTGAATAAGCTCATGGCTCTGAATAATCTGATTAATACAATACATATGCTGAATGCTTCCACTACAAAAAGGGGATAGTGTATCCAGAAAAAGCTGGGCGGGTGCAAAATTCCCGAAAATAAATTTCATTCAGCTTTTCTAACTGAGGCATTTCTCCTATCTGGACAAAATATCAATGTCATTTTTTTTTAAAATTGAGATGCTTGTGGCCAATGGGCATTTTCCACTGTAAGAAACAATAGACCATCACCATTCGTTTTATCTGATGCAAAATAATAGAAGTTCAGTGAAAACTAGAAACTGAAGACTCTTTAATCTACTGGATGTTCCCTAAAACATATATATATATAAATATACCATATATAACCCTATTGTGCCAATTTGTCAGATTCCTTTTATTCCTAGTCATTCTCCCTGTGGATGCGATATCTTTGAGTTTTGTTTCCTAACATCAAGAATTTTCATCTCAATGCTGACTAATGGAAAACAGGGCACGTTAAAAAACAAATAAAGGACTTGGCAAGTCTTCTTAAGGAGCAGTGTTTTGAAATGTCACGGAGTGGGAAGCCAGCAATTTTCATCTGGACACAAGTGTCTTCATGAATTGTTCTCCCACCACCATCAGCGTGGAAACATATAGGCTTTTGTGCATTTTCTTTCTAGGTCCATTATTCAGTATAAACTACATACAATGGAAATGTATTATACAGTATATATACATTTAATTAAAATTGTATAGCCATAACACTTGTGCATATAATGAACGTGAAGCCTATAACGCCTACCCATTTACTGGCTGAAGAGTTGAACTCTTGTACTACAAAGTAGGAGGGCCTTGAAAGGATAATCACACACATATAGAAGTTACTTTTCAAATATAAATGTATAAGTTTACCATACACATAATACCTTATTAACCCAAAGCCATAGAATGGTTTCTTGGCATGGACAAGTAATATTTTTCTAACAAATCGATACACAGGCTTGGAGGTACCAATCAAATTATTTAGCAAGGAAATCTATGAAACAAAGAGGTTTAATGCTCATGCCAAAAGCATGCCAAAATACAAAGCTCAAAAAAGAATAACATATGGTTAAATAAAGTTAAAGGATTGCTCAGGGATTTAAATATTTTTGCAGGACATTTGTGTACAGAAACACACACTAGTATATACATTTATTATACGGTAACCCTGGATATTTTGCCTTTTGAAGAATATATCCAAGCCCATCTTAAATATCTTAAGCCACAGAAACAGAGCTCTGCTCAGCCTCACTAATGCTCCATATCCATTGCTCTAATATGGGGGCCCCAGCCTTTTTTTTACCCGTGAGCCACATTCAAATGTAAAAAGATTTGAGGAGCAACACAAGCATGAACAAATTTCCAGGGGGAGGTGAAAATAAGGGCAGTAATCAACTATTTGGTAGTCCATATGTGGATTGACAGCCTACAGGAGACTCTGTTTGGCAGTATACTTGGTTTTTATGACACCAAAACTTGCCTCCAAGCCTGGAATTCAAAAGTAAGCAATTTCTTCACCTTCTCTGAGGCCACTGGGAGCAATAGCCAAGTGTTGGAAAATGTTGCTCACAAGCCACTGGTCGGGGATCACTGCTCTAATGACAACACCTTTTATTATTATTATTATTATTATTAACATGTATTTATATAGCGCCAACATATTGCGTAGCACTGTAGAGTAAATGTGATTATACAACTACATCATGCGAATTACATATTCGCATGATGTAGTTGTATAATCACATTTACTCTACAGTGCTACGCAATATGTTGGCGCTATATAAATACATGTTAATAATAATAATAATAATAATAATAATAATAAAAGGTGTTGTCATTAGAGCAGTGATCCCCGACCAGTGGCTTGTGAGCAACATTTTCCAACACTTGGCTATTGCTCCCAGTGGCCTCAGAGAAGGTGAAGAAATTGCTTACTTTTGAATTCCAGGCTTGGAGGCAAGCAATGGAGTAACAAACATCACAATCAATACAGGTACAAAAAGGTGAGGAAGGCCCTATGCATAGGCATACAGTCTAAAGGGAAGGGAGTAATACACAAGGTGTGGGAGTGGGCAACACCTTTTCTACAGTGTTAAGACTGAGCCTCTTTTCATTTGCCAAATTAATCCCCAGTTGTTTGGCCACTAACATAAGCATGCCTAAGGGGTCAACATGTCCCCTAACAAGCGCCTCTGTAGAGAAAACAGTGTTTCCTTGTAACATAACAGTACTATTCCTCAGCTTGGTTGTATGTCTCTGCAGTCTGCCAGATAATAAATATCCTTCCAACGAAACGTTACCGGAAACTGCATTGCATGCTGTGTATAGGCAAAATAATGCTTTCATCCCTTGAGCCATTGCCTCCATGTATACAAGAAAGTATTTTATTATCTTTAGCAGACACTGACTGGCACGGCATAGAGTAGCAAGGATGTTATCCACAATAACCCCCAAAGCCTTTGCAATTAATGAGGCCCCCAACACTGTTTCCTTTACTATTTTCCTTTACATTGTTTTTGCCTAAATGCATAATGTTTCTTATTTATCAATGTTATACAGTACCTTCTTTGCCAGTTTCCTATCCTGGAACTCAGATCACGTTGCAAGGTGGAAACATCCTGTATAGAACCTATTGTTTTAGGAAATTTAGTAAAACTTAGAATGTACAATTATGGGATCCATTATCCGGAAACCTGTTATCAAGAAAGCTCTGGATTTTGGAAAGGCCATCTCCCATAGACTCCATTTTATCCAAATAATCCAAATTTTTTTTTAATGATTTCCTTTTTCTCTGTAATAATAAAACAGTAGCTTGTACATCATCCCAACTAAGATATAATTAATCCTTATTGGAAGCAAACAGTCTATTGAATTTGTTTAATGTTTATATGATTTTCTAAAAAGTATGAAGATCCAAATTATGGAAAGATCCGTTATATGGAAAACACCAGGTCCTGAGCATTCTGGATACTTACAATGCCAATCTCAAGGTTATTTATGAATACATTAAAAAGCAATAGACCAAGAACAGACACATGCACTTTTTATTTTAGAGTGGGGTCTCTTCCTTAGTAGCTTAAATATTTGTCGACTGTGCATGACAATTTATTTCTTTTTGTCCAAAGCATAGTGGGATGGTAAATGCTTTATTAACTAGCACCTATACCATATTGGATGCACTTGGTTACAAAATAGTTTACATCTTTTGATTCATACTAAGTCAGTTTTAATGTTATTTGTGTTAGTTGAAAACAATTTAATTCTGATTGGTCTTTGTATAGTACACGCTAAAGTATATAGATTCCATCCTGTAGATGTTGCTTACCCTCAACCCATTGCCATTATATCCCATAATCAACTAATTGTTACTATCAGTGAATGGCAAATGGAAACTCTTTATCTTTTTGTAAATATTCAGCCTTTTCAGTTATTTAGATTCAACCCTATCATTATATTATGCAGAATGGTTCATTAGAATTACTGTTATTCCCATGTCTTTCTACAGGGCAATCTCAATGCATTTCGGCAAATTTACGCCCGTTCGCAAGTGTAACGGGACAGATTCACCAATCACTAATGACAACCTCTGCAGTGGCGCAGTGCCCAGCGAGGCATACCAGGACTGCAGGGAGAGAGGCAGCAGCCTTACCTGCTTCCTTACCTTCATCGCCAGGTGCCGCTGACTTCTGACTGAGCATCACTTCCTGCCCCCCTACCCTTTACAACGAGCACCAGGCAGGGAAGTGTGGGGACAGCAGCCTCCCCCCACCCTTTAATTACGCTAAAAAAGTCTTTCACCACTCTAAAGGGTAAATTTACTAAGTGGCAAAAATTCGCAGCAACTGCAACAATTCACTAGGTGAAAATTCGCTCAGACAATGCTAATTTACTAAAATGCAAACTTGCGTCCGGAGCGCTGGCGAATTTTCGCTATTGTTACTTTGTCAATCAAATTGAAGATGCGCTAGCGTTCAATTATGCCTAGCGCAACTTTGTTAGAGGTCTTCGCTCAGGCTAATTTGCATATGGCAGGAAATTTAAAGTTGAATGGACGTATATGTTGCAGCAAATACATTACATTACACAAGTCCAGGGAACCTTAATAAAATAAAAAAGAGTTGTTATATTGCCCTACACATGAGCCCACTGTATAGTTTATGTTCCATATGTTAGAAAATGTTTGGGGGAACCTGGTTACCCAAAAAAAAATTTTAAGGACTTTTGCAGGCTATCAATCAAAGGAAAAGATCGTTTTTTTGGGATTTAGAAACTTTTTCCCACTAAAAATATGATGTAAGTAACATAATATTGAGGAAGATCTATGCACTCCAATGCACTTTGCCTGGTCTGAGCTGGTGAAGGCAAGTCTGGCCAAAGAGGAAACGTTCAGTAAAATATATATATATTCGCAAAAAGGGGATCAGCACTACTCAGGTCTTAAAAATGAAACAGAATTGATTTAGTAAAATAGCAGCAGACTGACATTTCGGCTAACTCCTCAGCCTTTCTCGAATTAAACAGAATTTATTTAGTAAAATAGCAGCAGACTGATGTTTCGCTGACTCCTCAGCCTTTCTCAAAGTTCTCACTTTGAGAAAGGCTGAGGAGTTAGCCGAAATGTCAGTCTGCTGCTATTTCACTAACTAAATTCTGTTTAATTTTTAAGACCTGAGTAGTGCTGATCCCTTTTTGCGATTGTATGGAGATGTTTGTTGATCATGCACCCAGGCAACTTAGTGCATCTTATTGAGAGTGCCGGCTCCACATGGCTTTGTTTATATATATATATATATATATATATATATATATATATATATATATATATATATATATATATATATATATATATATATATATATATATATATATATATATATATAGGTATTGGATCCATTATCTGGAAACCCGTTATCCAGAAAGCTCCGAATTATGGAAAGGCTGCCTCCCATAGTTTCCATTGTATCAAAATAATGCAAATTTTTAAAAATAATTTCCTTTTTCTGTGTAATAATAAAACAGTACTTTGTACTTGATCCCAACTAAGACATAATTAAAACCTATTGGAAACAAAACCAGTCTATTGGGTTTATTTAATGTTTACATGATTTTTAGTAAGCTTAAGGTATTTAGATCCAAATTGCTGAAAGATTTGTTATCCAGAAAAGCGCAGGTCCTGATATGTGTCAAGCAAAGGTAGGTTTATTATATAACATTTCAGTTCCTTACTGGAACTTTCATCAGGGACTTTGCTTGACACATATTTTTGTCACAAATTCCTTGGAGTGCTGTCATTCTGCATCGATATCTGTTTTTATAAAGAGAGGAAGGAGAGCTTATTTATGAATGCAAGAAAATGCTAAGTGTTGTCCCGCTGCAACTTAAAGGAACAGTAACATCATTTTTTTTTTTAAATGTGTTCCTTTTTAACAAAAAAACACCAAGACAGTTTTAACTTTTAAATCGCAAAGCTTTTATTAAGAAATAGCTTACCGATTCTCTGTATGCACAACGACAGGGCGACGATCCATTGTGCAGTGCTTGATTTCTCCTCCCTGCATTCTATAGGAGATAGCCAGGGAGGAAAAATCGAGTGCTGCACGATGAATCGTTGCCCTGAAGAGGAGCACTTGCGATTTAAAAGTTAAAACTGTTTTGGTGAGGGTTTTTTTCGTTAAAAAGAAACAAATTTTTTTTAAATTTTTTTTATGTTACTGGTCCTTTAAGTAGCATCCTTTTTAATTAATAGCAAATTTTAGTGCAAAGTATTTTCAGAATATTTGTGTTAAAAGGGCATTATCTCAGCGTTAATAAGGGTTCCATAGTGTCCATGTCTGCATTTTGGCACTATCTTTGGCTTTAGAAAGCTCCTAACTTGCGCTTGTGCTTGTGTTTGTATATGAACCCTATATAGTGCCTTTTGAATTATTAAAGATTCTTTTTTTGGCGCATAGAGTAGATTATTTCATGCTATTCATAAGACGTTTTCCTTTATTCCTGGGAGGAAATATAACCTAATGTTCCAAATAAGTTTAGGGCTGGCACAGTGCTCCAAAGTTGACACAGTACAAAATAACTGCTAAAACTTATATTTTCATGCAGCCTGGATGCATACCTCCCAACATTTTGGAAGTAAAAAGAGGGACAAAAAATTTTTTTCCGCACATAGCACAGCAATTTTTTGACCACACCCCTTTCTGTGGCCACACCTCCTAATTACCATGTTTGTTTTACAAAATTTGGCAGGTTATGAAAGTTTGAAAATATTTCTCCTTATCTAAACTGTGTTTTTGTGTCTCAAAATAGTTACAAAGTATCTTATTTGCACCTGTTAGCTGTTCTGGGCTCTCTGCTAAAAGCCAATTAAGTGAGAAACTTTGTTTCTTTTTCTGGCTGTTCAGTGCAGAGAAAAGAGGGACTTTCCAGTACAAATGAGGGACTACGGGTTGAGCTGTCAAAAGAGGGACTGTCCCTCCAAAAAAGGGACAGTTGGGAGGTATGTGGATGTGATAAGTAAAACAAAGCTATACAATTTTGTAAATGATGATTTTGCTTTTGATTTAATCTTCAAGAGTCGTTTACTATTACCAAAGGCCAAAGTGCAAGAGCGCTAAGGGGTAGAAGAGCCTTCCCCTGTGTGCAGAGGGTACTTCTTCTTGAGCTTTGGCTGTCCCTTGTGTCAGGTAAAAGTTTTAGAACAAGGTGTAGAGAGTCTACCACTGTTTACTAAATTATTTGTTAAAGGAGAAGGAAAGCTACCTAAACATTTTATTGCCAACAGATTAGCCACAATAGTGCAAGATATAACATTATATTAACTCTGTACAATGCTTTACCATACCTGAGTAAACAGCTCTAGAAGCTCTCTGTTTGTTTAGGATAGCAGCTGCCATATTAGCTTGGTGTAACATCACTTCCTGCCTGGGTCTCCCCCTGCTCACTCATAGCTCTGAGCTCAGATTACAGTAGGGAGGGGAGAAAAGGGGATGGAAAAGGGAGGAGAGAAGGGAGCAAACTGAGCATGCTTAAGCCCTAGCCCTGGAGGTTTAACCTGAAAACAGGAAGTCTGATACACAAGCCCATGTGTACACAATAGAAGGAAAGAAATGTGGTGTTTCTTTTGACAGAGGACTCAGAGCAGTATTACTTTGAGGGTTTATTGGTATATTTATATAGACCTTTCTGATAAAGCTTACTTAATTTTAGCCTTTCCTTCTCCTTTAAGGGACCATTGGGGAGTGGAAGAGAGGTGCTTAATACTTCCCTAATTCCAGCCCACATGATTGAATGCAGGTTGGACACAGAGACCGAGACCTGGGGCAATACAAAGAGAGTTGAAGGCAATGTGCAGAAAAAAACGGCAGATTGTGCCCGCCTTTTGCCCTCTGCACGTTGCCTTTCACTTAGTAAATAAAGCCTTTTAAGTTTGACTTTATTTCTGTTTGTGCTGTTTCCCAGCTGCTAAGTACTGAGACCTTTGGGAAATGCTGTAGGAATACTAATTAGAGAAGTAGAAGAGAAATGTAAATTAGACTTTAATATCCATTTGTGGTGGTGTTTTTATTTTCTGCTTAGCAACTTCTAGGCAATTCATGTGCCTTTCAAGTCGCTGATGAAGTTTCTACTTAGATGAAATATGTTTGATATCGGCTGAGAGCCAGTTGGCTGATAGGGATGTAGCGAACGTCGGAAAAAAAGTTCGCGAACATATTCGCGAACTTGCGCAAAATTGCGAGCGGTTCGCGAACGGTTCGCGAACCCCATAGACTTCAATGGGAAGGCGAACTTTAACATCTACAAAAGACATTTCTGGCCAGAAAAATGATTTTAAAGTTGTTTAAAGGGTGCAACGACCTGGACAGTGGCATGCCAGAGGGGGATCAAGGGCAAAAATGTATCTGAAAAATCTGCCTGTGTGTGCTTGGAAGAGATAGTGTAGGGCGAGAGCTGTTAGTGATTTCAGGGACAGATGATAGTAAGTTTGCTGGCTAGTAATCTGCGTGATACTGCTCTGTATTGGAGGGACAGAAGTCTGCAGGGATTTGAGGGACATTTTAGCTTAGGTAGCTTTGCTGGCTAGTAATCTACTGTTCTCTTTAAACAACTGCCATACGTTGACCTTGTAGGCATTGTTTGCCCAGTTTTTTTGGACGCAGCCACTGAAGCACAGTTGCCAGAAAAAATATGCCATATAAATGCTGAAAATAGTCATTTTTCGCCATACGTTATTCAACCAACTGCTATCTAGCTGTGTGCCCGTGTTCACATTCTGTCTAAATATCCATAATATTACCGTCTCCAGAAAAAACACCGGAGTGACTTTTTTTCAAGCAGCATTCTTATATTTTACGTAATCCGTATCCACCGCTGTGTATACGTTGACCTTGTAGGCATTATTTGCCCTGTAGGCATTTTTTGCCCAGTGTGTTATTCAACCAACTGCTATCTAGCTGTGTGACCGTGTTCACATTCTGTCTAAATATCCATAATATTACCGTCTCCAGAAAAAACACCGGAGTGACTTTTTTTCAAGCAGCATTCTTATATTTTACGTAATCCGTATCCACCGCTGTGTATACGTTGACCTTGTAGGCATTATTTGCACAGTGTTTTCTTCAAACCGCCATCTAGCTGTGTGAGCTTGTTCACATTTTGTCTAAATATTGATAATATTATCGTCTCTAGAAAAACCACTTGAGTTACTTTTTTTCAAGCAGCATTCATATATTTTACGTAATCCGTATCCACCGCTGTAGTAGTGTATACGTTGATCTTGTAGGCATTATTTGCACACTGTTTTCTTCAAACTGCCATCTAGCTGTGTGTATTATCGTTTCCAGAAAAACCAACTGAGTTTTTGTTGTTGTTGTTTTTTTAAAAATAATGCCAGGCAAAGGCAGGCCGCCACGCAGAGGCCGTGCTAGGGGCCGTGCTGCTATGCAATCCTGTGGCCCTAGCAAATTGCCCAGTTTTAAAAAGCCAATGACCCTGAACTCCCAAAATGCTGAAGAGGTAGTTGACTGGCTTACACAGCACACCCCATCCTCTACCGTTTCTAACTTTACCACAACATCCTCCTCATCCTCCACTGCTATGGCCACCCCACGTAACACTTCCTCCACCACCGGTGCCCCATCTTCACTGGAGTCAGAGGAGTTATTTTCCCATGAGTTTCTTGAACTGAGTAATGCGCAACCATTATTGGCAGAAGAAGATGAAGGAGATGAGGACGTTACACCAGATTTAATTCTGGCAGAGAACACGACAGAGATGGACATAATGATGAGTGATGAGGAGGAGGAGGAGGTCCCCGCTGCTGCTTCCTTCTGTGATGTGTCAGAAGAAATTGATGCATCTGAGGAGAATGATGATGAGGAGATTGATGTTTTGTGGGTGCCTAGTAGAAGAGAGCAAGAGGAGGGTAGTTCAGATGGAGAGACGGAGAGTCAGAGAGGCAGTAGGAGAATAAGACTTAGAAGAAGCAGGGAGGCCAGCCCGCAGGGATCAGTAGGGCAACAACATGTATCGGCACCTGTGTTCAGCCGGCCAACGCACCCGCCATTGCCGCCAATGCCGCCAACTTCTACTGTTACCGCCAGATC
This sequence comes from Xenopus petersii, assembly GCA_038501925.1. Classification (NCBI taxonomy): domain Eukaryota; kingdom Metazoa; phylum Chordata; class Amphibia; order Anura; family Pipidae; genus Xenopus; species Xenopus petersii. The sequence continues at coordinate 209,786,690 of CM076672.1, read as the reverse complement.
GCAGACTTCCAAAAAGTCAGCAGTGTGGCATTTTTTTAATGTGTGTGCCTCTGACAAAAGCATTGTAATTTGCAATGAGTGCAGTTCAGAAACTGAGCCTTGGTAAGCCCAACAGCCACATAGGTACAACTTCTATGCGAAGGCACATGAGCGGCAAGCACAAAGCACTTTGGGAGCAACACCTCAAAGGCAACAGGCAAACTAAAAGTCACACTCCTTCTGGTCCAGCATCTTACTGCTCTACCTCTGCTCTCCTTGACCCATCTGAACCACCCTCCACTCCGCCTTCCACCTTGACCACCTGTTCCCATTCCCAGTCATCTGCCACCAGCCAAGTTTCTGTGAAGGCCATGTTTGAGCGTAAGAAGCCAATGTCTGACTGTCACCCCCCTTGCCCGGCGTCTGACAGCTGGCTTGTCTGCACTCTTAGCCCGCCAGCTTTTACCATACCAGCTGGTGGACTCTGAGGCCTTCCGCAAATTTGTAGCAATTGGGACACCGCAGTGGAAGGTACCCAGCCGCAATTTTTTTTCTAAAAAGGGAATACCACACCTGTACCAACATGTGCAGAGCCAAGTTACCGCATCTCTGTCACTTAGTGTTGGGCCAAAGGTCCATATGACTACTGACGCATGGTCCTCCAAGCATGGTCAGGGCAGGTATGTCACCTACACTGCCCACTGGGTGAACTTGGTAATGGCTGGGAATGGGAAGCAGGGAATGGGTAGCTCAACAACAACAACAACAGTGGAGTTGGTGTCACCGCCACGGATTGCACGCGGTTCTGCCACCACCTCTACTCCTCCATCGCTCTCTACCTCGTCTTCTTCCTCTTCTTCTTCTTACTCTGCTGCTGGGTCCTCCTTCTCCTCCTCCACACCTGTGCACCCCCAGCTCCCCCTAGGCTATTCGACGTGCCAGGTACGCCGTTGTCACGCTGTCTTGGGGATGACGTGCCTGGAAAGCAAAAACCATACCGGATCTGTACTCCTGTCATCTCTGCAGTCACAGGCCGATCGGTGGCTGACCCCACACCAACTGCAGATCGGAAAAGTGGTGTGTGACAATGGAAGCAATCTGTTGGCAGCGTTGAGACTGGGAAATTTAACACATGTGCCCTGCATGGCACATGTGTTAAATTTAATAGTCCAACGTTTTGTCTCCAAGTACCCAGGATTCCAGGACGTTCTCACCCAGTCCAGAAAGGTGTCGGCCCATTTCAGACGTTCCTACACAGCCATGGCACGCCTTGCTGACATTCAGCAGCGCTACAACATGCCAGTCAGGCGTTTGATTTCTGACAGCCAGACTCGCTGGAATTCAACGCTCCTTATGTTGGAACGTCTGCTGCAACAACAAAGGGCCGTCAACGAGTACCTTTTTGAACTGGGTGGTAGGACTGGATCTGCAGAGCTGGGGATTTTTTTCCCCCGTTACTGGGTGCTTATGCGCGATGCCTGCAGGCTCATGCGACCTTTTGAAGAGGTGACAAATATGGTCAGTCGCACCGAAGGCACCATCAGCGACCTAATACCCTTCGCTTTCTTCCTGGAGCGTGCCGTGCGACGAGTGACAGATGAGGCTGTAGACCAGCGTGACGAGGAGCTGGAAGCGCACGATTTATGGTCGCAATCACCAGAACGAACCCAGGCACCTGCTGCAACGCAGGGAGAGGTGCCAGAAGTGGAGTCAGAGGAGGAAGGTGGCTTTGTGGAGGAGGAGGAGGAGGACCAACAGGAGCAGGCTTCCCAGGGGGCTAGTGGTGACCTTTTGGGGACCCCTGGTCTTGTACGTGGCTGGGGGGAGGAGACCGTGGATGATGCAGTCCTTGATAATGAGGAAGCGGAGATGGATAGCTCTGCATCCAACCTTGTGAGAATGGGGTCTTTCATGCTGGCATGCCTGTTGAAGGACCCCCGTATCAAGAGGCTTAAGGAGAAGGACCTGTACTGGGTCGCAACGCTACTAGACCCTCGGTACAAGCATAAAGTGGCAGAAATGTTACCAACATACCACAAGTCCGAAAAGATGCGGCATTTACAAACCAGCCTGCAAAACATGTTGTACAATGCTTTTAAGGGTGATGTCACTTCAGGAACTCATCAACATTCCAGGGGCAGAGGTGCCAGTAATCCTGCCACGAGCACACCTGCAAGGACAAAGCCCTTTGGCCGGTCTGTAACGTCAGACATGCAAATGTTTTTCTGTCCAAGGCAGCGCCACAACCCTTCTGGATCCACCCTCAAAGAACGCCTCGACCGGCAGGTAGCGGACTACCTGGCATTAACTGCAGATATCGACACTCTGAGGAGCGATGAACCCCTGGACTACTGGGTGCGCAGGCTTGATCTGTGGCCAGAGCTGTCACAATTTGCCATGAACCTCTTGTCTTGCCCAGCCTCAAGTGTGCTCTCAGAAAGGACCTTCAGTGCAGCAGGAGGGATTGTAACTGAGAAGAGAACTCGCCTAGGTCACAAAAGTGTCGATTACCTGACCTTTATTAAAATGAATGAGGGGTGGATCTCGGAGGGTTACTGCACGCCGGAAGACTTGTTCTGACTTCTATGCAGCTGTCCTTCTCTTCAAGCCTCATGACTCCACACACAGCTGTCCTTTAGCGTCCTCCTCCCTCCGCCACCGTTACAAACTAGGGTGCAAACCCTACTGGTTTAATTTTTTCTGGCCTCTGTGCTTCAGTGGCTGCAACCAAAAAAACTGGGCAAACAATGTCTACAAGGTCAACGTATGGCGAAAAATGACTATTTTCAGCATTTATATGGCATAATTTTTCTGGCCTCTGTGCTTCAGTGGCTGCAACCAAAAAAATTTATATTTTCAGCATTTATATGGCATATTTTTTCTGGCAACTGTGCTTCAGTGGCTGCGTCCAAAAAAACTGGGCAAACAATGTCTACAAGGTCAACACACTGGGCAAAAAATGCCTACAGGGCAAATAATGCCTAAAAGGTCAACTTATACACTACTACAGCGATGGATACGGATTACGTAAAATTTATTATGGCTGCTTGAAAAAAGTCACTCCGGTGTTTTTTCTGGAGACGGTAATATTATGGATATTTAGACAGAATGTGAACACGGGCACACAGCTAGATAGCAGTTGGTTGAATAACACACTGGGCAAAAAATGCCTACAGGGCAAATAATGCCTACAAGGTCAACTTATACACTACTACAGCGAGGGATACGGATTACGTAAAATTTATTATGGCTGCTTGAAAAAAGTCACTCCGGTGTTTTTTCTGGAGACGGTAATATTATGGATATTTAGACAGAATGTGAACACGGGCACACAGCTAGATAGCAGTTGGTTGAATAACACACTGGGCAAAAAATGCCTACAGGGCAAATAATGCCTAAAAGGTCAACTTATACACTACTACAGCGATGGATACGGATTACGTAAAATTTATTATGGCTGCTTGAAAAAAGTCACTCCGGTGTTTTTTCTGGAGACGGTAATATTATGGATATTTAGACAGAATGTGAACACGGGCACACAGCTAGATAGCAGTTGGTTGAATAACACACTGGGCAAAAAATGCCTACAGGGCAAATAATGCCTACAAGGTCAACTTATACACTACTACAGCGAGGGATACGGATTACGTAAAATTTATTATGGCTGCTTGAAAAAAGTCACTCCGGTGTTTTTTCTGGAGACGGTAATATTATGGATATTTAGACAGAATGTGAACACGGTCACACAGCTAGATAGCAGTTGGTTGAATAACACACTGGGCAAAAAATGCCTACAGGGCAAATAATGCCTACAAGGTCAACGTATACACAGCGGTGGATACGGATTACGTAAAATATAAGAATGCTGCTTGAAAAAAAGTCACTCCGGTGTTTTTTCTGGAGACGGTAATATTATGGATATTTAGACAGAATGTGAACACGGGCACACAGCTAGATAGCAGTTGGTTGAATAACACACTGGGCAAAAAATGCCTACAGGGCAAATAATGCCTACAAGGTCAACGTATACACAGCGGTGGATACGGATTACGTAAAATATAAGAATGCTGCTTGAAAAAAAGTCACTCCGGTGTTTTTTCTGGAGACGGTAATATTATGGATATTTAGACAGAATGTGAACACGGGCACACAGCTAGATAGCAGTTGGTTGAATAACACACTGGGCAAAAAATGCCTACAGGGCAAATAATGCCTACAAGGTCAACGTATACACAGCGGTGGATACGGATTACGTAAAATATAAGAATGCTGCTTGAAAAAAAGTCACTCCGGTGTTTTTTCTGGAGACGGTAATATTATGGATATTTAGACAGAATGTGAACACGGGCACACAGCTAGATAGCAGTTGGTTGAATAACACACTGGGCAAAAAATGCCTACAGGGCAAATAATGCCTACAAGGTCAACGTATACACAGCGGTGGATACGGATTACGTAAAATATAAGAATGCTGCTTGAAAAAAAGTCACTCCGGTGTTTTTTCTGGAGACGGTAATATTATGGATATTTAGACAGAATGTGAACACGGGCACACAGCTAGATAGCAGTTGGTTGAATAACACACTGGGCAAAAAATGCCTACAGGGCAAATAATGCCTAAAAGGTCAACTTATACACTACTACAGCGATGGATACGGATTACGTAAAATTTATTATGGCTGCTTGAAAAAAGTCACTCCGGTGTTTTTTCTGGAGACGGTAATATTATGGATATTTAGACAGAATGTGAACACGGGCACACAGCTAGATAGCAGTTGGTTGAATAACACACTGGGCAAAAAATGCCTACAGGGCAAATAATGCCTAAAAGGTCAACTTATACACTACTACAGCGATGGATACGGATTACGTAAAATTTATTATGGCTGCTTGAAAAAAGTCACTCCGGTGTTTTTTCTGGAGACGGTAATATTATGGATATTTAGACAGAATGTGAACACGGGCACACAGCTAGATAGCAGTTGGTTGAATAACACACTGGGCAAAAAATGCCTACAGGGCAAATAATGCCTAAAAGGTCAACTTATACACTACTACAGCGGTAGTAAAATAAAAAAAAAGTTAAATAAAAAAAGAATGAATATTAAAAAAAAAAAATTAAAGTTGGTGCTGCTGAACTACTAGGAGCAGCAGATTAGCACACCAGTCCCACTCCCCAACACTGCTAGACTAATAGCACTGGGCTCTTATAGTAGTAGTAGTAGTAGTAGTAGTAGTAGTAGTAGTAAAACAACAAAAAAATAAATAAAAGCAGTCCTTACAAGGACTATTGCTATTGCAGCAGTCAGCAGATGAGATCAGAAGCAGGACAGCTGCCCACTGCAGCTACATACAGAGCACTGCAGTAGAAGGTAGATTACTAGCCAGCAAAGCTACCTAAGCTTAAATGTCCCTCAAACCCCTGCAGACTTCTGTCCCTCCAATAACAGAGCAGTATCAAAACGATTACTAGCCAGCAAACTTTCAACTGTCCCTGAAATCACTAACAGGCAGCAGCTCTCTCCCTACACTATCTCTTCAGCACACACAGGCAGAGTGAAAAAAAGCTGCAGGGCTTCGGTTTTTATAGGGAAGGGGAGTGGTCCAAGGGAGAGCTTCCTGATTGGCTGCCATGTACCTGCTGGTCTGGGGTGAGAGGGCAAAAAAAAGCGCCAACAATGGCGAACCCAAAATGGCGAACGTCGCGCGACGTTCGCGAACTTCCGGCGAGCGCGAACACCCGATGTTCGCGCGAACAAGTTCGCCGGCGAACAGTTCGCGACATCTCTATTGGCTGATTGACGTCAATTCCAGGAGCTGCTCTTTGACCAGGTAGAATGATGAAGTCTGTAGAATTGAATGATTCTCATTAATTTTAATTTGTTCTGTTGCTATCTAGAATTCTGAACCGGCCATCAGTGCCATTATTCAAGATGTCATCCAACCAAACTGCTGAGTAATAAAGTTATTTTGCTGCAGTATTTACAAAATTGTTGAGTGTGTCTTATTACCTATGAGCTTTCCTTATACTGTTTAGCTGAAAATTCATAAATACTAGTCGGATAATTAAACTTTTATATTCACTATTTAATTACACACGGACTAGTGGGTCCATATTTCTATCGGTGCTGCTTCTCTCTTTTTCTACCTGACCCTTACCCAGCGCGGAGTTATCCTACATAAGAGACTTATCTTCACTATTTATTTTGTAGATCAAATGAAGTAGCCCAGCAAATTAAAGGGGTTGTTCACCTTTAAGGGCTAGGCCACACGGGAAGATTTCAGGGAGATTAGTCGCCTGGCAACTAATCGCCGCATCTAATCTCCCTGAATGGCTTGCTGCTATCTCGCACCCGCTAGCGCTAAAGTCGCATGCGCCTATTCACACGCGGCGATACGTTTTTCAAAGTCATTTGAAAAGGGAGATTAGTCGCCGATTAGTTGCCAGGCGACCTATCTCCCTGAATCTTCCCGTGTGGCCCTAGCCTTAATCAACGTTTAGTATGGTGTGGAGAGTGAGATTCTGAGACAATTTGCAAATGGTTTAAGGGTTTTTGAGTTATTTAGCTTTTTATTCAGCAGCTCTCCAGTTTGCAATTTCAGCAGTCTGGGTGTTAGGGTCCAAATGATCCTAGCAACCATGCATTGATTGGAATAAGAGACTGGAATATGAATAGGAGAGGCCTGAATAGAAAGAAGAGTAATAAAAAGTAGCAATAACAATAAATATGTAGCCTTACAAAGGATTTTTTTGATGGGGTCAGTGACCCCTATTTGAAAGCTGGAAAGACTCAGAAAAAGAAGGCAAATAATTAAAAAACTATAAAAAGAAAAAAGGCCAATTAAAAAGTTGTTTAGAATTAGCCATTCTATAACATACTTAGGGGGTTATTTACTAAACTCCGTATGCCAAAAACCTGAAAAATTTGTGTTTTTTTAGTATAAAATTCAAATTGATTAAACTCCGAGGATGGAAAAGTCAGAATCAGAAAATCCGGCATCTCAGACTGTCGAGGCTGCATATTAGTCAATGGCAAGTCCCAATGATTTTTTGATATGCATTCGGTTTCATGCAATACCCCCAAAGTTTTTGGAGTTCTCCAGCAAAAAGCATAAGAAATCAGAGTTTGCGGGTGAAAAATCTGAAAAAAAACCCGTGAAAATCGGGTGTAAATTCCGAAAAATTCATTAAATTCTTATTTTTCATGATTTTTTTAGGAATTTTTTCCAGCAAACAAAATTTTCAGGAAAGTGTATTAATAAATAAGCCAAAAAAAAAAAACGTGGAGTTTTTTTCAGAAAAAAATTAGATAAATAACCCCCTAAAAGTTTATTTGATGGTAAATCATTCCTCTGAATCTTTGAGGCCACTGGGAGCAACATCCATGGGGTTGGTGAGCAACATGTTACTCGCGAGCCACTGGTTGGGGATCACTGCTGTAAGGAATAACAAGGAAGGAAATGAAAAAAACATGGCAGTGTGCAGCTCTACAACAAAGTACTGTGGGATGTTTAATGCAATGCATTTTACAATTATTTCATTGGTTGTCTCTTTACTTTTTTATCGTTCTATGATAAAGGAAAATCTAATTGTCATAAGCATTTATTATAATCTGTTATAGTTCTTTCTCTTAGAATTAGATAGCTGAGTATGGTGGTATACTGTAAATGCGTTGTGCTCGGGGCATCTCTGAATGTGTGCAGTTATACAGTGCTTGAGAAGATCATAGTAAATCAGATCAGTGCAAGGCAGATGATGTGATATATTTAGCCCTCACTAAGGCTTTTGATACTGTTCAACGTAACAGATTAGTAGGCCGCCTGGAACAGGGGAAATTGCAGTAAAGGTACAAAACTGGCAGCATAATAGAGAGTAGAAAGCTGTTAGACTTGGAAAATGGCCTCATTGTGCATAAAGGAAGAAATATCACCAACAAAGACGTCTTAAAGTCATTTAATATTTCCATAAATACATCAGGCAAACATATAGGCATAGGATGTTTTGCAAGGAGAGCTATATTTATTTGGCCATTTGTGTTTATTCCTATCATTGGGAGCAGCCGTGGTTATTCAGATAAGGGCACATTATACAGGACAAGTGCTGCCTTACCCTGGCCAATTATCTTGAAAATGAGTGCCTGTGCAGTTTACATAGCAATTCCTCTTAAAATATGTACGTCTCAGATATGGAGTGATTTTGTTTCACTGCAGAAATAATGGTCAGTATAATAATAATAACCAGAAAGTTCAATTATAAAAAAGAAAGTTGATGGAAGGTGAATGCATGATGGATTGCATATAGTCTAGAACAAGTCTAACAAGGTAACTCATTTGCAGGTAAATATAAACAGTTACTGAACTGGATATTAGATAAAGAAAAAAAGATTTAGGTTCTATGGTAGATTGCATTGTGAAACTAGATCACATTAGGAATAGTGATGGGCGAATTTATTCACCAGGCGCGAATTTGTGGCGAATTTGCTGCCAGTGAAATAAATTCGTGAAACACTCGCGAATTTCGTCGGCGTCAAAAATGAGATGCCGGTGCAGTTTTGCTAATTTTTCGGCGAAACGGCGCAAATTCGCCCATCACTAATTAGGAAACAAGTTAAATAGGTCATGCACGGCTTAATTAAATTGGGCTGCTTAGATACTTTCAGCCTTGCTGACCTTCCATATGTTGGAACATAACTGCTCAGGTCCTTTCAGTTGCAGTCTGTAGGATGCATTCACTTACCTTGGCAAAGTGTGCAAAGTGCAATTCAGCCATGTTTTTCTCCACAAACTGCGCTGCGCCTACCACAATTGTATCCAATTTGCAAAACAGATTCAACTGCACCTGAGCTTTGTTGTAATTTGGGGGCAGTCGTGCCAAATATTTTAGAAGACTTCCTGGCCTCATTTCCAATATTTGCCATGTGAGTGACATTGTTTAGGCGCAAGTGTGCTGTGCCAATAGAACCCTGGTGCTACTAACCCTGGTGCTACTACCTGACCAGACAGCAGCTCCAGGGTTCTCCCGAATCAATAGGTGCAGCAGTGCCCTGCTCAGTACAGAAGGCAGGAATGACTGACCAGTGGTGAGCTCAACAATACGGAAACAAGAAGAGCACATTTAAAGAAACTGATTTTAGATGCTCTGCTAATGGCATGAATAAATAATCATTGATTCACATATCGGAGTGCTGCTGGATTTATTGCTTTACAGTGAAGTTTTTCCTTGGCAGAGAGGAACACAGCTGTGCATCCCACGCTGCAAAAGGCGATTTAGTGTAAGTGTGGCACCTTTACTGATTTGATGTGATTTTAGATGCTACTCACTGCGGGGAAAAATCCAAGTTGTGAAATGCGCTTGCAGATGTACAGTTAGGCCCATAAATCTTTGGACAGAGACAACTTTTTTCTAATTTTGGTTCTGTACATTACCACAATGAACTGCAGACTTTCAGCTTTAATTCAGTAGGTTGAACAAACAGATTGCATAAAAATGTGAGGAACCTTTTTTTAACACAATCACTTCATTTCAGGGGCTCAAAAGTAATTAGACAAATTAAAAAACTGAAAATGAAATGTTCATTTCTAATACTTGGTTGAAAACCCTTTGCTGGTAATGACAGCCTGAAGTCTTGAACTCATGGACATCACCAGATTCTGGGTTTCCTCCTTTAATGCTCTGCCAGGCCTTTACTGCAGCGGCTTTCAGTTGCTGTTTGTTTGTGGGCCTTTCTGTCCGAAGGTTAGTCTTCAACAAGTGAAATGCAGCTCAATTGGGTTCCTCACATTTTTATGCAATCTTTTTGTTCAACCCACTGAATTAAAGCTGAAAGTCTGCAGTTCAACTGCATCTGAGTTGTTTCATTTAAAATTCATTGTGGTAATGTACAGAACCAAAATTAGGGATGCACCGAATCTACTTTTTTGGATTTGGCCGAACCCCCGAATGCTTCGCAAAAGAATCAGCCGAATACGGAACTGGGTCCTAATTTGCATATGCAAATTAGGGGTGGAAAGGGGAAAAAATGACTTCCTTGTTCTGTGACAAAAAGTCACATGATTTCCCTCCCCTAATTTGCATATGCAAATTAGGATTCAGATTCGGCCAAATCCGAATTCTGCTGAAAAAGGCCAAATCCTGGCTGAATCCCAAACCGAATCCTGGATTCAGTGCATCCCTAACCAAAATTTTGAAAGAATTCTCTCTTTCCAAAGAATTATGGGCCTAACTGTAAATGACCCCAGAGGACCATTTTATAAAGGTTGAATTTTAGCGGTATTAGAGCTAACATGAAAGTTATTAAAAGATCTGATTATAAAAAGCACCAACAAAAAAATGAATGTTCGTTTAAAAATGAATATTCTGATCTCTGAAAACCTATAAAACCACAAAGAAAAGACCGATCTTTGCAAGAAAAGAAGGGCAGCTTTCATTGATTTCTATATGACCTCGACAGCTTTTGTATTCATGGATTTTATTGGATTCTACACATGATAAATCAGGGGAAAAAATCGTGTATTAAGGAACTATGAGAAATGTGTTAAAAAGCCCGGATCAGGATAAATTAACTTTCCCAGAACGTTCTTAAATCAGCCCAGTGGGGGACTATTTATCAACAGTCTCATTTTCGTGGTTTTTGAAACCATGACTAAACTCACAAACTTTAAAACTACAAATGTTGTGAGATTTATTATAAAGTCCAAGTAAAAAAAGTAGGGATGCACCGAATCCTCTGTGAAAGATTCGGTTGAATACTGAATCCGAATACTAATTTGCATATGCAAATTAGAGGCTGGAAAATAAAAAGTGTAAAAAGAATGTTTTACTTCCTTGTCTTAAGACGAAACATCACGTGATTTCCCTTCCCACACCTAATTTACATATGCAAATCCTGGCCAATCCCAAACCGAATGCTGGATTTGGTGCATCCCTAAAAAAAGTACTAATAGAAAATCACTCTGAATACCTCGAAAACCTGGAGTTTTTCGGACAATTCCTAGTAAAACGAGTTTTGAAAACCTGTACATCTGAATTGATTTAACACGGTCCAATAGGATCGGCACAACTCCCATTGACTTCTATAGGACCTCAACGCTTTTTACCCCTCAAAGTTTTGTATTAGGATTTTTTATGGTTTTTACGCTTAATAAATCTCAAATTTTAGAGCTTTTTTATTAAAAAGGAAAAACCACAAATTTTTAGAGAATCATGGAAAAAAAATTTAAATTTGATTGTTAGTAATCAATTAAATATTTCATCCACAGATGTCCCTTCTGGGTGCGAGGATGGGAACATCTTCAGGCGTGGAAGGAACCTGCACTTGTGCTCATCAGTCTAAACAAACAATTCTATTCAGGCTTCAGCCATTCCAGTGCTTGAACAAGTTGTATAATATCTGAGCAATGACAACTGGCTGGATTACTGCCAGGCTGACCTGGGTATTGTAACCATCACTAATATATACACTGGAATAAGTAAAAATAAGTCCAACTTGAAAAGGAGATTATGGGAACCAGTAGATAACAAGCTTAATTACAGCATTCACTCAACAGCAGATGCCTTTATAGCAGTGATCCCCAACCAGTAGCTTGTGAGTAACATGTTGCTCTCCAACCCCTGTGATGTTGCTCCCAGTGGCCTCAAACCAAGTGATTATTTTTGAATTCCTGGCTTGAGGCCAGCTTTGGTTGTATAAAAACCAGGTGTTCTGCTGAAAAATAACCTTACTGCAGGTTGACAATCCACATAGGGGCTACCAAACGGCCAATCACAGCACTTATTTGGCACCCCAAAAACATTTTTCATGCTAGTGTTGCTCCCCAACTCATTTTTCTTCTGAATGTTGCTCATGGGTTCAAAAGGTTGGGGATCCCTGCTTTATAGTATCTATAGAAACATACTGCATTTGAAAGGTAAAAGCCATCCATATATAACCACTCCCATTTGTTGGACACACCCCCTAATTACCATGTCCATTTTACAGAATTTGGCAGGTGATTTAAAGTTTGAATGCATTTCTGAGGGTTTTAGGGTCAGGTTTTATGTGTTATTACAGTTTTGCTAATGAAGGTGAACTTGCCCTTTAGGCTAGGGCCGCACGGGAAGATTCAGGGAGATTGGTCGCCTGGCGACTAATCGCCGCGTCTTTGAGGCAACTAATCTCCCTGAATGGTTTGCTGGTATCTCGCACCCGCTAGCGCTAAAATCGCACACGCGGCGATACGTTTTTCAAAGTCGCTCGAAATTGCCTCACGAAATTGCCAGGCGACTAATCTCCCTGAAATCTTCCCATGTGGCCTAGCCCTTAAGCTGCCACTCACAGTTTCCCCAAGAGACCTGTTTATCTTAAATAGTTACAAGATAAGATAGCTGAAAATGTATGAATGCAAAATGAAAATGTCCTTTTAGAGATTATTTTTTTAATGCTGTTCAGTTGTCTGATCTATGATTTATGGTATACATAGAAATATTCTTTAAAACGTTATAGCATTTGATAATGCTATTTTTTTCCAGATGCTGTTTTTATTATTTTATGCTGCTCAGACTCCATTGAAAGATGCCATTATATGTTGGAATCTGCAACAACAGCAACATTTATATTGTAAACGATGCTTGATAGGGTAGTGTCACTGTGGGGGCAGATATTCTAGAGAAGTAGGACAGATGTTGACTAGAGGGATTGTACCTGGATTAGATCCAGGAGACCCCAAACAACCCCACAGAGTAGGTACAATTTCATAACAGTCAATAATACCCCTCCTCATCCCACCACCACAGACTTATAGTGCTGCATGTTGATTGACAGTGTATGCTCTGGGCTGTTATCACCTGAATGTAGGCACAAGTTACAGTATTAAGTATTTATGATTAAAAAAAGTCACGATACAAAGCTAATAGGTAGTTAACTTAGATTCTATTACATATGCATTCTGCCCCCCCCCCAAAAAAAAATCTTATGTTCAGGATCTGACCTAGTGCCAGACTGTATATCCGGTGCTTAATACAGAGCATAGTGCCAGTCAAAGCTCTGTCCTTACCGCCTACCATAAACAATAAAGTAAAGGGCCCCATTGCAGCCTTTGGCAACTGGCACTACCTAACTTGTGCATCTGAATGACATACAACTTAGGAGATGGGTACGGAAAGGGCCACCATCGAGGAGGAGATGGGTAGGGGAAGGACCACCATCGGCAAGGAAATGGGTAGGGGAAGGGCCACCATCGGGGGGAGATGGCTTACTTATGTGCCAGTCCTGGTGAAATGTGTTTCCGAGAGGGACCCAGGTGCGTCTAAAATGTTAAAATTTACGCACTTTACATAACCGCAACTGCCCTGACCTGCCTAGGAACTTAACGTCACTTACGTAGAATCTTATGTAACTTTTGTATTGAGCAAAGACAGTACAGAGAAGCTTAACAAGAGCAGCAGGGGCAAATTCCACTGACCACCAATGAATTCAAAAACTAAAGGTAAATAACCCTGACCCCCAATAAACTGACTTATTACAGCACTCAATTATTTTTACTATTTATATTTACTACTACTGGTTTATTATTGGGGCCCACAGCAACTTATCACTCAAAAATTTGCTTAAAGGAAAAGTAAACCCCTTATAAATAAAAAACATACTCCCTATCCCACATAGACCCCCTCCCCCCCCCCCAGCCTAGCTGCTACACCAGGCAAATGCCCCTAACTTTTTACTTACCCCTCAGTGCAGATTCACAGCATCAGAGTTCACGGCAGCCATCTTCTTCTCTTTGGTCTTCATCTGGACGTACGTTCCGAATTGGCACATCCACACTTAGAGAAGTCTTCGGGTTTTTGTCAACTGCGAATGCGCCGAAAGTCACGAAAATTGACAAAGCGCCAGAAGAAGACCCGATGAAGACCAAAGAAGAAGATGGTGCCAGTGAACTCGAATGCGTGAATCTTCACTGAGAGGTAAGTAAAAAGTTAGAGGCATTTGCCCGGGGTAGCAGCTAGGCTGGGAGGACGGGGAGGCCCGGCTGCATGTACCACACCAGGGCCCACCCCCCTCTAGTTATGTTACTGATCAAGGCATCGAGCCAGAAACCAAAAGGTCCTGGCTCAGAACCCAGCAGAGCCTGACAGCAGCTACTTATCAGTCCCACAGGGCCCCCTATAGTTCCTAGGCCCACAGCATTTGCAGGATCTATTCCCTCTATAGCTACACCCCCTGCTTTTCAGTAAAATGATTGGTGGGTTTGTATCATAGTAGCTGTGGTGGAAAAAAAAATACATCCAATAAGTTCAACCTTTTGTCCTAGCAAAACCCATCAATCTACTTACTGATAATTTTTGTAGCTTGTGTTCATGGGGGGCCCCATGTCAATAACTTGTAAAGGTCCCCAAAATTACTGATGGAGGCCCTGGCAGGTGGCAGAGGAGGGAACATCTACATGACAATTCCATGCCCAGCCCTCATGTATACAGTAATGCCAAACACAGGCAGCACTGTATTTATGGGGGGGACATGAGAGTCTTTGTTCCATTTTTGAGCACAGAAGAGACCTGCAAAAATTCAAGAATGTGTAGGACATGGAGTAACCAGGGTCAGACTGGAGCCCACATGGGTAACAGTTTTCCCACCTGCCCAGTCAGACCCTGGGTGCAACTTTGCACCCTGCCCCTCACTTACTAAATTACCCCCCTAATCTATATATCTATATAGTGAAGTTAATTTGTGTCCTAGCTCATTAAGTTAACAGTCTGAAAGGCAAATTATGTATTTTTGCTGATTACATATCTGTGCCGGCACAAACCTTCCAGTATAATTATTAATGATTTTCCATGGCCACAAAAATAAACAGAAAAGTAGAAGCTACAGTTTAATACTGGGAAAGAGGAATCCTCTAGCAGATATTCCAATATTAATAGCTTGGCACTGATTTAATACACAAAAGGATTTAGGGGAGATTAGTGTAGATAGTCTCAAAGCAATATGAAGTGCAGGCAGGTAGGGGTGAATGATTCTGCGCCTTTCCAAATTGGAAATTGATTCACCGTGAAAATGAGTCTACAGGTCATTGTCCATATGCCCCTAACATTTAAATCACTGCAATACAGACTCAGTTGGAAAAAAAATTTGGATCAATTTGAAACAAAAGTGAATTGTCTGAAAGGTGAATCATACCAAAATGATTCCCTAGCCTTTATGGCAATGATGGATAATCAGACATGCTTCAGATATTGCGGAATGGTCCACATCAGTGGTTCTGGAATTGTGGGACTAGCCTCCTTGGATCTGGACCAGTGACAGGGCTCAGCTGAAAGGCCAGCTAATGTGAGATTTGGACTTTACTCTCATACGTACACCTGGAACCTCAGGGGGTTTTGGAGTGAATAGTTATTTGCTGTCTTCGTTTTTGTTTGAACTATGGCTATAGATATATATACCCAAGGGATAAAAGCCTTCAACAGATCCCAGGAACATTAGAGAAGAGTGCAGTGCTAGGAACATCCAACATTTTGCAGAACCCAGGTCTCTGGTAGAGAACCCAAGATTGAGGAAGACATGTCACCCATAGGGGGTGAGAAGTCCCCTTTTATATATTTGTAAGCCTTTTATGAGCAAAGCAGCGCGTAAGCAACATGTTGCTCCCCAACCCCTTGGATGTGGCTCCCAGTTGCCTCAAAGCAGCAGCTTATTTTTTAATTCCTGGCTTGGAGACGAGTTTTGGTTTCACAAAAACCAGATGTACTGCCAAACAGAATATCCTGTATGCTGCCAGGGGCCACCAGTAGCCAATCACAGCCCATAACTGGCACCCGCAGGAACATGTTACATGCTTATGTTGCTCTTCAACTTTTTTACATCTGAATGTGGCTCATGGGTTAAAAAAAAATTGGGGGACCCCTGCTCTAAGTAGAACTTAAAGAAAAAATGTCTAACTATGGCTTTACATTCATGTAAGTGAGCAAGCTAGCACAGTAATAACCAAAGAAAGCAGGTGGTGGAGGTCTTGTCGTAGCACAGCTCCTGTTTGCTTAATGTTAATGGGTATTAGAATGTAATATATTTAACTGGAAGTAGTACACTACAGAAATGAGATGTGAGCAGATGGAAGTGCCAAAGGGGATCAGATGCCTGATTTACAAGCTTCATTCCTATTCACTTCATTAAAGCAGCCTGCTGTGTGGCCCATTCATTGTGAATAGGTGGAATGTTTAGTTATTTAGGAACCATTCCATTCTCTTGCTGCCGTCTGCCCCTTTTATGCAGGTTATTACAGTTTATACCCCAGTTTCCGAGGGCTATGTCTATTTATATATTCAACACATGGTGCTCTATGTACTATATGTGCAAAGAAGACTGTGCTGCAAACTGTAGTCATTAGGTAACTGCAAGCAATATGCCCTATGTTATCTAGAATGCTCTTAAGTCTACTAGAAAACCATGTAAACATTAAATAAACCCAATAAGCTGGTTTTGCTTCCGATAAGGATTAATTATATTTTAGTTTAGATCAAGTACAAGGTACTGTTTTATAACTACGGAGCAAATTGGATTATTTGGATGAAATAGAGTCTATGGGATATGGCCTTCTGTTTTTCAGAGCTTTCTGGATTACAAACTTCTGGATAACTGAAGGTTTCTGTGAATATTAAATGTTTCTTCTTAGGGATCAAGGATTGGAAAGTGGAAATAAATGTAGCATTCACTTATGGTTAGTTAGCAAAGCTTTATGCTTGGAATAATCCAGTGACGTGCAGGAAAAGCTGACCATTCGTTATAATTGTGCCCAGTGCTGACCGATTCTGGCAGGTTTGCTCTCATGTTCCGCACTCAGCACATTTACCAGCACAAAAAGTTCCTAAATGAAAATGGGAATGATCAATGATGTTTGCCTTCACTTCCAGGGCTGCGGCTTAATGACTTCATTTTATCATTGCGGTCTTGTTGTCAAACATTTAAATGCAACCTCCGAATTTCTGTTTGCAAAATATCACAGTGGTTTCTGTTGAGCAAAGAGGTCTTTAAACTTGCTATAAACTGCGGAAAGTGCTGATGTATCACCCTCTGGCTAATGCCTTCCCCAATTAAATAAAATTAAAACTTGTACAAAGTACTCTCAAAGTAATAATAAGTAAATATACTGAACTAAATCCAGCTGGAAGACGATAAAATGGCACTAATGAGCTTATAAAATGCTTCAAATTGCCAGCCTGGTTATGACACTGTTATAACTTCCAAACAACAACATAAGGCAACAGAATGAAAGACACTGGGGTATTATGTAACTTGTGGCACAGGCAGGGGTATAACGTATAAAGTGGAATCCCTTAAAGGGAAACCTATCATGCAGAAAACTCAGAATTACAGGCAGTAATTTTAAGCAAATAATTATATTTTCTCTTTGTAACAATAAAGAAGTAGCTTGTACTTGAAGGTAACTAAGCTGCATGAATCCATAAGGGTAAGGTCACACCTGGAATTTCGGGGAGATTTAATCAACCGGTGACTAATCACCTCTTTTTTCGAATCACCCCAAACTGCTTCCCCTGTCTTCCACCTGCTAGAATGAAAAAACGCCTGCAGCATGCCGCGAGTGCCATGTCGCAGGCGTTTTTTCATTCTAGCAGGCAGAAGACAGGGGGAAGCAGTTTGGGAAAATTAGTTGCCCCTAAGAAGAGGCAATTAGTCACGGGGGTGACTAAATCTCCCTGAATCTCACAGTGTGACATTACCCTAATGGGCCAGATTCAATTCAGTGAGAAAAAGTTATCTCACGGTTTATGACATGAAAAGTTATGGAAGAGACTCAACTCAAGGAGAAAAAACTTCAACAGAGTTTTATAAACTGTGAAATTTTTCTGAATTGCATCTCAAATAGAATCTCAATCATGACTTTTTCTCACTGAATTGAATCTGGCCCATTGGTGGCAATACTTTCCTATTGGATTTATTCAAATGATTTTTTAAAGGTCCCCATAGACACAAAGATTTTTTTTTGCTGAACGATCAAATTATCGTGAAGTTAGTGAGAATCGAAAGATCGTGCATCTTGCGATTTATCGTCCCACATCTGTCAGAAAATTGATCGGCCAGGTTAAAAAAATATTTTTCGGTCCCAGTGCAATCTATCTATGTTTGCAGGGTCAAGCAGGCAGCTACCCTCAGTTTTTCTGGCAATATCTCCTGAAATGGTCTTTTTAGTTGATGGACATATCGTATATTTAATCGATTTCAAGATAATCGTGGTCTCACGATAATGAAAAGATCTTTTAAAGATCTTTACATCTATAGCCAAGTTAAGGTATAGAAATTCAAATTATGGAAAGATTCCTTATCGGGAAACCCCCAGGTCCCAAGCATTCCAGATAACAGAACCTATAAATCAGAAGTGCCTATACTTTACTAATTCAGGGTCTACTTATAGTGATGTTGTCCTGTTGTGATCTACATCCATAATATCACTGTTAGCATTCTGTTCCATGGAAAATATTACTTAAATATTATATTGATTTATATGAGAATTTATATTGCTATTTATTTATTTATTTTTTTAAAGTGTTTATTTATGAATTTTAACTTTACATCAAAGAGTAAAGACAGTAATAGTGAACCATCACATTTAGCATCTCTCAACAATACAGAAGTGCATACGCTAAGTAATCTGTAGTGGCAATTATCAGGTTTAGCCCAGTGGGTGGGATAGGAAGTTTCAGGGGCTTAAAGGCCTACTAAGGTCCCTGCAGATGGGGGGGAAGCACGTGATCTTGATCAGGGTTTGCGTCCAGCCAAGGTGTCCAAATCTGAGTAAACTTCTCCGGACATCCTCTGCCTTCGTATGTTAATTTAATCAGGGGAAGCGCTTTGTTGGTTAGTTGGATCCATGCGTGTTTCGTAGGTGGCTGAGGGGCCATCTATTTAGTCGTCAGCAGTTTCTTTGCATAAAATAATAGGGCGCGGAATAAGTTTCTGGACCTATTGATAGGTATAATTTCGTCTATCAGCCCTAGGAGGCATACTTCTGGCGTGCATGGACCTGGGAAAGTCAGTTCCTCAGACAGGTATAGTATAATGGAGTTCCAAAAGGATCGGATCCTAGGGCATGACCAGGTCATATGGGCGAAATCCGCTCCTCCCTCACCACATTAAGGGCAAATGGCTCCCGGGTTTCTGCCCATTTTCTCCAGTTTGCTGGGCGTGATATATATTTGGTGCAGGAATTTAAGTTGGACAAGTTTGTCTTTCAAGGCAATTAGGCCAGAGTAGATCGATTCCTTGGCCTCCTCCCATGTTTCATCTGTTATTGCTGGAAGCATGGTCCACCACTTGGGTAAGGCCCTGTCAAAGGGAGTAGTGCCTGTTTTGAGCAGGGCTTTATATAGCCTGGAGATCAACCCCGTGCGCTGTGGGTTTCGGATGACAAGTTCAAAGGAGGGAGTGACATACTGTACTGTTAACCCCGAGAATTGGTATCGGAATGCGTGACGAAGTTGCATGTACCGGTATAATTGGATATCTTGATGGCCGGTTTTGTCTTTAAGTTGAGAAAGAGTGGGGAATTGCATGTCCACTAGTAGCCCCCCCAGTAACTTAATGCCCCGATGAGGCCAGTAGCTAAAGTCTTGTAAGTCTCTGAGGTGGGCGAGGTTGCTGTTTAACCAAAGTGGCAAGTGGGGGGAGAGGAGTGGGGGGTCACACTGTAGTAACTTGGATGCAGCCCTCCAAGCTTTAAAGGGAGTCGTGATCGTAGATGGCAGCCTATTGTAGTCAGTCAGGCATCTATAAGGAAGGTTGCGGATCCCAGCCCAGGAGCCCACAAGATATGCCAATAGAACTACACCCTGCAGATTGAACCATGCATGGATATGGTATAGTTGGCCAGCCAGAAAGTAGAGTTGCAGGTGTGGGAGAGCCAGGCCACCCTGTTCTATTGAAGCCGTCAGACTTTTCCAAGACAAACGGGGCACTTTATTTGCCCAGAGGAAGGATGAGAGCATGGACGCGATTTGAGCGAAGAATTTCTGGGGAATCCATACTGGCGAGTTGTGCAATCCGTACAGCAGTTTCGGTAGGAAGATCATTTTGTAAAGATTTACTCTCCCCCAAAGAGTGATCGGTAGAGGGGTCCATCTGGTTAGAGATAGTTTGAGTTGTTGTTGAAGGGGATCTAAATTGTCAGCCAAGTATCGTGAAATCTGAAGGGAGATCACTATGCCCAGGTATTTGAAGCTCGTGACCCATGGTATCTCATTTGCTTCCAGAGGATCGGATCAATCGGCAGAAGGATTGACTTAGATTTGTTAATTTTGAGACCTGAGTAGGTACCGAAGCTATCCAGAATATCAAGAGCTGATCTAAGGGAATCATATGGGTCTGCCAAAAATAATAGGAGGTCATCGGCATAGAGAGCTAGCTTGTCCTCCAGCGGCCCCCGTCTCAGGCCCACCACCTGGTCAGATTGCCTAATGAGAATTGCTACAGGCTCAACGGCCAATGCAAAAAGGAGGGGAGATAGGGGCAGCCCTGCCTTGTCCCTCTGGCAAGCGGAAAAGAATCTGAGACTGAGCCTCCGGTCTTGATTCTGGCTGTCGGTTTTAGGTATAGGAGTTTAATCCAATCAATAAAACCAGGGCCAATCCCGAATCGTCTCATAATTTCCCACAGGTATTGCCACTCCACAGAGTCGAAAGCTTTGGTGACATCCAGGGAAACTAGCACTTTGGATCCTGGTTTGTCGTGCTCAATCTGGAGGTGGTTGTAGACTCTCCTCAAGTTGGTATTCGTAGATTTGCTAGGGATGAAACCGGATTGGTCAGGGTGGATCATCGAGTCTATTACTGTAGCCAGCCTAGTGGCCAGGATTTTGGCGAATATTTTGGTGTCGGTATTGATCAATGATATGGGCCGGTAAGACTCACAGTGTTCAGGGTCTTTTCCTTCCTTGTGTATCAGCACTATCACCGCTTCGTAGAATGAGGGTGGCAGGACCCCTTGTTCTATTGCAGCTAGGAAAGTTCGGTGTAGGTGCCCAGGTATGTGTTCAATTTGGAGTTTATACCACTCTGCGGGAAATCCATCCGGTCCCGGGGTTTTACCCTGCGGAAGAGCAGCTATCGCCTCTCGAACCTCCTGGAGGGTAACTGGTGCATCTAGAGCTGTCGCCTCATGTTGCGAGAGTCTAGGAAACGTGACTTTGTCTAGGTATTCACCCAATTGTTGCTGGGTATAGGTAGCTTTAGAGTCATAAAGCTGAGAATAATAGGTGCGGAACACTTTCTGGATCTCCCGAGGCATAGTGATTATTTGCCCTGCCGCATTTTGAATTCTAGGTATAGAAGTTTGAGAGTCTCTAGTCTTTGCTAGCCAGGCCAAGAGTCTACCAGCTTTATCTCCCTGGTCGAAGATGCGGTAGTCCGCATAGAGTAGATCTTTTTTAGTCAGCTGAGTGTGAATCAATTCCAAGTCCCTTTGGGCGGTAGACAAAGTGGCGTTAGACTCCAAGGTAGGGCCAGACCTGTGTTTCTCCTCAGCTTGCATCAGGTGGTGCTCTGCTTCTGTGATTTTGTCTTTGGTGTCTCGTCTGGAGGCTGCTATTAGTGATATAAGCTCACCACCGGCTACTGCCTTAGATGCTTCCCATAGCATTCCCTGAGGAGCTGATGACTGATTAAGTTCCCAATAATTTTGATAGTTTGCCTGAGCTTGTTCCTTGATCAAGGGTACCGTTAGCCATAGTGGGGATAGTCGCCAGGTAGCGCGGTTGGTAGTAGTGACGGGCAGAATTCTAAGCATTAGGGGAGAATGATCAGAGAAGGCCCTGGGAAGATATGTGGCGTCTTCCACCAACTGGCAGAAATCTGCTGAGGCCAGAGCCAAGTCTATCCTAGAGAGGGAACCATGCGCCACAGAATGGCATGAGTATTGTCTGTCCAGCGGATGCTTCCACCTCCATACCTCTCTAAGGGCCAGAGCCTCAGCCCATTGAAATAGTTGTTGATTGTGAGGACCCCCCTGGTGCAATCTATCAAGTACTGGGTCCAGGGTGGCATTGAAGTCCCCAAGAATGCAAACTGGTGCTGGCGGGAATGAGGCTAATCCCGAAGTAATAAGTTCTAAAATCGTTGTTGTGAAGGGTGGTGGGAGGTATATATTCACCAGGGTGAGAAGATTATTGTTCAGTTTACATTGGATGATGATGAATCTCCCATAATGATCAGTCCGAATCATCTGCAATTCAAATGAAATACCCTTCCGAACTAAAATGGAGACCCCTCTCGAGTGAGTGGAGAATGGAGCGTGGTAGGCATGGGCCACCCAGGGTTTTTTGAGAGATAACAGCTTCTGACCCGTAAGGTGTGTTTCCTGCAGGAGTAGTAAGGAAGGGCGGAGTTCAATCCCCTAATGTTCCAGGAGATAATTGTAAGAGACTGCATTTTGGAGGTAGTAGAAGTGTTGGAGGGGGGGGGGAGCCAAATACAGGGGACCCACCCACTGAGCTAGAATACATTTCAAAGCAACACATATGCAAAATAACATCAGATGCATCAGTATATTAACATGCATAGTCATGACGGTTCAAGAAAAACAAGGAAGAGAGGTCGATAGAAAAGAGTTCACAAGAAGTGAGAGAGAAAAGAGAGCTAGACAGCAAAAATAGCCCTGAGAGTCCCAATAACCCGCCCTTGTCCACCTACTAACTAAGGTGGGCCTGATTCCCCAAACAAACAATTTAACTTGAAGAGAAGTTGTGGTGTTGTAGTACTGTGTTCAGTCCCGTGTCGTTGCGGGGGCTCCGCCACATTATACAGTTCCTATTCCAGAAATGAGAGGGTAAGGATGCCATGGCCAGCTGTCCCCCCTTATTGTTTTGCTGCCCCCCCATGGTCAAAGGCAGGGAAGTCAGCCTTACATGGGTCAATAGTAGTGGAAGGATGAATCAAGCAAACTTAAGCCACAGAGGGGAGAAGAAAAAAAAAAAAAAAGGGGGAGGGATGGGGTTTTAATTTCCAAATATAGAGCCTTACATGGGTCAATAGTAGTGGAAGGATGAATCAAGCAAACTTAAGCCACAGAGGGGAGAAGAAAAAAAAAAGGTGGGGGATGGGGTTTTAATTTCCAAATATAGAATCCATGGGTGTCGGCAGCTATAGGGGATCCCCAGAGTGGCAGATTGTCATTAGGGTATAGTTATAGGTTAGCGCGTACTTACAGCCACCGCCGAGGAACAGTAACAAACTAGGGCCATTCCTCCGCCATCAGACTGGGTTTCCAAACCATGAAACAAGCAAACTACTGGTCGCCTTCAAAATGGGAGACCAAGGAGCCCTGAGAGGATCACCACCAACAAGTAGAATCCCAACCGGTGACAGCCAGTATTTTAAACGAAAGGTAAACTTGTGACTGTCGTCTCTAGTCAGCGTAGACTCGAGCAGCTCTGTGACCTGGTGCGTCGTTTACAGGCATCTAGCCACTTCCCAGCCTCCTCCGGCGATGCAAAGAATCTGGTCTGGTCATCGTCTACCACACGTAGTTTTGCGGGGAAGAGAACCGAGTAGGTGTAGCCTGCCTCCTTGAGTCTCCGTTTAACTCCCATGAAGGATGCCCGCTGCTTCTGGACCAGTGCAGAGTAGTCGGGAAAAATAGAGATTGGGGCGCCATTATGTAAAATTTGGTTCCCGGGTTCAGGGGACGGGTTGGCACTCGATGAGCCCGCTCGATGACCAGTAGAGGAGAAAAGGTGTCTGCGCCAAGGGTAAGTTTCAGCCATTCCTCTGCAAATCTTTCAGGGTTTTTACCTTCCGTGTTTTCAGGAAGACCACGATTCGCACGTTGTTGTGGCGGAGGAAATTCTCCAGATCCTCCGCCTTTGTGGAAACCTCCGATAACTGCTTAGCGAGTCTTGTCAGTTCTGCCGGAATGGGCCTAGTGGAATCCTCCAGTGTCGAGACCCTCTGCTCCACCTCTTTAGTCCGCTCACGCAGATTTTGTTCGTCTTGTCTGAGGTGGGAAATATCAATTGTAATGGATTCCAACTGGGATGACATGCTGGTGTGTGCTTTGGTGATCGCTGCGAGCAGGTCGGTGTTAGAGGGTTCTGGTGGTAACGGCCCCACATCACCCGTAGTCGTCTGCTGCATAGCTGCGGCCTGGTCTGCAGTAGTGACAGGCCCAGTCGGCGGCGGTGCCGGAGATAAGTATTTATCCATACTTGTTGTAGCAGGACCTTTTGGGCCGTGCTTGCTCATCTGGTCACATAAGGGGTTTAGGATTCTCCTTGGGTAGTTTTTGAAGCTGGAACGGCAGGATAATGAACAGGATCAGCTTATAGTGACGGAGCTCTGCAGAAACACCTGTGGTCAGTACGCCATCTTGACTCCGCCCTATATTGCTATATTTAAAAAATAAATATTTCTTATGTAACCTTAACAGATTAAATACTGTATTTGAATGAAAAGAATAAAACAGGAGGGTGATTTAGTCAAGCTGTTTGCTGACAGTGTCTTGAGATCTACTGATCACCAACTAAAGGTTTACTGATAGATCCCCATCTACCTTTTGGACACCCCTGCTATAAATAGTGATGGGCGAATCTGTGCAAAACGGCAAAAAACTTGCGAAACGCATTGAAGTCAACGGGTGTCAAAATAATTTTGACGAGCATCAATTTTGACACGAACAACAATTTTTATACAGGCGACTATTTGGTCCGTCAATGGCCGTCCGAATAATTTTGACATGCATCAAATTTTTTGCCGCCGAAAAAGTGAAATCGCTGCAAATTCGTGTCTGACGAATTTATTCGCCCATCACTCCCTATAAATAGTTTGGAGGTTCATGTTTTGCATGACAGAGTTCAGGGATCCCATGTGCCAAAGTGTGCCCTTCTAGTGTGAATCGAACGACCAGCTCTGTATAGTTATATATTTATATATACAGGTACGGGATCTATTATCTGGAAACCCATTATCCAGAAAGCTCCGGAAGACTCAATAGTAGATTCCATTTTATCCAAATTTTTATAAGCTAAATTTCCTTTTCTCTGTAATTATAAAATAGTACATTTTATTTGATCCAAACTAAGATATAATTAATCCTTATTGGAAGCAAAACCAGCCTATTGGGGTAGTTTAATGTTTAATTGATTTTCTAGTAGACTTAAGGTATGAAGAATTATGGAAAGATCCATTATCCGGAACTAGGGATGCACCGAATCCAGGATTCGGTTCGGGATTCGGCCAAGATTCTGCCTTTTTCAGCAGGATTCGGATTCGGCCGAATCCTTCTGCCCGGCCGAACCGAATCCTAATTTGCATATGCAAATTAGGGATGGGGAGGGAAATCACGTGACTTTTCATTACAAAACAAGGAAGTACATTTTTTCCCCCTTCCGACCCCTAATTTGCATATGCAAATTAGGGTTCGGATTCGGTTCTGTATTCGGCCGAATCTTTCACAAAGGATTCGGGGGTTCGGCCGAATCCAAAATAGTGGATTCGGTGCATCCCTATCCGGAACACCCCAGGTCCGAAGCGTTCCAGATAACAGGTCCTATACCTATATGTGTATATATATATATATATATTTATATTTATAAATAGAATATAGTGATGGCACTGATTATAAATGATTAGTGGTGTCATATGAAAAAAGAATATTCAGTTTTGCAAATTTTTTCGCAGATTTGCTAATCACTAGTAATTTGTATCTGCATACCTTAAGTCTACTAAAAAAACATTTAAACGGAATAGGATTAGATTTGCCTCCAATAAGGATTAATGATACTCCAGTTGGGATCAAGTACAATTTACTGTCAAATTATACTGTTAAATTACAGAGAAAAAGGAAATCATTTTCAAGAATGTGAAATATTTGATTAAAATTGAGTCTATGAAAGATGGCCTTCCTGATTTTTGGAACTTTTTGTATAACATTTTTCTAGGTAATGGATCCCCTACCAGTGACATAAAATATAAAGAAATATTAGGTCTCATTGCTCAGCATTGTATTTATGAGGGGCAGACTGGAAAAAGTGGGCATATAAATGGATAACTTCTTATTTCTCCTATATTCAGATGCATCAGCTAGGGTGCACCAAAAGTTGCAAGATGCCGTGAGGTCCACCACTTACCTCCTACCCACTGTACTGTCATGTGTGCTTTCTTTTCATTGATCCACTCAGTTCAGCTCACTAAGAAAGGGCTACATAAGAAAAAGTATAAATCCTTCTGGTTGATTGTTCTATTTGTGGTCAGTTTTGTATATATATATATATATATATATATATATATATATATATATATATATATATATATATATATATATATATATATGTCTTATTTCCCAGTTTACCACCTTTATATTTACTCCTTAGCCCATTGTTGGCTATCTTCTTGAAAGCAATGACCACCGTCTTTATTTCCAGGTCTGTCCTTTGATCATCTTGGCTTTCCTTTGACTTATTAGTTTGGTTCAAAGCTCTTTTACTTACCTTTAATGATATCATGAATGTCAGGCAGCTGCTTAGTGCCAATCATTTTTGCATTATTCATATACGATGCAGTGGGAATGATACTTGCTGGGCCTTTAATCTTCTGAGAAACTTATCTGGACTGCCTGTAATGAGCTTCACCCCCAGTAATCAATTTGCTTATTTGGAATATCTGTCAGTTCCTGACCAGACACCTTCTCTGTGTCAATACAACACCAAAACGGCTCAAGTCTACAAGGCTGACCAAAGAATTATTAAGCCAATGATTACACAAACCCAGAGACAGACATTTAGACCACATACACTATAATGCAGGAATAATGGTCCTACATTTAATGCCAGGAAGAATTTGTATGTTCTTATCAATCATTGGTTTCCTCTGGATACTCAAGTTTCCTCCCACGCATACAGACAGGCTAAAGGAGACATATAGGATAAGTGAAACCCTCTAATCTTGTAGGCAATAATGAATAATATTTGACAGTGGTTTTAATTTGGTCTAAAAATTAATATTATCTTCAAAAATAGTCCCTTTATTGGAGCTCTCTATAGATCTGCTAAGGTCCATGTCAGTGTTTCAAATGATCCAATGTCTCTGTCAGAAGCACAGTGGGAGGGGGATAGCCAATCACAGCCCTGCAGTCACACAAGCAAAGATGGGCTTTCGTTCCCTATCAGGTCAGCCTAGCTGCTAATTGCTTCCTATCCTGAGTGCTGCTGCCAGACAAAATAGGCGCGCGTATAAAAATTGTAGCGGGCATTGAAATTAACTTTGATGCCCATTGACTTCGATACGTTTTGCAAATTTTAAGCCATTTCGAGAATTTCGTGGGAAATTCGCTACGATTTTGGTGAAGCGAAATAGGATAAATTCACCCATCACTTATGTTAAAGAAATGTTTCTAATCCGTTGCCAGTTTCCTTAGCATATAATAGCATGTAACAGTGAAATCAGTGCACAGACACTGGTGAAATACCTGTTCTAAAAAAAAAGGTGCACCTTGGAAAGAGGCAAGTGGTGTTTATTGTACATTAATGCTTTTTGTATTTCTGAGAAATCCAGGGGAGAATTTGCAGAAACATGCTCCAAACCTTTAAAAAGAATGAGATCTCTGGCTTATTCCATAGATGTTCCAACTTGCAAGTATGGCGAGGAAAGGGACTAACAGCTCATATTTCCTTTTATTCTTACAGGAGACTGAACACTCCCACACAGATTTTTTTGTCTAGACCTTATAAAGATAGTAGTTTCTTTTTCTTTTTTCTTTGGAGGGGAAAACTATGTAATATTTCCTCAAGCACGTCTTTAAATTAACCCTTTTGATCCCAACTAAGATAGAATTAATCCTTATTGGAAGCAAAACCGGTCTACTGGGTTTTTTCTAATAGACTTTACATATGAAGATCCAAATTACAAAAAAGATCCCTAATCTGGAAAACCCCTGGTATCGAGCATACTGGATAACAGGTCCCATATCTGTACATGCCATTTTACAGGATTTAGTTGCATTTTATGATACTTCTAATGTTACAGTATGCAAAAAGTGCATACCTGCCATAGAAGTAGATGGCTATCTGTGGCTAATTTGGCAGGGTTTGCGAGATGTTATTATTTATGAGGCTCTGTTGGAATGAAACTGGGCCTCCAAACATATGAGTGCTTTTCTTAACCACTGGGCCAGGAAGTGAGGAAATGGTTTATTCATGGAGGATTTGGCTGTCAACTGTGGCCTGTCCCCAGCTATTGTTATTATTGATGCTTGCTTTCTAGTATTATTTTTCCCTTGCCTTGTGTCAGCTTCTCCTTCTTTGTCATAATATCCTTGTATTCTTCTAAGCCTGTCCTGTCCTTCCTAGTCTTGTTTTCATTCCAATAACATCCTTTTCTGCCTACTCCAGCTTCCACTCTATCCTGTCCTGGTGACTCCAGCTTTCACTCCATCCTGCCCTGCCCACTCTAGCTTCCACTCTTTCCTGTCCTGCCCATTCCAGCTTCCACTCCTTCCTGTCCTGTCCACTCCAGCTTTCACTCCATCCTGCCCTGCTCACTCCAGCTTCCACTCTTTCCTGTCCTGCCCATTCCAGCTTCCAGTCCATCCTGCCCTGCCCACTGTAGCTTCCACTCCATTCTGTCCTGCCCACTCCAGCTTCCACTCCAGCTTCCACTCCTTCCTGTCCTGCCCACTCCAGCTTCCACTCCATTTTGTCCTGGTGATGTGATGTTTACAGTTTCTTTCCTTTACAGTCATCAAGATGAAATAATTGCTAAAAATATTCACAGATCTCCAATTTATCTGCCTTTTAGTAATGTTTAATATTTATTCATTTGTATGTGAAGAGTTCTCTAAAATGAAATGTAGATATATTCAGTGAGAAAATAATGTTTTATGTATGTATTGTGTGTTCTGCACATGCAAAGCTCATTTGGGCCCATTTGTTAGGTCAGCTCTGAATTAGCATCGCCAAGCTGAGGAGCTTAGCCTGGTATTTCTGGTTTCTCATTAACACTGCAGACTTGCATACATCTGGAATTGCCCAAATTGTGTTTAATTACAATCTAGCACCTTATTTCAAGGCAGTAGCAGCAATGGGCACAGTCTGTGCTGTGAGATGTTCTGGCTGAAAAGTACATTTTATATATCTTACAGTTCTGTCTACATGTTTTTCATAATTATTATAAACATATATTTATACTATTAACCTATTCTATTTATTATTATTATTATTAATAATAATAAAAATAATAATAATAGTCTTCTATATCTGGTAGCTTACATGTTAGAAAATCATCTATTTTTTCCAAACAATAAAAAACTATGCAAAAGCAATATGGCTTGCTGCATATGTGACTGTGTTTGCCTTGTAACAGTTAAATTTATGACATGAATGATGTGTTTTCCAGTACACGCAACAAAGCAATTTTAGTAATGTTCAGTTATAGTCCAGATTTAAAGGTCAAGTGATTGGAAGTTTGCAGGGCACAGGAAATGACACAGTGCTGTGTTGGTGCCAAATCGTCCCCGTCAATGTTCTACACTTTGAGGGTCAAAGGGTAGAACATTGGTGCAATTGTTTCTGCCTCTTTTCCACTCCAGTCCATTTTAACTACACCATCCAATTCCTATTTCATAATTGAACCTCCTGGCAAATGAATGAAGTGTAGCACTACAAGGAAATTCCAAACAGAGGATCTGTATCATCCTTTCAGAATATTTGAGGTCCCAACACCAATAATTTAGGTTTGGAGAACCATGCCACCCAAATAGTCACATTTTTCAGAACGTAGGTCGGCTACTCTATCTCCAGCCTACAGTGAAGAGTCAGATCTCAGGCAGCGCAACACTTCACCAGGCGAAAATTCGCTCAGACAACAGTAATTCACTGACATGCAAAGTTGCGTCCAGGGCGCGAACGATGGCTAAATTGCGCTAGCATTAATTCGGCAAGCAGAGCGAAGTTGTGTTAGCGTTGGCTAATTTGCATACGGCGGGAAGTTAAAGTTGAATGGACGTATATGTTGCAGCAAATACATTACATTACACAAGCCCAGGGAAGCTTAATAAAATAAAATAGAGTTGTTATATTGCCCTACACATGAGCCCAGTGTATAGTTTATGTGCCATGTTAGGAAATGTACGGGGAAGCCAGTTACCCCAAAAAAAATTTACGCTCTTTTGCAGCCTATCACCCTGAAAAAGGAAAAGACGCCAGCGTTTTTTTGGGACTTAGAAAAATGTTCAACTAAATTTTGAGGCACTCCTATCTACTCTATTGCATTTCGCTTGGTCTGAGGTGGAGAAGGCAAGTCTGGTGCAAGAGGTAATGTTCAGTAAAATCTGCATCTTAATGATGTTGCACAGTTATGTCCCTTCACCAGAGCATAACTTCGCCTGGCGATTGAGTGCGAATGAGCGCCAGCGTCAGTCTCTAGCGAAGTTACGCCTGTGCCTGTTAGTAAATCGGCAAAGTACT
Organism: Xenopus petersii; assembly: GCA_038501925.1. Lineage (NCBI taxonomy): Eukaryota > Metazoa > Chordata > Amphibia > Anura > Pipidae > Xenopus > Xenopus petersii. The sequence continues at coordinate 209,756,279 of CM076672.1, read as the reverse complement.
GAAATGACGTTGCGCCGGCAAATTTTCACTAGCGTTAGTCACTTTGCCCTTTAGTAAATTTGCCCAATGGAGTATTATGATTTACAAATTTACTTCTGTTTGCACTAGTTGCTGCAGGTAGGCCTGGTCATGTATTACGTATTAATCTCAGTAAACTACTGTCAATAAAAACTGGAGATGTCTTCAAGTTTTGCTCTTACCTTTCAGTTTGTCATACTGAGTTAAACATGCAAATCAATCTGAACCTTTGTGCCCTAGCATCAGGCCCACAGTTGTAAAGAAACCATGGCAATGCCATGAAATATATATTCCCCGGGAACGTGAATGTGGCTCCTCAGCTTTTTAGCTTTAATGACAAGATGAGAATTCCACAAGGGCACTCAAGAGGATTTGCATGTATTTGATGGGTGACTGTGGGAATACCCAGCACTCGGTGAGCTCATTCCTTCTGCTTTCAGCAGCAAAGTAAGTCAAAGCAGTGGGAAAGAAAAACGTGTAAGAATTGATGCACAGACTGGCACTTGGCATGTTCATTGAATGCTTGAATTCAGACCGACCCAATTCTGCTCTTGATAAAGAAAGGAAATGAATGACATTAAACAGACCTTTCACCTATTATATACAATACACATTAGAAGGCAAGAAAAAAAAAAAGCCAGGGCATACTAATACTACAAAAAGAATAACTGACTTTTCTATGCCTTCAGATTGATGAAGTTTGAATAAAGTGTAAACTTGGAGTGGATTGGTAGGGTGCTGTTTTTCCTACCAGGTCAACAATGCAGCATTATTACTCATGGCTACAAGATCTTGTATTTAAGAACCAGGTCTGCCTCTTTAAACACACACACTCTGTACTGTTGATTAAAATAGAATCCAGCAGAGGTTATATGGCTTATTGAAGATAACTATGAATGTAGATGCCAAATGATTAAAAACAATTAACTAATACGCAACAATACATTGGTCCCACTTTAAATTTGGATCAGACATTAGATTTGGGAGTGTAGTTGGGGCCCTGCACACAGGAGGACCTGACAGACAAGCTGTAGGTATGAGGAGAGGGGAAGAGGTGTTCAACTACAGCTGAGGGGCCCTATACCAGTCAAAGGCAATATACAGCCCAGAAACAGGTGCAGTTTTTTTTCTGTATATTCCAGCACAAAAGAAGGGGGTTGAATACCCCAAACAAACAACTCAATTTTATTGGCTCCAGAGCCCTGGCCATTATATAGTAACAATGGCTTTTACAGGAGTCCTATTCGATAAAGCTGTATTTGTTCTATGGACTTACTTAGGATCATTTATTAACAGTGGCCTTATTCAGGCAGCTGTAGGCAGAACAATGAATGCATCTATGTTGGTTTGATTGGTTGCCATGGGTTACTGCCCAAGGGCGAATTTGTGCACTGTTGATAAATGACCCCCACTGTGTACCCTTGATCATTCACCCTGACCCTTCCCATCCTCTTAGGAATAAACAATGTATCAATTTTATGATGACAATGGGATATTTCCAGTAAATGAGCAGAACATCTACTATATCTGAGCTCAACTTTTATATCCAAAGAGCAAGTGAATGCAACATGCACATGAAGCCTGTTTAGGTATTCAAGAGCCACTATAAACCTTGCTAGGGTTGACTGCTTCATAGAGATCTCTCTTGTCAGAGCCTCTCAGTGTTTCTTTGTCTGGTTGACCCTTCATTTGGCCTTAGCTTGTGACCTGACTCTAATGTAGCCTCTACTTTTGTACCTAACCATCCTCGGTAGAAGTGCTGGGAATGTTAAGTGGCAAGTCTCGGCCCCCTTGACTACAGGAACCAACAAAACTCAAAGAGACCTATTATAGAGAGGAGAACTTGATGAGAACAGTCCCCTAGGGACATCTTTGGATAGAAACTGTCATTTGTCGGTTGTAAAATAAAATAATAATTCATACATCGGGGCATATGGAGAAGACAGATGTAATTTAGTTTAGGCATGTCCAGTCTGCAAAGCCAAAGCTCTTGTTCAACTTTAGCTCCAAGCTTGTCACTACAGCCTTTGGTTTGACAGCTCTAAGCTAAATGACATAACTGGGGCATATAGAAGACAGAGGGAATTGCTGGGTAACTGTCACTCCGCCATGTGCTAACACTGTGGGGGATTGAATGAATGTATATGAATGTGGAAAGAGAAAGAAACAACATATTTTAGCTTTACCAATGCCTACCCTCACCCCAGCACTTTCCTTGTTTTGTTTATAGACAACAGGAACAGAACTCCTTGCTCTTCTCTAACTGTTTCCGTGGTTTCTCATTTAATTGCCCTTTTCATGTGTTTCTTCAGATCCGATGACTGATTTCACGCACCCCGCCCCTGCATGCTCTTCCTAAATACTTTCACAGACCATTCCTAAGTATTTTCTGATGTTATTGTAGTTCCAGAGTAACTCCCAGAGTTACATAAGAACATAATAGGATAGCATTGCTCAGTTATCCTTAATGGACTGAGAATGAAAGAGGTTGGCGCTGGAGATTTCTCCTTAAAATGTTTTATCCACACATCACTGCCAGTGGCATAACTAGATATTACTGGGCCCAACAGCCCCCCAAATTTGTATAGGTTGACCTTTTTTACCAATATTTATTGGAATTAAATATGAATTAGGGCCTCATGGAGCCCCTATACCTCCTGGGCCGCCCTGCAGCCGCAGGGTCTGCTTACTCTGTAGTTACACCCCTGATCACTGCTGTTTGATATCACTATAATGAGGAGAATGTGTAATATTAGCCAGTCGTTGATGCTAGTAACTAGTGCTTAAAGGGCACCTATAACATACAAGTCATTTCCAACAGAGTCCAGAAGGTGGAAACGATAAACAAAAAAGGTTGAATTCGATAGATGTGTGTCTTTTTTCCACCTAGCTTACTATGTTACTATCTTTCTATTACATACCTCCCAACTGTCCCGTTTTCAGAGGGACAGTCCCTTTTTTGATAGCTCAACCCGCAGTCCCTCGTTTGTACTGGAAAGTCTCGATTTTCTCTGCACTGAACAGCCAGAAAAATAAACAATGTTTGTAACTTAATTGGCTTTTGGCAGAGAGCCCAGAACAGCCACAGCTGTAGATAAGATACTTTTGTAACAATTTTGAGATAAGCAAATAAGTAATCATAACAATATAAGATAGCAGGTATCTTGGGAGAATTTAGACTCACAGCTTAAAGGGCAATGTACCTTCATTAGCAAAACTGTAATAACTGGAAAAAAAGAGAAATATTTTCAAACTTTTAACCTGCCAAATTTTGTAAAATGAACATGGTAATTAGGGGGTGTGGCCACAAAAATGGGCATGGCCAAAAATAACTTTTTATTCTTTTTATTTCAAAAATGTTGGGAGGTATGCTATTAATATAATAGTATTTTCCAAAGAAGTGCACCCAATTGAGTGCAATGACCCTGCAATGAGAGGGTGGACCTGCTGTGGCACACACATGCGCATGATAATAAAAAGTGATCCAACTTGGCTGCCCTCATTAGCAACACTTACCTAGTTCAGGGGGCACAACAATCAATTGGGTGCAGTTGATTGAAAAATTCTAGAGTGTGAGCTCTGTTAAGCAACCATAAACACAGCAACCAGTTCAATGGCAAACTACAGACCTGCAGACAGGCTTGTATTTAGTTCTTCTGCTGCCCTAGGCATGGGACCTCAGCCCGTTCCCTTTTCCCAGTGATTGGTGCATGAAAACAGCCTTTTCTATTTACTATTTACTATTTACCATTTAGGCACCCTAAAGCTGCTGCCCTAGGCATGGGCCGACGGGTGCCTTTATGGCAGATGTGGCCCTGCCTGCAGAACTAAAATACTGACCAACTGCAAACTATATCAGAATGTAATAGTCAATTGTCATAATAGAAGTGAATGGTCCCTTAATACAGATTTACAGTCCTATACTGCATGTGTGATCAGTTTAGAAGACCGATTTGCAGTTTCTGAGACAAGAAGACAACAAGATGATGGACTACAAACAAATTACTTTGGGTATCTTTTCATTTTGTTATGGGAGAGCGTGGCTGGATTCATTGCTTTTAAGTGAGCCAAGAGAGGAGCATTGCCGGGTGCGATGAGTGAAAGGCAGTCACTGGTTACTGAACAGGCAATTTTATCAGGAGGGAGAAAGCTTTGTAGGCTGGGGAGAGAGGTGGGTGGGATTACAGCTATCTTTGTTCTTCAGAAAGGATAAAAAGTATTGAAGAACACAATAGAAAGGAGTTTAAATAGTATTTGCACTGCACCATGAATCTCATATTGCACTGTATGTATTGTTTATAACGTGTGTGGTCTTCTGTTCATATTTGTGCCCCTTAGTGCTATTGCACGTCTGCCCATGGGAATCAGAAAAGTAATCAGGCCAAGATTTCAAGATGCCTGCACCCCTAGGCCCCTCACAGCTTTCACCTGACCCCCTCTTCACATTCCCCCTGGGACCTGACTCCCCCACACTCGCACCCTCTCCAACTGAGAGTGAGAACCAGTTATAATTACTGCCTTGCACTAGCACTGATGTCCAAGGTACCATTGCAACTATGACATTATTTTAGGAAGGTTGTTTCATCTGGCTTCCACTAAACTGCAGCCCAGTACCACTTCTCTGTTTGTGGCCTGATTTCCCATAAATGCACTTACAATCAGAGGGATGCTGGAAGTTGAAGTCAGAAATGACAAACAAACAAGTATTGCAAACACTGACTGCAACCCATTCACATAAAGAGTTGAATAACTACAAAGGAGTAGATTTTGCAATTGTGACCAGAGGCAGGGAATTACAGGGGAAGTGTGAGTTCCTCTTAGTCTTCCTTTTTACCTCTCTGGAGTGTTGGGAGTACAATTGCTCACATCACAGAGACAGCACTGCAATGACTGCAACTAGATTCAGTTAAATACGGAGCAGGAACCGGGAAAGAGACTAGACAATACACATCTCAAGATACACAGAAATGGCACCACTTAATACCACACTCATGTGAACTACAGGCAAATGCACAAAAGTGCTCTGAGGCACCAGTCTCCATGCATTCACCACAATTTAATTTCCATTTTAACAATTTGCAGTTGCTCTTGTAACTAGGGACCGGTATGCATGTCCTGGAATGGAAATTGGCACACAGTTACACCCCTTACAATAGATACAATTAGCACGTGTGCCCATAGTTCATGTTACTGCTTCATGTACGTTGCACATGAATGCAGGAGCAGGAGCACTACTTGATGCAACAGACTTTACATAAGCTTCCCTGAGCATCCCTGTATACAGACAGAGACACAACATTTTGTGCTGCATTATGAAAATCAGGCCCGGATTTGTGGCTAGGCCACATAGGCCCGGGCCTAGGGCGGCACATTTTTGGGGTCGGCATGCCGCCCAGCCGCTCTGTGGGGAGCCTGTTCTCCCCAGTGCTCCGGCTCTCGCACGCTGGCGCTTTTGCGTCAGCGTGTGGTAGTGCGTGTGGGCGCTAGGACTGCGCGGAGCACATGCGAATCCGGCACTGATGAAAATGTTGCACCAAAGTGTGCCAGACCCAACATAAGGCACTTGGTGTCTGTTTTCAGGGTTGGACTGGGCCGACGGGACAGCAGGAAAAAATCTGAAGGGCCCCAGCCCAGGCCCACACTCCTGATCAGCCTCCCCCAGTTATGCAAAAGGAAGGAAATCATTGGTGCCCGACGTGACATGTCATGATGCATTGCGCTTGTGAATGGTGGGAATTTGGATATCGGGAGAAAAGAAGAAGCCCCGTGGTGTTGCAGCCCCAGTAGGCCCTCCAATGCCCCAGTCCGAAGCTGTCTGTCTTCTTGCACTTTATTCCTTGCTATACCTTAGGGAGGTGGCACACGTGGCTACTGGAGGAGATTAGTCACCCAGCGACAAATCACCTACTCCTTGGGGCGACTAATCTACCCGCAATGCCTTCCCACAGGCTAGAATGTGAATCGCCAGTGGGATGGCACTCAGATCGCTTTGCCTTTCCGAAATTGTCCGAAGTTTCCTCGTGAGGCACTTGGGGTACAGCTTTTCCCACCTTCTTATCAAACTCTGTAAGATCTATTATTTTGTTAATGGAAACTCTCTATTAATTTGTGTTGAAATGAATATAAAACGAGAGTCCCTATAGCTGGAATGTAATTGCAATCAATCAGTACACAGAACTATTTCCCTGGGGATTTTCTTGTTTATTTCGCTGGTTTCTATTTACTTTGTGGCTTTGATTGGTATTTATTTATTATTTCTGATATTTTGTATGCCAGTAACTCAGTGCAAGAGATATTGCATTTCTGTGTAGACATTAAAATCCCTGTAATCGTGTTTGTTTTATTTCTTGTGTAAACAGATCTGACCTGCCAAATCTCTATTATTGTTCAGTTACAATAGGATAATCCCAGTGCATATCACATAAACAAACATGGCATATAACTGCCAGAGCCTAGGATATGAGGTTCCATCAGGCCCGGATTTGTGGCGAGGCCACATAGGCCCGGGCCTAGGGTGGCACATTTTTGGGAACAAGATGAGAGAAGGTTTGCAAAAATGGCAGGATATCAGGTGCAGAGGCATTGAGTGGAGTGTGCCTTTGTTCCTACCTTGTTTAATAAGCAGGCTTGTGTTTCAGCATTGTCACCTCCCAATAAAATATATTTTTTTCACTTGAAGAGTAAGAAAGAAGCTAAGTTTGTAAGCAGCTATCTTCACCCTTAACCCCCCCCCCCTTGAAAGTACCCTCTTCTATCAGAAATGGAAAGTTCATGAATTTTAGCTTAAGAAAAAAATACATATTTTTAAATTACAACACTGCTTTTGTGCTTTGCCCACAAACCAATTACAGTGAATATGAGAGTAACATATGGACTCAACAGACAATAGATATGGTTTTGTTGGAGGAAGTCATTACGATAGCAGTTCAGTGTGTTCAATGCGGCCTGGATCAGCCAGAGGCAAGAACATATGGACTTCATCTACTGGGAAAATATGGAATTAATAAGGGAGCTACTAAGGAATTAATATGAAATGTACATCCGACAGATGGTGGAAAGATCTCCTAAACATCAGTTTACAATGGTCCCAAATACATTAGATACAAGAAAAAATATATTTGTTTAAAGACATTTTAATGGTGAGCTGTAGCTTATCTATTTATAGTGAAACTCTTCCTACTTATTCCCCCTTCATGCGGGGTACACATGTGCAATAGAGTGAAAAGCTGAATTATAACATTTGGCACCCCCAGTGATTTTACCCTTTCTTCTCCTTTAAACATATTGCAAGCATATTAAAGTGAACTAAAATATATTTTATGTCATCTGTGGTTTCATGATTTAACCCTCCATTGGGTCCATTGGCTTTCTTATATATATATATATATATATATATATATATATATATTTATATTTACATAAATGGGCAGCACCTTTTCCTCCATTTCCTTGCTTATAGCTGTTCTCGTGCTCAGTCCCATATAATACATATTAAAAGACATAAAAAAAAAACAGCAGACAGGGACTTATATTTTCAGTTATTGAAAAATTTGCATGTGCAATATATATATATATATATATATATATATATATATATATATATATACATACAGTATTATTGTACAAATATATGTATATTCATTCATCAGCAATGTTGCTCATCCTATGGTATAAAAATTGCCTTTTCAGGTGCACAAGACATGGCTTAATGATACACAGTTGAACATTTTCTCAGCATGCCATTAGTATAAATTGGTATAAATGTATTTTAAAAAGAAAGTGCTGCCTGTACATTTGGTAACTCGCTTTTTTTCTTAAAATGCATCTTTACAGATTTATACTAATGGAATGCTGAATGTTGAACTGTACATCATTTAGCCATGTCTTTGCAGCCACAATTAAAATTTTAAGGTAAATACAAAAAAAAAGAAAACAGTTGCCACTGATTGCCATCTGCGAATATTTTTGATAAACTGCCTCATACATATTTCCACGAGAAAAGCACATAGAATTAGTATTTTGCATAAAAAAAGCGTCCAAATTCATTTTTGCAGGAAAAGCTGGTGTGAAAAAAATGTCCATGACTTCCATGCATTACGCAAATTTTCTGTGGGACAGAATCAGAACACATTCACTCAGCACTACTGTTCCTACTGTGATTACTGAAGCAGCTAGATACAGTGGTGGAACTATAAAAGAAACATGGTTGGACTGTGCTGACAGGACACCAGAAAAAATATATGGGAAAATATATGGTGGGGGACCAGAGGGGGGTTGTGGCTGGGATGGGGGGGGCGGGAGGGGGGTTGTGGCTATACAGTGGCCAGGGGTGTATTTATATTAAGACCCCCGAGGGCCTGTGCCTAGTGCAGCACGGTTTTGAGGCGGCTCTCGGGGTGCCTATATTTTAAGATTTTTTTGTTCTTTTTTAATAAAATCCCCCCACCCATTGCCATGGATTTCCATAGGAAATCCAGCAACGGAGCTGGTGGAGTGAGGGGTAGGGGGGCCCGAGGAATTTCGCTGAAGTGATGTCACGCGCACAACGCAAGGGGCATGTTTAGGTCAGGTGCCTAGGGCGCCATTGGACCTAAATAGAGCCCTGAGAGTGGCCAGAGGGGACTTTGTGGCTGGGGTTGGGCAGATGGGGCTTTGCAGTTGGGGGTCCGGGCCCCCCAGTCCGATGCTGTAAAGGAAGCAGACCCTGTGGCTATGGAGGGACCCTGTGCGGTCAGCTTCCTCTATAGTTCTAAATAATCCCTCCCCAGCTGCTTACTTACCTTTGACTCTGGGGATGGAGGACAGAGGAAGTTAAGAGAATGGGCTAACAAAGGGTGGGAGTGGGCTGGTTGGGAGTGGGTGAAAAGTAAGCAGATGGGGGGATAGGGATTGCTGTGCACTGGGCCCCTCAGAAGATTTTTTGCGTGGTGGGCAGCACCGACAAGTTACACAACTGGCTAAATACACACTTTTGTATGACATTAGCTCAGTTTAGCAGCTTCAGTTACGATACAGTAATACAAGTGTATATTATACTATTGTAGGAACATGGTTGTCATGGCTGAAGAAAATTGCTGGTCCAGCCACGTATAATCAATGGAAAATAACATAGGACTTGGGGACCTTCTTAGTGACCCAGGGATCACCATTTTACAGATCTAGGCCACTGATTATTTCTTTCAGGATTCCCTGTGGTCATGAAAAGCATACGGTTGCAGAATATATTATTATGTCACCTTCTGACTTGCCTCAGGAATCAGAACCCAAGGTAGAAAAGGTTCCAGGAAGGCAGTTTTCTCTTTGCCCAGTACAAGGTCACTAGAACAGAGAGAGAGGAAATAATTGCATGTACAGCAGTGGCCCCTGGAATAGGCACAGCTCACCATTTATTATTGTTACCGCAGGTTTATCTGTTTGGTATATAGGGAAACAACATGAAAGCAAGATCTTAACATTAACAATATATCCAGCTTTTTCTTAATTGTTTCTTAACTCAGAAGCAGGGGGACAGAAAGCAGCATTAAAATGCATCCAAATATTCACATTTATGATTGCAGAATCCTCGTCTCCTTTTATTCCACTGGAGAGCTTGGCAGTTTATTTAATTATACATGTTTAAACTGATGTCACAATGCCTCCAGGAATAAACTGACCTAGTTCATTTCTACAAGTCATCAGCTTAATTACCATGTACCGTCTTTGTATATTTTACATGAAAATGTATTTTTGGCAATGCAGTAACATCAATAATAATAATAATAATAATGAATTGCTCAAATATTTGCCTCTGAAAATGGTTCAATAAACCTCAAGTAAACAGATGGCACGGGGTTAAGAATAGTGCATGAACTTATTAAAGAAACATACTGGCAGCAGCATCCTTTCATTTAAATGCAAGGCAGGCATATGGGGCAAAATAAATATTGAAATCCTAATTATTATTTGCACAGCTCTTTACACAGTATCTGTACAATAAATGAAAAAAGGCAACATTAAGGGGGTGATTTATCGACATACAAATTTGGAAAAAAAAATTTTGGACAAAATTTCTTTTAAATTAAATGTGCAAAAACTTGAATATCTGGTATTTATCAAGCACGAAAAACTTGAATGTAAAAAAAAAAAAAGGCTTGTGAGTTCATGTAGAAGCCAACGGGAGTTGCCCTAGGCAAAATTCAAGACAACTTTTTATTTTGAGATTTTTTTTTTGTTTTTGTAAACTCACAAGTTTGAGGTTTTAAAGCTTTCTTCCACAATTGTGTTCAATCGAGTTTTTTTTATATCCAGATTTTTTTAATAAAAAAGCAAACATTTTTAGTTTATTTGAAGTAGGAAAAAACCTTCAATAATCGTGAATTCGATTTTTGATAAGCCCATCAATGTTTTTTTGGTCATTATTATTACAATAACTCTCCGTTGCTCAGTCCTTCCTGCCTCCCATTGTGAATCAAGAGCAGTTGGACATACAGTAGTTAATCAAGAGCAGTTGGACATACAGTATTAATGCCAAGGTTCCTTGGAGCTACCACCACCTCAATGCAAGAAGGTAGCTTACGTGTTCCCACAACAAGAGGCACATCACAATTGTGCCTAAAGAATCAGAACCCAAGGCACATATGACAATCAGCTGCATGTCACAATATGGTTCATTCAGAACTCACCAGCATCACAATTCTCTCCCAAAATCCAGTGCCCGTGACTCGTGGTCCACTTACCAACTCTGGTGCATGTGTCACTCTCATCTGAGCATTGATGTCAACTGGACTAAGAAAACTAAGAATAATTGCATCCAATTTATGTCTAAGGGGTATATTTATTAACATTGGGGACAAACATCACCAATAATGTTGCCCATTGCAACCAACCAGGCCCGGACTGGCAATCTGTGGGTTCTGGCAAATGCCAGAGGGGCTGCTATAAGGTCCCATAGAAAGTCCCTATTTAGTGGGCTGGTGGGGGCTGTTTGGGCCTCTGTGTGGGCTGATTGGGCCTCTGTGTACCTGAAATTCCAGGGCCTATTTTAATTCTCAGTCCGGACCTGCAACCAACCAGTAATTAGATTTGAGCAGCCACCTACAAGTTAGAAAACAAAACCAAAGATCTGATGAAGGTCGAGGATTAGGTTTGGGTCAGTGGGGCCCACCTGGACTTTCCCAGTGTCAAGCCAGCCCAGTTAGACCCTGCAACCGCTACAGGGCTGGAATTCCGGGGGGGGGGGACACTGCACTATAGGGAAAACAACATGGCGATTGCACTCGAAATTGCAGTTTGCTTGCTGCAGTTGGGGTCGTAAATGACCCCTATTGTCAGCAACAGTTAGGTTGTTTAATAACATGTCGATAAGGAACCCAAATAAAGTTTATTGATTATACTAAAATCGCAGGGTCCCCCAATGTCTCTTAAACTGATACTGACACTAAAAATTATCTTATCAAAATACTAATCTACATTCAAATTTACATATAGGTCATGTCACCAACAGAATACACTGGTCTGGCACCCACTCAACACAAGCAACTGAGCTCACTTATGAGGTTTAATCGCTTTATTCAGGGTCCATGTTTATCTAAACTATCAAATGACTTGCTATTGAACAAGTCTCAAAGGATTCTGTGGTGTTATTAGTAAACAAAGAAGCTGAAAGTAGTCCAATTGCAAGACACAAATGATTGGACATATCATATTTATAGCCTTATTATAAACAAAACTTTGGCAGTTGATAAAAAAAATTGTCAGTGACATGTGCCATATCTAGTTGAATCATTCAAAGTTTTTCTTGTTCTAGTAATCAAACTATAATACAGTATCTACCAAAAAGGAATCACTAGCAAAGAGGAAAATACTATACTGCTGATGAAGTGTTCCCTGCCTCATAGTAAAATCTGGAGAGGAGCGCTTTATCAAAAGGCTACACGATGATATGTAAATAGCTGAAAATGTTACTACAGTCAGGGCTTCAGCAAAGCAAATTTCTTAGTAACACAAGATAACCTTCATCTCTGTTACAAAGAAAATCATTAGAGCTCACTTGTTAAAGAATAAAATGTGGTAGCCACTCAGCTCCACCCCATTGTCTCTAGGGGATAATTTAAAAAACCTGTCCATGACGAGGGCACAGTTTTATTAAAGAATGCACTTATATTGGCACGTTCTAATTACAGAGTGGATAACACCAATACAAGCAGGACCGCCATCAGAAATCGCAGAGGCCCCATACGACAACATTTCCTGGGCCTCCTGGGCTGCACCCACCACAAGCCCCACTTACAGGTTTGCCCTCCCCACCCCCACAGGTCCGCCCCCCACCACACAGTAAAAAAACTAAAAAAATATTGGTGGCTAGGGTTCCCACATGTTAATAAAAAATAAAAAGTTATTGGTGGTCAGGGCCGCCCATAAAAAAACATTTGTGGCCAGGGCCCCCCCCATTAAAAATATTGGTGGCTAGGACCCCACAAGAGAAAAGAAAAATTGGCGGCCAGCCCCCCCCCACATTATGAGAAAATTGGTGGCCAGAGCCCCTTTAACGTCCATGCCTTCCAGAAGTCAGCAGCTCTCAGAAAGATGGGGGCCCGGCTAATCAAGTAAGTGTGGCGTGGCAGGGCCCCCCTTACCCTCTGGGGGCCCCCTACAACTCTCCCCCCTGTCCTCTCCTGATGGCTGCCCTGAATACAAGTTGAGCTTTATACTTTGGGAACTTGATGTTGGACAGGGATTATATATAACTTGTAGCCCTATGATATACCTAATGTAAATTGGAGACAGGAATTCTGGTATATGCAGAGAGAGGGGAAGAGAAGTGAAGTAAAATTAGGGCAGGAACCAGAAGTAATAGCTGTAAGCAACAGCACAGGCTTCCTTGTGGGATGAATTGGGTACAGTATTCACCTATTCTTTAGCTCCCTCCACAGCCACCTCTCTAATTATACTAAATGCTATGGCACTTGTGAATAGAATAAAAAAATCCCAACACAGGGTTCTATTAGGGTAGCCACCCATCCTATATTTCCCTGACCTAGCCTGTAAATCAGCAGTCAGTAGTGTAGTTGCTAGTGAATTGATAATTACCTGTTACCCTGCCAGACCCTACCTTTTAAACTCTCCATCCCCTTCTCCATCCACTTACATTCTCTGATCCCCCCAATGATCTGCCCATTTCCCACCCCAATGATATCACCAGCCCATCCATATCCCCCTCACCATCATCAATCTGCCATCAGAAGGGTAGAAACCCTAAATAATTATGGTAGCAATCCCATTTGAATGTACAATGATCTGCAATGGGCAGTGGTGTCTCGATTAGCAGTACACATGGCACCAGCTGTAAAGAGAAACGAAAAGATGTATGTGCTCTACCACCTACAGCCTTGAGCTTAATTCTAGTATGACCATTTGGTATATTAAGTAACTGGCTCCTGCGTGGCAAAAGCTGGACAGGACTGACATATATCATGTATTTAAAGAGGTGCTATTCCATTTCAGTGCCTGCATTGAGGCATGGATAAGTATTTCATTACTGGGAGCTCGATTAGGAGGGTCTAGAGCTCCTAATTTTCCAAACTGTGGAAATGCTTGCGCTATATACAGTTCTGAGGGTTACAGTTCAGCTATGGATTTAGCAACAGTGTGCTCAAGCTATAGACAATGCTGGGAGCATGTAATTCCTAATCGGCCACCCACAGGTGTATTCCCAGATACCGTTAGGTGGAGGCACTGCAGTAGAAGAATTCCCAGTACCCTTTCACCTTGCACAGGGGACTCAGGACCTGTAAGTCGGTACAACCTTGGCACCAGGGGGGTTGCCAAGAGGTGTTACACATCATCCAATTCGTAATGGTTAATAGAACTGATGCCAAGTCTGTCGCCTATCTCTTTCTGCCTACTGCAGGGGTCAAGATAGACCCAATTAGAGACACATACATTCACTAGGGCAGGCCTGGACTGGCAATCTGTGGGTTCTGGAAAATGGCAGAGGGGCTGCTGTAAGGTCCCATAGACAGTCACTATTAAGTGGGCCTGTGGAGAACTATTTGGGCCTCTGTGTACTCAGGGCTGGATTTACATAGAGGGCACCCCTAGGCCCGCTGTCGTTCTTCTCCCCTCCCCTGTCCTCTCCCTCTTATTCACGCAAATTTTCATCGTCAGGACTGGAGCAATGGTAATTGGCACACAGGAAATTATAAAAACTATTTTACCTTCTGCGAATCCCCAGTGTTTCTGTAGCAATGTGGGTGTAGTTGGCCAGCATGCCGTCAACCTAAAATCCTGCCACCCTAGGCCCGGGCCTTGGTGGCCTTTCTACAAATCTGGGCCTGTGGGTACTTGGAATGCCAGAGTCTATTTTTTTTTTAAACAAGTGTTTTTATTTATTTTCAATATGCATAAAGAAATTTTACAAGAAACAAAAAAAGAAAGAAAGAAAAGGAAATTAAGATAAGGTAAACAAACAATGTCAAGTACAGATTCAAATATAATAAAGCAGGGTTGACAAAGATAAGCTAGAAGTGATCACTGAAAAAGAAATCGGGAAGGTATACCCCTAATTGTAGATATGGAAAGTTACTCACGATTTTACTGTCTGTAGATGGGTTAGAGTGTTAGAGGATTATGATCATGATAAAGTGGAGGTAAACAGCTGGTTAAGATGATGACTTTTCCCGTCGTAGGTGATTGTTGTGGATTACCCACAGACCGCAACAGGTGATCCACCTCACAGACAAGATCGGTCCCCAACAGCAGCTCCCTTTCGTACCATGTGGTGTTTTGAAAAATTTGGAGAGTGAGTGATTGTGTAAGTGGTGTGAAGGTGTTTATGTAAGACATCCAGGTGTCAAAAACAGTTCAGTGTTTTTTTCTTTGTTTGTTAGGGTTTCTACCCAGTCTAAGTGGAAAAGGTAGTGCAGTTTCTGTCGTACCAAAGAGATTGGCGGAGGAAGTCGGGACAGGCAGGTATGCAAAATGGCCTTCCTGGCTGCCGCCGCCAGTCTTTCCGCCAGGGCCCCTTCCGGCTTGGAGATATGTGGGGCAGAGTGCAGTTTGCTAAATATAGCCCAAGTGGCGGTAATGGTAATAAATTTTCCAGACAGGTTATCCCAATAGCTGGCGACCTCCTTCCAGAACTGCTGAATAAGTGGGCAGGACCAAAGACAATGTATCAGATCAGCTCTGGGAGTTTCGCATTTTAGACAGCTGTCTGAGTGTGTTGTACCTATGTGAAATCTTTTCAAAGGCGTCAGGTTAGTGTGGTGTAATAGTTGCAGGGACATTTCCTGGTAAGTACAAGCAGGCAAAAGTTTCATCATTCGTGTGTGGTATCGGAGAATATCCACATTTTCAGATTGTGGGATGATTGATTTCCATTTAGTAGTGGTATCAGGATCGATAGTAGCCCTAATCTGTTTGTAGATGTGTGCGGTGGATTGTTTTTATCTGTGTCCGTGAGTTTGGTCAGTTGTTGTGCAGCGAAATGTAAGAGTTGGATCAGTGAAAACTGGTGGAGCTGCAAAAATGGGTATTTTTGGAGCAAGGTCGAAATGGGTTGGAGCATGGCGGTAGGGGTGATCACGTCTTTAATGTTTTGTAAGCCTTTTGTGTGCCAATCTTTGAAAATCAGGCTGTTCAAGCCCGGAGAAAAGGCTTTGTTGTTGAGCCAGGTGAGGTTTATCAAATTAAAAGGAGATAAGGCCGCTTTCTTCCGAATATAGTGCCAGGTTTAATATGTGTGGATAAATAGGGTATTTTCCTGCATGTTCTTGGGAAATTCCTGTAAAGGCGTATGCAGTAGTGTGTTAAGTGACATCCCTTCTGACTGGGCAGCATCTAAAGACATTGTAGTATATATATTCCTGTGATGGAGCCAATCACCCACATATCTAAGAAGGGCAGCATCATTATATTCCATTACGTTTGGGAGATTGAGCCCACCGTCTTGTTTTTGGTGCTAAAGTGTAGTAAATTTATTCGTGGATGTTTCTTATGCCATATAAAGGTCCTAAGAATGTGCAGGAGTCGTTTGTTATCAGTGGTAGAGATGCGGTAAGGTAGCATCTGTAATTTATAGAGTAGTTTAGGGAATAATGTCATTTTTATCAAATGGATTCTTCCTGAGAACGTTCGATTCGCGTTCATCCATTTCTGAGTCTCTTGTTCAATTTGATCTATAATATGTCTGATGTTCGATTTGTATATATCTTTGTGATGTTGCGTCAGATGGATTCCTAGGAATTTTATGTGAGTTTTGGCTTTCTTAAACGGGAATGGATTGGTCCAGTCTGACGGGGTGGTATGTTGTAGGCGTAAGGCTTCGGATTTCCCCAGATTGATTTTAAATCCAGCTATAGCACCAAATGCGTCAATCTTTTGCAGGATTACAGGTAGCTCCGTATTTGGCTTATTTAAGAAAAGGAGAATATCGTCTGCATATGCTATCAGTTTAATCTGTTGTGAGGCTACTTCAATACCTTGAAAGGTGGTGTCATTAAGTAAATGTCTCAGTAAAGGATCCAAAGCTAAGGTACAGAGTAATGGTGAGAGAGGACAGCCCTGTCTGGTACCTCTCCGTATTGGGAATCTGGGCGAGTTCAGTCCATTCGCCGTGATATGAGTATAGGATTGGGAATATAAGGTTCTAAATAAGTTGAGCGTATGGATACCAAAGTGTTGGAATTTAAGCAGTCTTTTAATGTGGGTATGCGTAATTCTATTGAAGGCTTTATCAGCGTCTAAATTAATTATTATGCCATGTTTCCTCTTTTCCAGGTTACACTGATACATAGCAGCTATTGCTGTCCGCAGAGCTTGGACTGGGTATCGCCCTTTAAGGAACCCTACTTGATGATTGGTAAGTATGTGTGGGAGGATGAGTTGTAACCTATCCGCCATGATTTTAGTCAGGATTTTTAAGTCCTGGTTCAATAGAGAGATGGGTCTATAGGAGGATGGGAGGGTAGGATCTTTGCCCTCTTTCGGGATTAATATGATAGGTGCCTCATTCGCCTCATTCCATAGGGGATAGCCTTGTAGAATATTGTTAAAGAGCGTGGTAAGCAGTGGGGTGAGTTCTGGGAGGAGGATTTTATAGTATTTTGCACTAAGACCATCAGGGCCTGGGGATTTTCCATGTATCAGATGTTTTATCGTTGACATAATTTCTTGTTCTGTGACGTCTCGTAGGAAGGAAAGACCCTCCTCCGGATAATCCTGGTTCTCCTCGTAAAATTGTTTAAAGTAAATTCGAGTTCCGCCATAATGGTTTCAGTGTCTCGAGCCCAACCCTCCTTTGTCTTTAGTTTCTTAATGAAGTGGGAAGTAGTGTTGAGTTTAGTTAATCGAGCTAAGAGCCTACCCAGTTTATTTCCCCATCTATAAAACCTGTTTTTTGTGTGAGAGATTTTGTAGTGTGCACTGTCATGTAATAAAGTGTTAAATAAAGCCTTTGTGTCTGTGTATTTTTTCCTGTCCACTTCGGAGTTTGTACGTTTGAAAGTTTTGTAATGTGTCGTGAGTTCCTTTTGTAAAAGCATGTACCTGTCTTTGAAGCTTTTTTTCTGTTTTATTAAGTACGCCGTAATATGGCCCCTTAGAACAAGTTTGGAGGCCGCCCATAGTAGGTTTTGATCGTCCCAGTGCTGTAAATTATTGTCCAGGTAATTTGCCCAGTGTTGTTTAAGGAAAGTTTGGAAGTCGGTGTTATCAGTCAGATAGGAAGGAAATCGCCAGCTATATGATGTTGCTTTGGAAACAATTTGTTTCAAAGTTAAAGTGACTGGGGCATGATCAGTTATAGTTATGTTGCCAAGCGTGGAGGCTAAAATGTTAGAAATTTGGGATTCAGCTAAAAAGAAGTAATCAAGTCTGGAATGCGTGCCATGTGCGCCAGAATAAAATGTATAATCCTTGGTGTCTGGGTAAGTAAATCTATACGTATCATGCAGTTGCAAAAACTAACACATCGTGTGTAGAGGTATGATCCTCCTAGCTGGGTATCTGGAGGTGGCATCCGACCTGTCCATGAAGCGGTCCCATACTGTATTCATATCTCCACCCATTATCAGGTTAGTAATTGATGCAAAGAGTCAACTCTTTGCATTAATTCTGAAAAGAAAAAATTGTTTTCATCATTTGGAGCATATACATTAACTATAGTGTAAGTCGCTTCAGGTGTTTCAACATCGACAATCAGATAGCGGCCATTTTTATCTTTGTATGTTTTAGTCACGGAACCATTCAGTGATTTACTCAGTAAAATTACTACACCCCTGGATTTAGTAGTATATGATGCTGCTACTTGCTCCTGTATCCAAGAGTCCCTCAATATTGTTTTGTCAGTATTTTTCCAATGTGGAAATTCTTGTAAAAGGGTAATATGGGCTTTTTCCCGTTTTAGGAAGTCTAAGACCTTCCGTCGTTTTATCGGGGTGTTTAAGCCATCTACGTTCCACGAGAGTAACTTAAGGTGCCTGGGAGGACACCCATTTTAGCAGTATTAACCAATACCCCTTTTAGGGGTCAGTTGGGTGATCCATCGTAATTTGGGGGTAGGCATTCTGTCCCAGCGAGCAGATGCCATCCCGGGATAACTGTAGTGGTAATCGCGGGAGGGGTGCATGTGTAAATCTGTACTAATCACTTGACAAAGTAAAAACAAAATAACTATGTACAATGGAAAAAGAGAATTTTCTGATTTGGTTGTAATAATCGGTAAGTTACAAATACAACCTTACTGGTACATGAAAACAGATTAGAGTCGTCATTATTGACTAAGGAGTTCAATTAAGAAGTTTAGTATCGTTGCAATAAGCAAAATACGTAGTAAGAGAGAAGAGAATATGGAGACATACAAGAAAACAATGAAAATCAGCATCTTCTGCTAAATATGGAAAAACTTGTGAGAACATCAATGGATAGCAAAGAGCGAGTGTTGGGGAAGGGTTATCAGAGTCACAATTAGAGATGGCGCGAACTGTTCGCCGGCGAACTTGTTCGCGCGAACATCGGGTGTTCGCGCTCGCCGGAAGTTCGCGAACGTCGCGCGACGTTCGCCATTTTGGGTTCGCCATTGTTGGCGCTTTTTTTTGCCCTCTCACCCCAGACCAGCAGGTACATGGCAGCCAATCAGGAAGCTCTCCCCTGGACCACTCCCCTTCCCTATAAAAACCGAAGCCCTGCAGCGTTTTTTTCACTCTGCCTGTGTGTGCTGAAGAGATAGTGTAGGGAGAGAGCTGCTGCCTGTTAGTGATTTCAGGGACAGTTGAAAGTTTGCTGGCTAGTAATCGTGTTGATACTGCTCTGTTATTGGAGGGACAGAAGTCTGCAGGGGTTTGAGGGACATTTAAGCTTAGGTAGCTTTGCTGGCTAGTAATCTACCTTCTACTGCAGTGCTCTGTATGTAGCTGCAGTGGGCAGCTGTCCTGCTTCTGATCTCATCTGCTGACTGCTGCAATAACAGTAGTCCTTGTAAGGACTGCTTTTATTTATTTTTTTGTTCCAATACAGAGCAGTATCAAGCAGATTACTAGCCAGCAAACTTACTATCATCTGTCCCTGAAATCACTAACAGCTCTCCCCCTACACTACCTCTTCCAAGCACACACAGGCAGATTTTTCAGATACATTTTTGCCCTTGATCCCCCTCTGGCATGCCACTGTCCAGGTCGTTGCACCCTTTAAACAACTTTAAAATCATTTTTCTGGCCAGAAATGTCTTTTTTAGATGTTAAAGTTCGCCTTCCCATTGAAGTCTATGGGGTTCGCGAACCGCTCGCATTTTTGCGCAAGTTCGCGAATATGTTCGCGAACTTTTTTTCCGACGTTCGCTACATCCCTAGTCACAATATCCAATCAAACCGTGGAAGAGTAAAGTGGTGTAGTCCATAATCCAAGGACATCAGCAATCACGTTAACAGTTCCTGACCCGAGGTCATATGCAGTAGCCATTCAACTGCAGATTGTCGAACCATCCCCTTCGATCAAAGTCCCATGAAGGTAGTGCAAGAGACAAAACAAGAAAAAAAAACAGTGTCTATGAAATGAGGACATCAGCTGCACGAAAAGGGGAGAAGGGCTGATCATCACATGAAGCGGTCAAGGATCACAGTCCTGTGAAAGTCCCCATGCCAAGACAACGTCTTTGGAGTAAGTCAATTCCAACTGTTAAGGAGGGAAGTTCGACAAACTTCTCATGTTTGTAGTCTAGAGTCGATATATTGGGATGCTTGCTTGTGGTCTTCAAAGAAGTGCATCTTGTTGGTATCTTTCTCAATTATTTTCAGCTTCGCAGGAAACAATAAGGAAAATTTGTATCCGGAGTTGTAGAGCTTTTTGCACACCGGTGCGAATTCTCTGCGTTTCGCCGTCACTGAAGCAGAGTAATCTTGGAAAAGTAAGATGGTGTGCCCATCATATTTGAGGTTCCTTTTTGTCCTATAAGCTTCCAACAACCTGGTTTTATCAATGAAATTGAGAAGTTTGAAAATGACTTGCCTCTGCCTTTGCGCGTCTTTAGCAGGCGGCGGGCCGATTATGTGGAACCGTTCCACCAGATAAGGAAGGTATTGGTCATCAATGTTAAGGGCCGTAGGTAGCCATTCATGAATGAGTTTTTCCAGGTCTTTAGTTTTGACTAACTCAGGAACTCCCACTAGTCTAAGATTGTTTCTTCTACTACGATTTTCCAAGTCTTCTACCTTGTCTGACAAAATAGAAATTTCCTTTTGTTGCAGATCAATGGTAGATTGTGCCGTAGTTAGGTTGTCTTCCAGAGTAGATATTCTATCCTCAGCTTGGGTTAGCCTTTGAGATTGATTGGTCATCTGTTGCAAGATTTCAGAGACTGATTCTTTAATGCTGGCCAGTTTTTGGTCAAGCAAAGGGCCCAGGATTTGGACCATATCTTCAGCTTGTGTAGTAGCGGAGTCATTTTGGGGGCCCGTTTCTGAGTCACTTTCAGGCTGAGTGACTTCTAGTGTTTGCTTCTTGTCTTTTGGTTTGGTTACTGTTCTGCGGGATGTCATAGTGGTAGGTTGTCCCAAGTATTTTTCCATAACGTAGTGGGAGTTCTAGAATTGCGAGATGTGAGACCTGTTTAAAAGGAATGTCATTTTAATTGAACATGCTGCCAGAGGTTGTATCACTTGCAGGTTTTTACGTCATCTGAAGTGTGGGAGCAGGTCACATTTCTCTGTCTTCCCTTTTCTCAGTTTTTACCCCCTCGTCCCCTTTTTCAGTCTTCCCTTCCAAATCTGCAGTGAGTCAAAGGAAGAATTACAGAGGTTGCAAATAGTCAGTGGTTGTGAGCCATTTGTTTCATCAAGGCAGATGTGGAGACTGTATCTGTGGGTTGTTGCACAGTCAGTGTATTGATATGGTCGCCTGTGGTGCTCAGTTGTAGTTGCAGTTAAAGCTGTTATCGCCCTGTGGGCATGCAGGGTTAAGTGTGTGAGTGAGTCACCTGTAAAGCCAGTTGTCCTTTATGGCGCCTCTCAGTGGCTCTGGAAGGAACCGTTATCACCACTGCAAAATATCAGGCATAAGCTTCTCACTGCGTCATTGGCTTATGAGAAGTTGTTCTATGAATAGCAGGGGGATTCGGTATCCAAATGAAGTATATTTGCGCGTTGTGAAGGTTAGAATCTACAAAATAGACCAGGCGTATCGCCCCTTGTCAAGGCAGGCCTTATAATGTGATAGGCCTAATGTCCGTGTTGCTCCACTGCGCAGATAGAAATGGTAAAGCCGGATATGCGGGTGTAGCCGCCTCCCGGAGTCAAGGTACTTAGCTGTGGGTGCCGTATGTTGACGTATGCGCCTCACTAGGAGCAGGCCCGTCCGGTCGGTAGGCTGGTGTGGGTGGCGTGGAGGTGAGCTGGTCGGGACCGCGCCCAAAGCCTGGAAGCGCTGTGCGCTGTCTTCCGGGGTCGCAAAAGGGGGAAGAGTCGGGAGATTGTAAGTCCCAGTTTATCCCCAGTTGTTCCGCAGTGGTTTTGCTGCCTTGCCGTGATGTTTCAGCAGGTACGCGGTGAGTAGTCCGCAAAGTTAGGCAGGCTGGAGCGGAGCTCTATTAAGATGCGGCCATTGCTGTTGGCACGCTCCCCGGAAGATCGCCAGAGTCTATTTTGACTCCCAGTCCAGACCTGCACTAGGGTCAGTATCGTCATGGAACAACTAACCAGTCTGTATGTTTTTAGATTGTTGGAGAAAAATGGAGAGGAAACCCATACAGGAGATCATACAAATTCCTTGGAAAGAGTACAAAGCTCAAACAGTATCTCAGGCCCTACAAGGCAATAATACTAACCACCATGTTGCCACCTTTCTCCAAGCACTTTTGTCTTTTCCTTTCTCCTTCTCCTTACCAGAACATTTTTTGTATACGCATGTCCCTAATTCAACTGGCTAATTTAGTCCTGTAAGTGACACAACAAGGCAGTAATAACCTAAAAGCCAGAACTACAACCAAGCAGCACCAAAGGGCAAAACAATGTGACACTGAAATAGCAGAAGATGTATTTATCATGGCCATCTGCTTGAGATGGGACCTAATTAGTATGTGTACTTTTGCATTCACCAGATGGCTAACATGGTGCAGTACTTCATAATCAATAAAATTACTTGTCAGTCTTGATTTGGTGAGCTACTTCATGGATTCAATCCATACAGTGATGTTAGTAACAACAATAAATGCTGAAATGAATTTGCCTTTCTCTAGCTTGACTGCCTTATAAAATACATTTTAATCTTAAAGTAAGCCATCGATACAGTGAGACATAAATGGGGAGGAGATTATAACATGTGGGTTATTTTCCATTGTTTGATTTCCAAAAATATCTGAATATCAACAAACCATGGGGCCAATTTACTAACATTCATATTTTTTTGTTACCACAAATTGTTCTTTTTAGAGCTAAAAATCATTATTTATTACTTGTAATGTATTAAATGCAGAAATCATGAAAAAAATAAAATACAAAAATATACCATCTAAAAGCTGCTGTCCATCTTCTCTTGTAAAATCATATTTTGCTTTGTGGATTTAGTGGATTTTGGGGATCCATTTGTCATACAAAACTGAGAATTTAGAGGTTTTCTTCTTTGTTTTTTTAACTGCGTTTTTTTTGGTTTTGCTTTTTATAATCAGATCTTTGAATACATTTCATGACATTTGTGGTTTTAGAGAGAATGCATTTTTTTGCGGTCTCAAAAAAACTCTAAAACCACACTTTGTACAAATCTAGATTTAGGGGGCTATATATTAAAGTCCAAATGCCAAAAACTCAAAAAATTTGAGTTTTTTTTACTATTTATTATACCCTGAAAATGGAAAAACTGAATAAAAAAATCCAGCATCTCAGAACTACCAAGGTTGCGTATAGGTCAATGAGAGAGGTCCCTATACTATTTGGAAGTTTCGGAGGTCTGCGCTGAAATTAGCCTTAAATCCGACTATTTTGGACAAAGAGCCCCAAAAATCAAGGTTTCAAAGCCCAAAAAAAATCAAGCGATTCAAAAATTCCACAATTCGGATTTGCACTTGATTTTTTCACATTTGTCCAATTAAATTTTGCTTTTTTAATAATAAATAAGGTCCAATCGTGGATTTTAGTTTGATCAGACTATTTTAATTAAAATACTCAGATTTCAATAAAAATTCAGATTTTGATAAATAAGGTCCTTAATGTAATACAATGTAATATAATATTTGTTTTATCAATGAATGAATAAAGTTTTATATTTCTGTATTATCCCCTTATTGTTCTCTACACACACACATATATAGTTGTACACTCTTTAGGGAACATTGTGATTACAGAGGTGAAATGTAAGTAGAACAGAATTATGATTCATCAATCCCACCTACTCATATATCAGATGTAATAATCTGAGGATGACTTCAGCTGCAAAACCAGCTTGTAAGTACCAAAGGGTTTTAAATCCCAGTCTAACGACAAAGATTTGCATTTCTATTTTCCATAAAGTGGAAACTAGTGCCTTTTTTCTTTTGATGATACTAATGCTCCATTATGTTGTCCAAGCTAGTGACTCAGATACATCTTAGGTTGGATCTATAAACAAGACTTCCTAAGAAGTTGTAGAATAGAGGAACATAACCTTTTATTACTGTACTTAGATAATGTGGCAGTTCCACTGTGATGAGTTATTAAAGAGAAGTCAGTGGAAAAAAATCTCTTCTTGAATATTATTGTCTCACTGTGTGAAACAGATTTCAGAAATACCAGGAAAAATTAATGTAATGCAAGGAAAAACCCAAAAAAAACAATACTGATACAGAGTTAGGGTGAGTTGTAGGAGCTCACTCTCCAATACTGATACAGAATTAGGGTTAGTTGTAGTAGCTTACTCTCCAATACTGATACAGAGTTAGGATGAGTTGTAGTAGCTTACTCTCCAATACTGATACAGAGTTAGGGTGAGTTGTAGCAGCTTACTCCAAATGCTGATACAGAGTTAGGGTGAGTTGTAGTAGCTTACTCTCCATACAGTCAACAGGGGATGGAATGAGTCTGGGTTGAGATTTAGGATACAGAATGTAAATATTGAGTTAGTTGTTTGTTTTAGATTTCTAGATTAGGGAGTATGTAGTTCACCATAGTTGTTACATATTGACCAGACTGGTGATACCTCCAGCTGGTGTAGGGGCTGGTTGCATAGTTACACGTTGTTTTCTATGTTGTGTCTTATGTTCTATGTTGTGTCATCCGCAGGTTGCAGGACGTGCACCAGGGCAGCCCCCACTCCCCTCCGTACACGATTTTTGGAAACATCGGTGCGCAAGCTTCCGGAGTGCCCTGAATGGGTGCACCCCCTGCTCCCCTGGTAGTTCTGCCATGGTCGCTGGCGACAATTTGCCCTTTAGTAAATCTGCCCCTATAGGAGATTGACTTTCCGTAATTTGGAGCTTTCTGGATAATGGGTTTCCGGATGACAGATCATATACCTGTACTACCAGGCCACGAGTAGCTCCATAGTCTTTTCCTTTTCTCAACGTGAATGTCCCAGTATTTTAGACCATCATCTTTGCTGGCCATGGTATAAGTTCACCAGTAACTATTAGGCTGCAGATAATCTAAATAAATAAAGTTTCCATTTCATGTTAAATGTGTAAACACCAACAGCAATTGGAATGAGCTCAGGCAGCAGATGTCTACAGCAATATCCCTGATACGCTTATCTCATTAGTTAATATAATAATAAAAGCCACACTTCAAGTGACTTGAGTAACAGTGCCAAAAGTATGCTTGAGAACAGAAGTTCTATACATATGGCAAATCTAAACAGATTTAATTGCTTCTAGACAGAATGAGCAATGCACCAAGCGACATGTCTGATGATTTATTTGTAAATTTCTAGCTTCCTCGCCAGTCCCATAACTAATACCCACATGACTTCATCACTGATATCACTATGAGGTTACCGTCTGTTGACTGAATCATAAGTCTCAACCTGTAAACCATGATCAACGCCATTGATATCAGTGCTCGGAATTCTCCAAAGGATTGTATAATAGTAGTGAAGTAAATGAAAGATAACTACATCAGCTCCAGCCAGTCTGTCTCCACTCAAAGCATCCATTCTGCTGGGATGCAAACTGATGGCTTCAGTGGTGTGGAACCATGTGCTCTTGCAAAGTAACTGAAAGGAGACCAATAGCATGTCTGTGCAATCGTTGTGTTCCCTCTGGTGTAAAGAATCAATGCAATTGCCCAGTAACTACAGCACATTTATTTCCCTTCTCTAAGGAGTCATCATGGAGTTCTGCAGTAATGCAAAGTTTTACTGAAATGTTCAACTAAAATAAAGTAACATAGTAACATAGTAACATAGTAAGTAAGGTTGAAAAAAGACACATGTCCATCGAGTTCAACCTTTTTTTTTTTTTTTTTTAACTACCTATCTGCCAGTTGATCCAGAGGAAGGCAAAAAAAAACCCATCTGAAGCCTCTCCAATTTGCCTTAGAGGGGGAAAAATTCCTTCCTGACTCCAAAATGGCAATCGGACTAGTCCCTGGATCAACTTGGACCATGAGCTATTTCCCATAACCCTGTATTCCCTTACTTGCTAAAAAGCTATCCAACCCCTTCTTAAAGCTATCTAATGTATCAGCCTGTACAACTGATTCAGGGAGACAATTCCACATCTTCACAGCTCTCACTGTAAAAAAACCCTTCTGAATATTTAGGCGGAACCTCTTTTCTTCTAATCGGAATGGGTGACCTTGTGTCAGATGGAAAGACCTACTGGTAAATAAAGCATTAGAGAAATTATTATATGATCCCCTTATATATTTATGCATAGTCATCATATCACCCCTTAAGCGCCTCTTCTCCAGCGTGAACATCCCCAATTTGGCCAGTCTTTCCTCATAGCTGAGATTTTCAATACCTTTTACCAGCTTAGTTGCCCTTCTCTGTACCCTCTCTAATACAATAATGTCCTGTTTGAGTGATGGAGACCAAAACTGTACGGCATATTCTAGATGGGACCTTACAAGTGCTCTATACAGTGGAAGAATGACCCCCTCCTCCCTTGACTCTATGCCCCTTTTAATACAGCTCAAGACCTTATTTGCCCTTGATGCTGCCGACTGGCATTGCTTGCTACAGCCAAGTTTATCATCTACAATGACTCCAAGGTCATTTTCCATAATGGATTTGCCTAGTGCAGTCCCATTAAGGGTATAAGTGGCTTGGATATTTTTACATCCCAGGTGCTTGACTTTACATTTATCAACATTGAATCTCATTTGCCACTTAGCTGCCCAGATTGCCAGTTTGTCAAGATCATGTTGCAAGGATGCCACATCCTGGATGGAATTAATTGGGCTGGATAATTTTGTGTCATCTGCAAACACTGATACATTACTTACAACACCCTCCCCTAAGTCATTAATGAACAAGTTAAATAAAAGTGGACCCAATACTGAGCCCTGGGGGACCCCACTAAGAACCTTACTCCAAGTAGAGAATGTCCCATTAACAACCACCCTCTGTACCCGATCCTGTAGCCAGTTTCCTATCCACGTGCAAACGCCTTCATTACGCCCAACAGACCTTAGTTTAGAAAGCAGTCGTTTGTGGGGCACAGTATCAAATGCTTTGGCAAAATCCAAATAGATCACATCTACTGCCCCCCCCCCCCACTGTCCAGAATCTTACTTACCACATCATAAAATGAAATCAAATTCGTCTGACATGACCTATCCTTCATAAATCCATGCTGATTGTTGCTCATAATGCCATTCATTAGGACAAAATTTTGAATGTGATCCCTTAACAAGCCTTCAAATAATTTGCCTACCACAGATGTCAAGCTTACTGGCCTATAATTGCCAGGCTGAGATCGTAAACCCTTTTTAAATATTGGAATAACATCAGCTTTTCTCCAATCCATAGGCACCATACCAGATGACAGTGAATCTGAGAAAATCAGAAATAAGGGCTGGTCTAAAACTGAACTAAGCTCTCTTAGAACCCGGGGGTGTATGCCATCAGGCCCTGGAGCCTTGTTTACATTAATTTGTATTAAAGCTTTTTGAATCATATCCTGAGTCAGCCACTGACTAGATTGAGCTGAACCATTCGTGCAGTTATAAAGTGAGCCTGTGAACCCAGACTCCTCTATTGTATACACTGAAGAAAAGAACTGATTTAACACATTTGCCTTATCTGTATCTGTTACAACCATACTGGTACCATTATTTAATGGAGCAACACTCTCAACCTACATCTTTTTACTATTAATATATTTAAAAAACTTTTTAGGGTTAGTTTTCACCTCCACCGCAATTAACTCTTCATTTCTTTTCTTAGCCTTCCGGATTGCTGATTTACAACATTTACTACAGTGTTTATATTCATTAAATGCAGCTTCTGTCCTTACAGATTTGTAGTTTTTAAATGCCCTTCTCTTATTTCCCATTAACTTCTTTACTTCTGTATTAAGCCGCACAGGATGATTCTTAGAGTTTCTACGTTTAGTCCTTAAGGGAATAAATTGAGAACAGTAATGATTTAATATCATTTTAAAGGACAACCATTTATGTTCTGTGTTTTTAGCTGAAAACCTAATGCCCCAATCAATGCTCTGTAGGGCAGCCCTCAAGGCACTAAAATTAGCTTTTCCAAAATTCATGGTTTTTGTTGCCCCAGTATATTTTTGTTTTTTGCACCAAACATTAAAAGATATAACCTTATGGTCACTATTACCCAGGGGTTCAATGACTTGCACATTTGCTCTAAGTTCTGGGTCATTTGAGATCACTAAATCAAGAATAGCATTTTTTCTGGTAGGCTCCTCAACAACCTGTGCTAAAAAATTGTTGTGCAATAAGTTTATAAACTTGTTCCCATTAACTGATCTAGTAGTACCATTGCTTCATAAATAAGGTCCATTCGGGAATTTGGAGTTGCTTGAAGTTGGATATTATAAATACTGAGATAAATTTGGACCTTTATAAATAACTCCCATAATTTTTACCAGCCAGGCCAATAAAATGCCAGGCAACCATATGAGCATCATAACCAATGCAATGCAATCAAGTCAACACAATTAATTTCTAGATCCCCTAAATAGAACCTTTTAAAAAAGGGGGCATACACTAGCCAACAGGCAACAGAAACAGTATGACAACCCTCCTATTGTTCCAGTTGTTTGTGCAGAGAGCACAAATAATCAGAACAGCAGGACATGAAGAGGAATTTGGACTTTATCCAAGTACAGGTATGGGACTTATCCAGAATGCTTGGGACCTGGGGTTTTCTGGATAATGGATCATGTAAAAATGTAATAAAACCAATATGCTGGTTTTGCTTCCAATAAGGATTAATTATATCTTAGTTGGGATATTTTATCATTACAGAAAAGGAAAATTTTAAAAATTCAGATTAATTTTTTTTTACTTTAGATTATTTGGATAAAATTAGGTCTATGTGAGACGGCCTTCTTGTAATTTGGAGCTTTCTGGATAACAGGTTTCTGGATAACAGATCCCATACCTGTATCCATATGAGAGACATGGGGCACTAATGGGACTTGAAAAACTGTGTCTCATATGATTATATGTTTCCTGGTGGAAGCATCTGGGCAATTAAACTTGTATTGTGAGCGCACTGCCCCTATACATTTTCTCTATTTATGTACTTGGATATGTGCTATGAGCAAATTTGTCATATATCGATTAGAATGGGAAAATTCCCGAAACCTAAAAAAATTAGCAAAAATGTATCTTATGCACGGTCCATTTTTTTGACATGTGTCTTTTTTTTACGTAAACCCACAGCAAAACTTCGAAATCCTCGGCAAACTGTCCATGGCAAGATTTTTCACTCTTCATCATCTGTAAGACATATTCAATATGACAGGTGCCAAAGCCACAAATGTGAAGTTAGCTTTAAACAGCTAAAGTTAGAAAATGAATGCAAAGATCTGATTGGATGATATGCTTCTATTTGACTTTGCTGTGAATCTTGTTCTTTGTATTATATATTTATTTTATTTGAGTCTCACATAACTATAGCATCCACTGACATATCTGATGCATGTTCTTTTAATGTCTTTTAATGCAGTCCATCTGTTCCAAAAATAAAAGGGCCTTGCTGGGGGCTTCTAAAATCATGTAAAAAAAAAAACAGTCTGTAGCGTTTCTGAAATAATTACGTTTATATTCACTATTCCTCTCTCAGCATCTGTTTCTCTTCATTCTCTCTTCATGGAGCAGTTGGGTGTCAGATATTCATTGACAGTTAGATCCAATATATCTTATATGGAGGCTCCTTTTGTCTAAAAGAAGTATTAGAGCTCACTCAATTAAAATCACCAGACATCATGTCTCTCTACATGCAGGATTTGTGCAAAAGTCAGTTATTTTGTTAGATTTTGTTTGTACTGGAATCAATTATTTGAGTGAGTTCTAATTCATCTGCTAGAAAAGGAAAACCCTCCTATAAGATATATCGGATCTGAATAAAAAGATGAAAACCTCTCAAACTTCTAAAAATGTTAGTTTTTGGACAATTATTAGTGAAAAGAATGCAAAAATCTCTAAAAAATCTGAATGACTAAAAAAAAGGTCCAATAGGATCGGTGTAGCTACCATTGACTTCTATGGGACCTCTGCTGCTTTTACTTGGCGAAGTTTTGTATTAGAGGTTTTCATGGTTTTTACACTTAAAAATCTTGAATTTTTTGAATTTTTGAGAAATTAAAAAAAAACATAAATTAAAAATAAATAAATAATACAATTCATGAAAAAACCACAAATCTGAATGTTAGTAAATCGGTCCCATAACTGTATAGTTTTGATGGTAAGGTCCTTTAAATTTAGAAGCAGTAATATGTGATAAAGAACTAAATGAAGCCTACGGTTGTTGAAATGCAGCAACTATAAGCAAATGTATTCTAATTTTATATTTAATCACTTCAGCAACACACTGTACATCTGTTCTCTGTAATGATCTCTTAGCGACTTATGATAAATGATTGCACTTCTAAGTGAATTGGCCTCACAGCTGTGAAAGAAACAAGTGATTGTCAGACATCCAGTTAATAAACTTATTTGGATCAATTACAGGTTCAGTGCTTATTAGCATAGAAATACATATATAATAAGTGGCAAACTAAGGGCAACTATTCCAAGCATTACTCACCCTGAGAGGCTTTTATAAATATAATAATGTGTGATTAATAGATGTTTCCCCCCAAGAGACATAAAAGACTTTGGGCACAGCAGAGCATACAGAGTGAGTAAGTGCTTGTATAAGGTCACCACCCTGTAAAGTAACCAGGGACTGAAGTGTGAGATTCATGGCCACAATCAGAGCACTTAACCATCTGGTCGGTTCCATGTTGCAATTGAAAATTATGCTCCATTTTTTGAGAAGAACTAAAGTGTAACAAAGAAGTGGGGTAGAAATGCTACACATTATGATATGGGGTCAGGGCCAGGCCATGCCGGCCAGGCGCCCTAGGCAAACAGCCGGTCCGACGCCTCCCACTTTCGTGCGCATGCGCGAACCGGCTCTCTCGCACGCATGCGCCTTTTGACGTTTGCGTGCGTATGCGCCAATTGATGTGCGTGCGCATGCGCGGAATCACAACTACGGGGCCAAATAGAAGAAACTTTTGGAGAGAGGCAACTTTTTGTACCTGTATTGATTGTAATGTTTGTTACTCCATATGTTCTATGCATGTAATTCATGTGATGTAGTTGTATAATCTCATTTACTTTACAGCGCTACGCAATATGTTGGCGCTATATAAATACATGTTAATAATAACTGGATATGGGGTAGGTGTCAGAGAAGGCATGTGCCTGGCGCCCCCTAGCTTTTGCACCCTAGGCACGTTCCTACCCCCAGTTCCGGCCCTGTTTGGGGTTGCATACCAGCCCAAGGCAATCACAGGCATTTAGCAGTGAAGATTTGTGCCTTCGCATGTGACCCCACTAACCCCCATCTAACTAACCCCCATCTTTTTTTCATTCAAATACACAGCATATACTTAAGGGCTGCTGTCAGGTGCTTGAGCTTAGGGACTGACTCACAATATATTATCTAGTGAATAGTACCCCCTCTTGTAAAATATAAGGATATCTAATTCACGGAGTTCCATGACATTATAAAAACACGAGGCCGAAGTCACCTTGGAACTCCGGTGACTTCTAATATCTTCATATTTTGCAATAGGGGGAACTGTATATATTATAATACACAAGTTTCAGTGAATCACTAAGCGCCAACCACTAACAATGACCTCACTAAGCACCGGATATAATTTACAGGATATTCATGACTCTTGTGTATTATATATATATATATATATATATATATATATATATATATATATATATATATATATATATATATATATACACACAGTATAATAAAATATGTTCCTGCCACCACTCACTGCAGCTAATAAGGAAGAAAACTAGCAGTATATGTGTGTTCATACTTGTTGGCAGGGGGAGACTTGGCCTGGGGTTTCAAGCTGCTCTGGTCCAGCTCAGAAAACATCTAGTGGGAACCAGGCCCCAAGCATTACACCACTGGAACACTCTTTCTAACAAGACCCCAGGATGCTGCCAACAGCTTGAGGGCTATGCCCACCCTGGGCTGATTCTTAATTTGCAGATAAACGCAGGCCAAGAATTATCCTATATTGTCTTGTGCGGAACCAATTTTTGAAACCCAGGCCTGCATTTTTACCAACTAGGACCTGCTACTTGACCTGACTCATAACCGCCTTATCAGCAAACAAAAACGCAACCCCCTCACTTCCCCACCGGAAGTGGATTCTTCAGAAGTGGGTGGGGCAGAAAAATGTTTAAACAGAAGGAAATCTACTGAAGCAGTTTATTGGCAACAGATTAGCCACAATATTTATTCTGTATAATGCTTTACCATACCTGAGTAAACAGCTCTAGAAACTCTCTCTGTTTGTTTAGTATAGCAGCTGCCATATTAGCTTGGTATGACATCAATTGCCTGCCTGAGTCTCTCCCTGCTCACTCATAGCTCTGGGCTCAGATTACAGCAGGGAGGGAGAGTGGAGCAAACTGAGCATGCTCAAGCCCAAGGTTGGAGGTTTAAGCTGAAAACAGGAAGTCTGATACAGAAGCCCATGTGTACACAATAGAAGGAAAGAAATGCTGTGTTTCTTTTGACAGAGGACTCAGAGCAGCTTTACTTTGACGGTTTACTGGTATATTTATATAGACCTTTCTGATAAAACGTACTTACTTAATTTCCTTCTCCTTTAAAGGAGTAGAATATAGATAATACAGATAATGTAACATAAGAAATATAGAGCCACATTAATATCCACTTCTGAAATTCCTACCCACAACCCATAGGATAGCCGCTTTCTTTGCAAATAACCCATGGATTTCCTATGGGTACCTGACCCACTACAGGACTCTACCTTCAGTCAAATCAGTGCTCTTCTGCGCCTGCACCCAGAACCACTGACCAGGGTGAAGGCCCCTTGGAGAAGATTTCGGTGCTAATACACATCAGTAGGCATTTTGGTGCAGAGGCAAAGTTGTTTTCTTTAGTCACAACACTGTAAAGTTTCTTTCACTGAAGCATTTAATTCGGTTCTGATAATGAGCCAAGCTGCAACGTCTGGAGAGCAATAAATAAGGCTATGGCCTCATAAACACAGGCCGGGAATCAGTTTCTATTCTCTAATAAACGTTTTTCTGTTCCTTCATCCAGAACCACTGCATTGACCAGGGAGCAGATATCAAGCAGATTTTATGCTAAAACTTGTGACTAAACATTTTATGCCCTTTACATTGTTGCAACTAAAGAATAAAACTTCCTCTTTTTATCCTGATAACATCAGAGCCTGCGGTGGGCCATACCACTAGCTACGCCCCACTCGGGAGGGGATACTGGGCAGGCGACAGAAATTCTAATGAATTTTCTAATTCTAAACCATTTTTTTTTTCTTTTTTTTAAACTTGATTTTTATTGATATTTTTGTTTAGTTCAAATCCATGAGTACATAAAATTTGTTAAATTGAAAGTTTACATTAAACATCAGATGACATTGAGTAAATGTAAGAAAAAGGTTCTTGTACACAATGTAATATTAATGGTAACATAAGCTGTCATATTACAAGAGGATGACTGGTTACATTTAGCCATCTGTAATATACAATAAACAATTGAATAATTATCCCAGTAAACTATGCCTACTGTTGTTTCTCAGTAAGGAGGGGGAATTAAGAGGGGAAATGGGGGGGAGGGGTGGTTGAGCTGGGTACATGTAAAGCGGTAGGGGTTAACTATTGTGTTTGTTCGCTCAGATTCAGTAGATGGTCAGATAACCATGGGGACCATATCTTTTCAAATTTTTTTGGGCAACCACCGTTAAAATAGGTTATTCTATAAAGGGGGATTGAGTTGTTTACTGTCAGGGCCCGAAGGTGCAGTTTGGAGTACAGACCAATGAGGAAGCAACTAGGCAAAACACAGTTCATGGTACAAAGGGTTTAGGCAGAAGAATCGTCAGTTCAGGCAGAGGTCGGTCCAGGCAGCAAGATATCAAAGTCGGGGTCTAAGGCAAAGGTCGAAGATCAAGGAATCAATAATAGTAAGCACCCAGGAACTCAGAATAGAAGAACCTATACTCGGGCGCTGAGAGAATCTTCTGGCGTCTTTAAATAGGTAGGATTTCGTGCCAAAACGTGCCAGATGACATCATAGGACTTGCGCCAGAATGCACGCCGATGCTTTGGGCGCCAGCGTCAGATTGCTGCACCAGCGTTAATACACTGCGCGAAGATGCCGGCGTTACGCTGGCATTCGCCGGCTGCGTGGCCTCTTCTGGGTGCCACCATCTTGGATGCACGGAGGACGCCTTACATTTACTAATTCACTCCATTGCTTTTTCGTTGGAGGTTGGTCAGACTTCCATTTAAATGCTATCAGCCTTTTTGCTTGTTAGAAGCATATCAATGTTCTTTCCGCAACAGTGGGGGCGGTGTCTTCAATTTGGTTGAGGATAAAAAGGGTTATGTCCATTAGTATAATAAGCGCTAGGAGGGAGCTAATCTCTTGTGCAATTCTGCTCCAGAATCTCTGAATTCGTGTACACTGCCATACCATGTGTATAAAACCAGCCAGGGAGCCTTGACATTTTGGGCAGATATCTGGGATAGAAGGTTTAATTAGATGTAGTCTGTGGGGGGTTAGATAAGTTCTATGGAGGTATCTAAATTGAATCATTCTGTCCTTTGAGTTAATTAATGCAAAGTTATACGTGTCCAGTATTTCTTGCCACATTTCAGAGGTTAAATGGGGAATATCTACCTCCCATTTCTTGTAAAGTTTGTCTAAGATCGGTTCTTTGGGGTT
This sequence comes from Xenopus petersii, assembly GCA_038501925.1. NCBI lineage: Eukaryota > Metazoa > Chordata > Amphibia > Anura > Pipidae > Xenopus > Xenopus petersii. The sequence continues at coordinate 209,721,383 of CM076672.1, read as the reverse complement.
ATTCAGGATAGAGTAGAATTGAGAGACTGGTTTTAACAAACCAGGGTTAAAGATCAAGTCTTCTAGTTTCCTGGGGGTAGTGTCTATTTTCTCTCTGACTAGTTGGGTTTGGAGAGCATGTCTCAGTTGGAGAAATCGAAAGAGCATCTTATTAGGTAAGTCAAAGTTTTCTTTAAGGACGTTAAAGGTAGATATTTCACCGTGTGTTAAAACATGACCTATATACTTAATACCATAGTCTGCCCAGACTTTGGGGTCTGGTACCGTTAAAGAAGAAGAAAACCCCCTGGGCGCAAAACCCCTCCCCTGTGTTGCCCCCCTCCCTCCTCCCCCCTGGCCTACCTGTCCCCCTGGGCAAATGCCCCTAACTTGTTACTCACCCCTCTGCGCAGGTCCTGTCCATGGAGTTCACAGGCGCCATCTTCTCCCACGCGTGTCTTCTTCCTGCTCTGACCGGCGTCTTCTGGCGCATGCGCAGTAGGAACAGTTACCGGTACGGATCTACTGCGCATGCGCCGAATGTCACAAAGTTTTCCGATTTCACTTGGTGACATTCGGTGCATGCACAGTAGATCCGTACCGGTAACTGTTCCTACTGCGCATGCGCCAGAAGACGCCGGTCAAAGGGAAGGTTATGGTTATGCCAGAGGGGTGTGTAGCTGGATAACTAGTTATTACCTCTGGGAAAATGGTGCATATCTGTGTAACGCTTTTCTGGCCTATCCCGCCAAATAGGGGTTAAGGGTGTCCAGCTAGTGTATGAGCATGGGTTACACTGTGAAACTACACTCAGGGCGGAGCCTTCGCTAAATGGAAGCTTCCCCTTTAAGATGGTGTATAACTACAACCCACAGGCATATAAGTGTAAAAGATAGAATAATGGACGCCAGGAGGTTCTTTAAAAAGTGAAAACAGTGTGATGCTTTATTAGCACAAAATATGCAAAGCAATTGACCACAGGTTTACTCACGCAGGAGCTGTAGTAGGAGTTAGCATATCACAGAGGAGACAGGATAGCATTTGATGATGATGCAGCATGTACAGATGTCACCCCTCAAGTCAAACACACAGGAAGAATATCTCACTCCCAAAGACCAGCGACCAAAGTGAAACAGGATCGATCAAGTAGGGGTCAGGCAGTGCTCCTGGAACTTCCCGCAGCTTTTGACATAGTGCTTCAGGATGGTACGGCCGTACCACCATTCGTGAACTACATTGCTTAGGAAGTTCAGGTCACGCTCCCTCTTGGTAGCGTCACTGTGGAAGAGACCTCCAGAGCCAATACCCTCCTTCCTGAGGAGCTCCCCGTAGATCCATTCATCAAGGTGCTTTTCCATCTCATCATACACCCATTCAGGGGCATACGGCATGTAATAGCCCCACTGGTCATAGACCTTAATATTGATGATCCTCTGGATCCTTGAGACGGTGCGCTGCTTCTTAGGGTCAGCACGCCCAGGGGAAACCCAAAAGGAATTGTCGACTTCAGGGCTCTTAGGAGGCAGTGGCTCATAACAGAAGAACTTTGTGTCCGACGACGAAGATGGAGTTGGCAGAGGTCCAAAATCCATTTCGGCCCAGTCTGGCTCTGGAGAAGCTATAGAAAGAAAACTGCTCTCCGCAGAGGAACTGGGTTGAGAGACATTAGCATTCCCTTTAGTGGAAGCTGTGCTCCTTGGAAGCGTGGAAGAAGCGCGGCCGCGGCCCCTACCACGTGTGGCTGGCGTTGCTACTTTGGCGGGAGGATCTATGGAAATACCCCCCATAGCAACAGAAACTTGTTCTTCACCCACAGCCGTGGGACTAGAACAGCGTGGCATTGGTGATGGACAAGCAGGGGGTGCAGGCTCATTGCCAGGCACAGCTGCGACATCAGGCACCCTGGGGACAATCTTTTCTTGTGCGGGAGGTGCTGGGGACATAATCATTGGCCCTGGGGACTCCTCTACAACAGCTAGGGGCCCCATCCAACAACCAAACCCACACACATGGCATGAAGAGCTAATTCTTCGGAAAGCTCTATCCCCTTCAGCGCCGCAGCGCCCACAATACGCCACAATCACCTTACATTCGGCAGTTATGTATTTTTCCCCAAAAGTGCCATTCCACACATACCTCTTATTGCTTGTTTCAGGTATTGGGTCTTTCAGGGTGAAGTTGTTGGAAGCAGAACCGGCTTCCGGATCAGGCCAGCCGTCCCATCCATGATCCGCCATCTTGAAATCAGCCGCTTGCCACGTGGCTTAAAAAATGGTCGGCAAATGGTGTACCCGCAGCCGCAAGGTATTGGACAGAGCTGGTATGAACTCCGCACGGGATCCGGCCACAGCCGTGGACCGGTAAAAGTGCGGCACTGAGGACCTTGACAAGTTGGTATAAACCGTCTGGGTATCCGCAGTGAAGAGCGATATGTTTGTAGCTAATATCGCTAACAAAGTGGAGTAACTGTGCCTACAAATCCTCACCGTAGCAGTCGCTAGGTTTGTAAAGTAGGCCAAAGCAGGAACTGTGCTGGGACACGTCCTCCCTCCAGATAACACTCCACAAAAATGGCGGCGGTGACGTATGGAAATAGACCGCCTCTCTCCAAAACGCGCCAATCGATATCTCCACAGGACAAGATAGCGCCTGCGAAATCTCGCGAGGGCTTAAATGGCGCCAGCGAAGATTCACAGAGAACACAAAATTGCCAGCGAATATGCGCCTGGCGGGACTTTAGTGGCGCAGGCGAAAGTAGGGGAAACGGGGAGAACCACCAAGCCCGAACCCACGGCCTTACTATGCGCACACCAAAAATAGCAAGTGCGTGCAGGACTGCCCTTTGCCTAATGGGTCCGGCAGCCTGTCAGCAAAATTTAAAGGGACAGAACACAATTTTGTCAAAAAGTGCCCAAAACACAATATAGCCTGGATTTAGGGGCGTGGCCCCACGTTGGGCGCCAAAATGTAACGCTTTTCTGGCCTATCCCGCCAAATAGGGGTTAAGGGTGTCCAGCTAGTGTATGAGCATGGGTTACACTGTGAAACTACACTCAGGGCGGAGCCTTCGCTAAATGGAAGCTTCCCCTTTAAGATGGTGTATAACTACAACCCACAGGCATATAAGTGTAAAAGATAGAATAATGGACGCCAGGAGGTTCTTTAAAAAGTGAAAACAGTGTGATGCTTTATTAGCACAAAATATGCAAAGCAATTGACCACAGGTTTACTCACGCAGGAGCTGTAGTAGGAGTTAGCATATCACAGAGGAGACAGGATAGCATTTGATGATGATGCAGCATGTACAGATGTCACCCCTCAAGTCAAACACACAGGAAGAATATCTCACTCCCAAAGACCAGCGACCAAAGTGAAACAGGATCGATCAAGTAGGGGTCAGGCAGTGCTCTGCGAACTGAGTTCCCTATCACTGAGTTCCTTACACTAAAGGCACCTTAAAAGCCTTTGGGAGGCTACTCCCTGCTATTCTCCTTGTTGGAGCACAGAACTGCTCATGCTACTAAAATCTGGCTATCTCTCTCTCCTAGAGAGACTATAACAGGATCTGCCCTAATGATAGCTAATCCTCGTTCACGGGATTGCCTGGTTCCCGACTTAAGCACCAAAGGTACAGGTCCCTTTGGGGTAAATGGCTTACTGGGGCCTTGGTGATCCCAGGCTCAATGGGAAACACCTAGCAGCACAGACACCAGGAGCCAAAGAGGAAGAGGCCACTCCCTACACAGCACTATATAGCAGTGTGGCAGGGGAGTGTCATTACACTCTTTGTCCAATAGGTGTAGATGTTACACTTTACCAGTTAGAAGGGCTTGGCCCAATAACAAGGGAAAAGAGAACTTAAGCAAAGGTAGGGGATTAACTCTATAGGAGCCTAATAGATCCTATAGGTCCCTACATCTGTTTTCCAGCTGTACACAGTCGCTTTCATTAAGGGAGATATCTTATTCTGAGTTTTGGTCCCTCTATACAACACATTTTTAAGGGCTTCATAGGAAGGGGCCAGTTGAGCTTCCAGTGTTGTAACAGCAATGTAGGGGGACGGCGATAATTCTAAACCATTTTCTTTGTATTATGCACTTGTGCCATGTAAACCTTTGTCCCTGTTATCATGCATGCAAGGAATGAATATCAGAATATCAGAAGTGGTGAATGGCAGATAAATGACACGAGTTAAGTCATTGCTCATCTGTCAGCAAGTGTCTGTATCTATGATGCGTGAGACAGAGAACTCATTAGGGAATGTCAGCAGACTGCACAACACAAGGCTGGCACGGCAATGTGAAGTAAACATCTCAAAATAACTGCCATTTCACTTCTTATTAAACACAGCAACTGTGAAATAGTTGGCTGCGCCGCAGGCATTTTATAGGTGTTATTTTGTGCTTATGTATATTATTAATTTAGCTCGTTATTTATCAGAATATTAATTAGCACTACAGCAGTGCTGTCTAACCTTCAAACCCTCTGCTGCTGTTAAACTGAAGCGCCTACTATTCTTAGATAACTAAGATATCACTTAGTCATGTAGTAGCAGCCTGTGGTCACAGAAGTAAGAGAAAAACATAAAGGGGTGGTTCACTTTTAAGTTAACTTTTAGTATGTTATAGAATGGCTAATTCTAAGCAACTTTTCATTTGACTTTCAATTTTTTCTTTTTTATAGTTTTTTAACTATTTTCCTTCTTCTTCTGACTCTTTTCAGCACTCAAATGGGAGTCACTGACCCCATCTAAAAAAACAAATGCTATAATTCTACGCATTTATTTTTATTGCTATTTTGTATTACTCACCTTTCCATTCAGGACCTCTGCTATTCATATTCTCCTATTCCTATTCATATTTCAGTCTCTTGTATGGTTGCTAGGGTAATGTGGACTCTAGCAACCAGATTGCTGAAATTGCAAGCTGTAGAGCTGCTGTATAAAAAGCTAAATAACTCAAAAACCACAAATAATAAATTAAAGTCAATTGCAAATTGTCTCAGAATATCACTCTCTGCATCATACTAAACGTCAATTTAAAGGTGACCAACCCCTTATTTTGAACCGGTATTCTTTTTACTAGCATAGATAGAAAACAGTTGCACTTAAATGGTGACAAGTTGCAAAGCTCAGGTCTTTGTTGTCCAAAGAGCTTACCTATGGTGCAAGGTGTTGCTGATGCTGATGTTCTGCACATGGTGTAGCGGTTGCCTATGCCCCAGAATCGGGAATTAAAAAAAAAAACCCTAGGATGTTATTCAAAAGTGTCACATATACACACAAAGGCAACATCTTATGACTACATCTGCCCTTATTAATGGCGTAACTAAATGTGACTGAGCCCCACAGCAAATTCAAGTTAGGGCTCATGATGGGCGAATCTGTGCGAAATTTAAAAAATACGTTAGTCAATGGACATCAAAATAATTTTGAAGCGCTTCAATTATTCAGATGCCCATTGACTTGCTTTTGGACCAAATAGTCACGCGTATAAAAATTGTCAAATTTTTTTTTACGCAGAAGATTTTTCACCAGGGAATTGCCGCAGCAGTTTCGCATATTCATTCGCTTGCGGCGAGATGTGGAAATTGCTGTGAATTCATGTCTGCCAAATTTATTAGCCCATCACTAGTTAGGGCCCCAAAACATTGCTAAATTCATCCAGATATATTGAAGTTGCTCATTAATGAGGGTCTTACTGGTATATACTATAGATATACTGGCCAACCGCTATGGCTAGCATTGACACCTACAATAAAAAAGGAATGATCTAACTTCAGATATATAAAATTGACTAAAAGGAGGGGATCTGACTTACATCAGTATTCAATTTTGTATAGGAGAAAAGAAGATAAGTATCCCCGTTTTCTTAATCAGAAAAAATACAAAAGAATATATATTATCACTGTGTGATTTGTTTTCAGTTAAACCATTAGGTCACGTGATCCAGTATCTATGAGTTCCCCCCTTTTTTTTAAAATAATTTAACCCACAAAGTGCTAGTGCTTAACCTCAATAAGTTAACATTAATTTTCCTTTTAAATATTGTGTGTATTTGGTAATTTCTAACTTATAAACAATTCATTTAACTTTGATTAATGAATTACTAAAAACCAGCTAAAACACCAATAAGGGTGGTAAAGTGCCACCAATTGTGATCGATTCACATATAAATTACTTAAAGTGCAATTATAAATATCTCTGATTCCAAGAAAAGGTAGGAAAAGGAAATTGGTAGAAGGGTGGAGAAGTCCCGTATTGTCTAGCTCCGTGGTCCCCAACCAGTAGCTCGCGAGCAACATGTTGCTCACCAACCCCTTGGATGTTGCTCCCAGTGGCCTCAAAGCAGGTGCTTACTTTTGAATTCCAGGCTTGGAGGCAAGTTTTGGTTGCATAATAACCAGGTTTACTGCCAAATAGAGCCTCCTGTAGGCTGCCAGTCCACATAGGGGCCACCAAATAGCCAATCACAGCCCTTATTTGGCATTCCAGGAACTTTTTGCATGCTTGTGTTGCTCTCCAACTCTTTTTATTTTTGAATGTGGATCATGGGTAAAAAAGGTTGGGGACCCCTGGTCTAGCTGATTGTTTTACTAACTGCGGGAACCCACAAAGGAGGAGAAGTCAGTGCTTCTGGAACTGTGGTCTCAATTCTATTTTAACTATCTAGATTGAGAAGCTACCTTTTCTAAAAAACATACAAATTCCAGAGCACTTATAGTGAAAACAGTAAAACAGGAATACAGATGAGAATCTCCTATAATCTGAGCAGACAGAAGCGCCCAGATCACTATAAAAAAGTTTTTTTATAAAAAGAACCCCCCAAGGTTTTATCTAAAAATGGTATAAACCAGTGAAAATGGAAAGCCAACGCGCGTTTCGCAAAATTGCTTTTTCAAGGCTGTGTGTGCTGCCACGGACGCCAAATATTTATAATCTTTCGAACATGCGCCGGCGTCATTACGCATGCTCACGCTCAGCGCAATGACGTTGCCAAAATACGCCAGCGTCATTACGCATATCGCAATGACGTCTTGTGTATAGTGATGCGTTCAGTGACCGCCTTGCTATAATCATTATAGGAAATTTTAGCCTGACTTCTAGGGGATGTTGTTATTGGTGGGAATTAATTTGACTAAGCTGTTAAAATATATCTTTATTGATTGCATTGCAATTGTTAAAAATTAAAATAAATTAAAATAAACTTAATTTTGATTTGAACGAATTAACTCTTCATTATTCATAATTTCTTATGTTGTGTATCCAACTGATTTATACAGATTCCATTAAATCAATTCATACTGCATGTAACCATTGCTAATAAAAGAAAATATTTTTATATACCCGTTGATTATGTAGTATAAGAATTATTAGTAGTCATATTAGTCGAACAAGTCATGTTAGTCGAACAAACTAATATGACTACTAATAATTCTTATACTACATAATCAACGGGTATATAAAAACTTTTTTATAGTGATCTGGGCGCTTCTCTCTGCTCAGATTATAGGAGATTCCTCATCTGTATTCCTGTATTACTGTTTTCACTATAAGTGCTCTGGAATTTGTGTGTTTTTTAGAAAAGGTAGCTTCTCAATCTAGATAGTTAAAATAGAATTGAGACCACAGTTCCAGAAGCACTGACTTCTCCTCCTTTGTGGGGTCCCGCAGTTAGTAAAACAATCAGCTAGACTATACGGGACTTCTCCACCCTTCTACCAATTTCCTTTTCCTACCTTCTCTTGGAATCAGAGATATTTATAATTGCACTTTAAGTAATTTATATGTGAATCGATCACAATTGGTGGCACTTTACCACCCTTATTGGTGTTTTAGCTGGTTGTTAGTAATTCATTAATCAATGTTAAATGAATTGTTTATAAGTTAGAAATGACCAAATACACACAATATTTAAAAGGAAAATTAATTGTGTCTTAGTTTTACCCTATTTAATGTTAACTTATTGAGGTTAAGCACTAGCACTTTGTGGGTTAAATTATTTAAAAAAAGGGGGGGAACTCATAGATACTGGATCACGTGACCTAATGGTTTAACTGAAAACAAATCACACAGTGATAATATATATACTTTTGTATTTTTTCTGATTAAGAAGACAGGGATACTTTTCTTCTTTTCTCCTATAGCATTGACACCTAGTCAGAATGTCACCATTTCTTCAAGCTTCTCCGTGAGGCCAACCTCCCTTGCTATAGGAGAACATCACAAGCTTATTTTAAGATTCTTTATAAGCTTATATTCCCATCGAGTGAATTCACCCTGAGCTACCAGAGAGTATTTTAGTATTTTACTAGAAGAAAATAAAGTCTAACACACACATAAGAAGAATAATTGTAAATATCAATGTCTATATTGTGTAGACATCACAACATCAACATATACCATCATCCACCAATTTAGTGTAGTGTTCTGAAACAAATAAATGATTTAGCTTCTTTCTTGTCTAAGTATTTAAGACTGTGGGGCGGAGTTTACTGCCTGGTACTCATGTGACTTCTTGTCAAATTTCCCTATTAAATAGAACAGCATTCTTAAGTTTTATGGCGGCGCTTCATTCAAGGTCAGTACAGGGAATTCCCTAGGGCACACTTTTTCTTATACCCAGGACTAAAAGTCACAGATGACTATAATTTGGGATTGAAGCAAAGAGATTTGAGCATCAACAAGGGATCGAGCTCTTTAAATGAAGGTTGTTAAAGTTGCATCATCCCTTGCCTACAGCAGTTATAACATGAGTACATAAATTTAAGTGTTCACTAGACATGAAATGAGCACCTGATTCAGCATTATTGAATTAAGGAGATGTCTGCCTGGTTTGTTTAAGCCTGGGGAATAAGACATTAAGGGGCCTATTTATCACGCTGTGTAAAAATTGGAGTAAAATATCACAGGTGATGTTGCCCACAGCAACAAATCAGATTTTGCTTTTGTTTTCTAATTTGTAGGTGACTTTTGAAATCTAATTGCTGATTGGTTGCTATAGGCAACATCACAGGTTAGGTTTTCCTCCAATTTTTATACATCATGATAAATAGGCCCCTAGATGCAATTTACAATGACCTAGGATACAAAATGGTCTAACATCTTTAGTGCTGTAGCCAGGACTGGGTTAAGCCGGCCGCTAGCCAGAGGCAACCCGGCTGGCCAATTTGCCATGAATGCACACGCGCGTTCCCGATGTGGTGATATGCGTGCAAGGAGGAACACACAGGAGAGTGGTGGGGAGAGTGCTGGTGGGAGAACAAGGGTCTGGACCAAGGGTAGGTGAAAGAAGAGGTACATGCTTGGTGCCCCCACTTCGTGGCGCCCTTAGCACTTGCCTCTTCTGCCTACCCGTAGTTCCGGCCATGGCTCTAGCACTTGCCTCCAACCTTATCATAAACAGAGGCCTATAAGGTCGGATTTTAGTGGTTTTTGAGGTTTTTGAAACAACGACTAAACTTACTTTCTCTAAAACTACAAATGTCATGAAATGTATTATTTTTTTATCCCTGAATAAAAAAGGGAAAAGTCACAGAAAAGTCTCGAAAACCTCAACTTTTTGGACTTTTTAGTATTGCTGCACAAAACTCAGTGTCAAAAATATCCGAAAACCACTAAAACCACTAATCAAAGAAAGATCTTCCAGATGTAAAATGAACATCTGCCATTAACTATCTACTGTGACAGGTTTTAGCTGGAGTATTTTCATATTCGGAATTGTCACAGTTTTTTTTTGTCGCATAATAAAAAAACGTTTTCTAATTTTTGGTGTCAAAAATCACAGTCTGAAAAAATGGAGGCTTAATAAATTATACACTAGTATTTTAAGATTTGGTAGGGGGGTAAAAACCCAACCAGCAAGGGTTGCCAGACTCTTGGGAGACCATACCCACAACAAAAATGATTTGACCCAGTTACTACCCGACCACACCCCATTATGGTCTAACCATGACCAATCTTCGTAAATATAGGTGACTCCTAAATAATCCAGGAGGGTTGACATCTCTGCTGTTAAGTATAGGGCTTCCTGGTATCTATGTAAACTGTGCTTTGGCTTTGCACTGGATTTTTAATCCATGTTGCACCAGATGTGTACAGGGCAGGTGCTCAATGTATAGGTTGTTTAGTTATCCAGCACTTGTGCGGTACAACTGCTATAGTGCAAGGCAGCATATATATTGAGTACTTCCCCCTGTACACATAGCTGGTGCAACATGGATTAATTGTGTCTGTATCCAGATTTTTATACTGTAAAATCAGCATTAAAGCACACTCAAGTTTGAAAATTATACCATTCCTCTTAGGCCATAAAATACTCTCTATGAGTGATGTAAATAGATATGCACAGATGTGATTACACTTGAAACTTCAAGTTCCATCCACAAAGACAATATACCCTTCCAGCCCACTACTAAATGATTTATCATCTGGGATAGTAGTAAACGTTCTAACCAGCACCGAGTGTGTTTTATGCTAATCCCAACAAGACACTCATCACGCTGCTAAAATAGGAAAAAAGAAGAAATAACATCTCCGTCCTTTAAAAAAATACCTGAAAGCTGTAACAAAAGGTTGTGTCAACAGACAAATATGTAACATCCATCAACGTTACTTCTTAAATAAACTTTAGACCACCATATGGGATCTTGACATTGCAAGCTGAAGTTGAAGCAATTCCTCACAAGGCATATGAGCTCTTGTATTACACGCACAATTTACATAGAAGTTCAAATGTAAAAGAAGGAATTGGAAGAACATTTGCAGTTGTTCAGCTATAATAAATATCTGCTACAAAAATAATGTGGATTCATGGGCTCATATACAGTATGATCCTGAGATCGACAATTCTAGTGCTGGAATATGGCTCAGACTAGTTCAGGGAACACTGAAAATACAGCAGGTAACATTTATGTTTACTGTTGGAGAATTCTGGTTTTACCATATGTCTGGACCTATTGATATTGCCAGAGTTACAGCTGCACCGAATTCAGGACAGTTACATTCAAGAAAACCATTTTTTGTTCATCGTTGGCAAATGAGGGTGCCTATTCATTTTGTATATTCTGCCAAATACAAATATTATCAATTCAGTACATCCCTTCTTGTAGGTTGCTTTTTGAACCAAGCTAATGACATCATAAATGCTAAGGGGCATATTTATCAAGCATCAAATCTCGAATTTGAAAAACTCGAAAGGTCCGTTTTCGATCGTATATGTCCGTATTTGGCTGTAGTATTCGATTCATACGAATCGAAGTAAAAGCACATTCAATCTAAGTTTTTTCCAAAAAATTCACCAAATGTGTAAAAATAGGTTCTAGGAGGTTGAGAAGGCAAATGGTCGAAGTCGCATTTTTAAAGTGACAGTACATGATAAATTTCGATATTCGAATTTTCGCATTTTTTTCAATTTCAAATCCAGTTTGGACTATTACCTAGTCGAGGTACACAAAAAGAGCTTGAAAATCGATTTTTATTTTTTCATTCGAAAATTCACCTCAACCTTTGATAAATCTGCCCCTAAGTATTGGAAGTGACCCTATTTGCTAGAAGTCTAGTACTGCATATTATCAATCCTGGGAGCGGGAAATTAAAAAAAAAACAAAAAAAGCCAACCACTCAGCAACATGATTTGGGCAATGTTACTCTTCTCAGATGCTAAAATGGAGACAATTCCATACACTGCTGGATAGTTAATTAATTGACTGAAGGTTTAAGAATACAGGACTTCTTTCAGCCATTAGTAAATATTTCACATAAGGTGCCTGCTTCTCTATTTCCCAGGGTCCTATACTATTCTACTGGTAATCCATTAGGTTCTAGGGTCTTTGATGGCCTTGTGGGTGCAAGCTGTAGTTTTGGGAATGTCATAAATTCTAGGAACTGAGTAAGCTGGGTGGGAGTATACTTGATCTTGGATTGGTAGAGAGTGGCATAATACTCTGCAGATTGATATCTGTCTGGGGTCTGTGATTACTTCACCTGTATCTGTATCTGTAAGGACCAAACGTACAACTGTCTGGGTAACTTAGAGACATAGGCAAATAGCTTATCAGTTTTTTTCACCTGTTCAAAACCGTAAGGCAGCTTCTTTTGGGTGATGTCGGTCAGTTTACATTTTAGTTTTGTTTAGGCTTGAGCTAGCAATTGGTGATTTTCTGCTGAAAGTGCGACCGAATAACCTGCATCGGCTTTACGTGCCACTTCCATTGCCTGTTTCACCTCCCATTTAGCAATTGCCCTGAACACATTTATCGACGGAATGAGTGCACCATTATTGACTACCTTAAATGATCCCAGAGGATGGTAGGGGATGCCATACCCTGATTCTCCTCCCAGTATAATTCAGCTGTTTGTAGTACCTTCTCAGCTATCTCCTCTTGGGTCAGCCACAGAGAGCTTAAAGGGCACCAATCATAACTAAAATCATTTCCTAAGTAAATACACTATGTGAAAGTTCAAGAAATCCGATTTTTAGAGCAGTTAGAATTGTTTGTATAATGTAAATCATCAGCTCACTATTCCTTCTGCAAGATCTTCCCTATCTCCACTGCAGTTCTAGCTGAGGCAGACATCTTGGATTTCACTGGCTCCTCCTACTATATCTTCCCAGCCAACTGCAGCTCTGAAAGCTTGCACATGCTCAGTTGAAATTCCTTGTTTGCTTATCAACCCTTCTAAGTTATTTTCAAATCAGCCAAACCTCTGTTAGCTGCTGTACAGTAGTGCTGCCACCTGCTGGAAGTTAGTGTGTGCCCTTTATTTGCATAATGACTTTACCAGCAGGGGACAAGATAGGGAAATCTCCTGATACTTCTAGTGGAGGAGTTTACTAAAACAAGGCATTCTGGGTAGAATACTCAAAGCAGTGCTACAATCTGAGCATGCTCCTGAAATGTGCATATTAGAGTCTCTGTTATAGTCACAGTATGGCCTCCCTCAGTGAAAGAACCCATTTGACAAAGTAAGGGATTTTTTAAAACCTGCAGTTTTTTTTTTTCAAAAACCTATATGTAGTTTGATTAAATGTGTTTATGTTGTACTGGTCAGATTGTTAATATGTGTTTGATTTTGGGTGTGATAGGTGCCCTTTAAGCACCAGCATCTGGAACCTAGATGCCATATATGGCTGCAATTCAATGATAAGTGGAAAATAAGCTGAGATGGATGTAGCACAATATCAAATGTTTTTAATTCTAGGGGCCATGTCAGGGAAGACTAGGGTGAGATCTATTCACAACAATACTTGATGTACCTCTGAGTGGTAGGAGTAAACCTGGAACATTTTTCTGCCTTTAGTATCTGCTCCAGTACTATAGAAGAAGAACAACCAATAACACAAATTTAACAAGCTGTAAGCGATGTGTTGGAAATGCTGGTGATTTTGTGTATATTTCACCAGTATTAGAATAGTGAATAGAAAATGCCAGGGAAATATGTATGTTGCTGCAGCAAGTAAGGCTGCGCATTTGTGTACCGGCTCAGGAAAAGCTGGATAAATGAGCCCTTGGAGTGAATGGAGGAGAGCATGGAGAAAAGTAGGTTGGGACTTCCATTTCATGGTCCATTGAGTGTTTTCAGCTGCCCAGTTAGAGGTAGCTAGGTAATTAGGCTGCAGGTGAGCAGCAGTTAAAAAGAGATGTGGGACTACATCTTAGTGCTTCCCCTAGAGACTTCCTTTTGCTAGAGGAGGGTGAGTTGCCCGTGGAGACCTCCATGTGTCATTAAAAAAATGATATTTAAAAATGATAGTTTTCATGATTTTTAATTGTTTCGGACAGTTCCCTAGGCCTAGCCCCCTGCTCTTCTTCTGATCTGTCTGACTACTTTGCTGAGCTGGTTGACTACTGTTTCTTTGTTTCAGCAGCCAGCTGCCCTCAGCCTGCATTCCTCCAAACCCCGCAAAGAAAATGGCATTTATTTATACTTTTTGAAGAAACTGGTAACTGTGATGGTTATATTAGGGGTTTCTGTGTTATGTGGGCCTCTTTATTACATTTTGGTTCGGAAGCCGGTGTTCCCCTTTAAACTGTGCCGTGGCTATGGTCTCAGCGAACCTGAATGTCACAATGCTTAGCCCAAACTCCTAGAGTACCCTTTAGTCTTTCTCCTATATAATTTATCCTTCCCTAAAATTAGAAAGAATCTTCCCACTGTAGAGAAAATTGAATTTTTACTAAGAGTAATGACTCACCTGCTTGTCTTGCATACCAGTCAAGGACTACAGCAGCCTGGAATCTTTCCACAATGTTTCTTTCCAACATTGATGCATTACACTTCAAAGGACATTGAATTAGAAGTTCTACAGCTACTTAAGCCATAGCCGGAGGCATTTTCTTGGCAGTTATCATAAATACAGCAAGAAGGTCTTCTTCAGAGGGACTTTTTTAAACATTACTGTAGACCAGATGAAACTGCATGAGATTATGTTTCTTGTAACAAGGCAAAACAGTATTTCTCTGTTCATATAAATTGCATTATTTATTGACAAATCATTAAATAAATGTAAGTTCTACAATTTCTTATTTAGTGTGGCTTTATAACAGTCTGCGGTTCTGAAATGATCACTGGGAATGCTGGGCTTCTCTATAGAATGTCTGTTTCTATCAGGGTGGCATACTCAGACAATCCTTTCCAATTTCTTTACATTATGTAACCAGAGATTATACTGACGGATTATTTTATATTAATATACTGTATATACACTCTATTTCAAGATTCCCAGACATGAAGAACAAACAAAATACAAATGCACTATTAATGTGTGTTCCTATTACAGTATAATAATTATCTGCCACATGCTGCTCACAGTTTTGTAGTTTATTTCCTATGATAAAAGTAAGCCCTATACTATAACAGAGACATATTCTCTGGCTAATGTGGCTTTCCAGCTAAATTATCCACCTGACCTTATTACTAGCAAAACCTAACCCAGGGAAACAAACACAGGAATAACTTTGCATAAGTGCAGAAACCCAGAGCAACTAATCAGTGACAGATTTGCCTTACTTGCATCTCTAGGTCCAGTGAGATATAATGTCCCCCTTTCCTTCAGATTGGGAAGAAGAACCCATTAATGTAAATCTGATGGAAGTCTCAACTACAGATGATGTGTCCTGTCTCTCCAGAAAATAGCCAGCCAAAGGACATCAATGAAATAAACACAGCTGATAAATGATATTGGACAACTTAGTTTTGAAAAGACCAAGTTGGGGTAGTTTACACTGGAGAAGAGGAGTTTAAAAGGGTCTTGATAACTAAATATAAATATATGCGGGGGGCATAAATTAAACTCTTTGATGCTCTTTGCCAGTAGGTCATTCTAGAGGACATTAAGGCCTTATAAAAATGGGGGGTTTGACCTAAAAGGGATACTGTCATGGGAAAAAAAAATTTGAAAATGAACCAGTTAATAGTGCTACTCCAGCAGAATTCTGCACCATTTCTCAAAAGAGCAAACAGATTTTTTTACATTTAATTTTGAAATCTGACATGGGGCTAGACATTTTGTCAATTTCCCAGCTGCCCCTGGTCATGTGACTTGTGCCTGCACTTTAGGAGAGAAATGCTTTCTGGCAGACTGCTGTTTTTCCTTCTCAATGTAACTGAATGTGTCTCAGTGGGACATGGGTTTTTACTATTGAGTGTTGTTCTTAGATCTACCAGGCAGCTGTTATCTTGTGTTAGGGAGCTGCTATCTGGTTACCTTCCCATTGTTCTTTTGTTTGGCTGCTGGGGGGAAAAAGGGAGGGGGTGATATCACTCTAACTTGCAGTACAGCAGCAAAGAGTAATTGAAGTTTATCAGAGCACAAGTCACATGACTTGGGGCAGCTAGGAAATTGACAATATGTCTAGCCCCATGTCAGATTTCAAAATTGAATATAAAAAAATTGGTGTGCTCTTTTGAGAAATGGATTTCAGTGCAGAATTCTGCTGGAGCAGCACTATTAACTGATTCATTTAGAATTTTTTTTTCCCATGACAGTATCCCTTTAAGGTGCTAATAGTGTTTTTTGTAAAGTAAGAGCTGTGATGTCTCTCCCTGAAGCGTCTGTACTGGAACATACAGTACATCAGCTTTTTTCAGCCGTGAAACAGTTACTGATATTAATACTCTTGGTGCAAAGTTGATTAATAGCATTAAATTAATTTACCACCAACATGGATTTATGCCAGCCTAATTAACATCAAGCCCAATCTAACAGTTTATTATAAAAGCAGATCAGTCAAATATAAATTATTGTTTGTTTAAAACCTGTCACCCAGACTCAAAAATCTGTATAATAAAAGTCCTTTTCAAATTAAACATGAAATCCAATTTCTATTTTTTATTAAAGCATTCATAGCAGTTGTAAGCTCATTTAAAAATCTCTGCTGTTAATCAAAATTTGTCTGCCCCTCCTCTATGCCATAGGCATAGAAGCGGGGCAGACAATTACTTTCACTTTCCATTCAGCACTTCCTAGATGTCACTGCTCTCCCCACATTCCCCCATTCTCTTCACTATTTAATTGTGTAGCCAGGGCATGGGGATGGACATCAGGTCCCACATTCTGATGCACAAACAAGATTCTGAGATGATACAAGGCTTGTCTTAATAACAGTGTCCACAAAATGGCTCCTGCCTGCTTGCTATAGTTATGAATTCCCAGACTGAAGGAAACAAGATTCAAATAACTTGTATAGTGTAATTAAAATTCATTTTGCTTGACTAATGTGATAAAATAGGAGTTTGAATATTTTTTTGGGGTAACGGGTCCCCTTTAATAGAACACTGTGGTGGAACTAGGGTTGCCACCTTTTCTGGAAAAAAAATACTAGCCTTTTTGCAGATCATCTTCGATAATAGTTTTTAAGCTTACCTGTACAGGTACATGATCTGTTATTTGGAAACCCATTATCTAGAAAGCTCCAAATTACAGGAAGACCATCTCCAATAGACTCAATTTTTTTCCAAAATAATCCAAATTTTTAAAAATTATTTCCTTTTTTTCTGTAATAATAAATCAGTACTTGTACTTGATCCAAAAAAAGATATAATTAATCCTTATTGGAAGCAGAACCAGCCTATTGGGTTTATTTAATGTTTACATGATTTTCTAGTAGACAAAGTATGAAGGTCCATATGACAAAAGATCTGTTGTCTAGAAAACCCCAGGTCTCAAGCGTTCTGGAGAACAGGTCCCATACCTGTATTTCTTTTCCTTTAATAATCTAAAAACTGGTGAAGGTTGTCTTTTACACCTTTTATTAGATGTTGCACTTGTCATTAGTAGGGTACAGAGGGATCTAGTCCATGGCCGCATTGTTCAGCAGTTGTTGTGCATTCAGCACTGTGTAGTGCAATAAATCAATCCTGAAGATGTGTAAAGAATCAGACAAGGACAGTAATGTAGGATGTGTCAACAATATAAAAGTCATTGTTCCCAAATGTATGGTTAGTTTACTTTAACTGGATGATATGCTTTCTAGTAACCATGTGTAATTTACATCAAACATCATAGAAACTGATTAAACTCTGAATTGTCAGGATTTTGCTTTGGTTTTATCTAATAAACTGTTATTAAATGAAGAATACACGATCATTTATTTCAGTTGCCCCCACAGACATTTATGGGAATTTTTGTTCACAATGGAGCCTTATGCAATAGAAACATCAGATTTGTCAGTGTTTTATGAGTTGAAAGGAAAGTCTTTTCTTGCTGAAGCTGCCGTCTCTTGTAGTTTGCATTTCTTCTTCGCTTCTGGTCAGGGTTTATGGGACCGTTCTGCAAGCTGCTTGCCTGCTTGTTGTGGTGAAACTGTCTGAAAACATGGAATTATGTGAATATTTGTTAGTGAAGATGCTTAAGGGCAAAGCAGAAACCCATCAATGATTAAGAAAGAATTTTAAACACAATTTTAGTTCATAAAATCTTTACTAATTAGGGTTTGGTGCACAAAGGAAAGAAGAGGTAACACTGACCCCAAATTTCTATGAAAAACTAAAGCCTTTATTAAAAAGACCACTTTACTGTAAGGTCCACAATCTCCACATGAATCTAGCGCTAAGCCATGACATGACTAATGTGGGCCAGTTCTGCTGATCTGTTCCTGTATTGACCCATGCCTGGCTGACCTAGCCTGAAAATTGAACTTTGTGCTACATTAACCCTTACTGTGCTGACCCTTGGACTTTATTCTTGCCTTGCTTATAATGTCTTAATTAAGTACCTTACTCCTGTTAATCCTTCCCTTTTCAATTTGCCAAACTCCCTCCAGTCTGCTTATTTTCCCACCAACCTCTTAATAGCCAATAAGGCTCCATTATGGCCCATTGGTCATGACATTGACATTAATTATGTCTTTTTTTGCAACGTTACCCTTGGCAACAGCTTTGCCCCCCAGCAAAATCTACATTCTCCTCTGTGCCCCCCGCCCCAGCTGCAACCCCCTCCTCCTCTGGCCTCCCAGGTGAAACCCCCTTGTTCCCGCTTCCGTACCTTATTTTATCTTGTTGAGGCGGCAACCAGGACTGGTGTGGAGGTAAGAGTGCAGGGAGCAGGACTGGGTCGGCAGGGCCCACACAGTTTTTCCCCCATGTCCCCCACTGGCCCAGTTTGAACCTCTAAACAGTGAACACAGGTTTCAAAGGTTTGTAGGATTAAACTCTCAAAATGTCCCTTGCTTGTGTACAGAATACTGCACGTCTTATAATAAATATATAATAAATATAAAGTAAAAAAATATAAAAATGACATCAAACAATAACTACCCAGGAGAGTTTATATTCTAAAGTGGTTGGTAATAGGTGCAGTTATTCAGAATAATTGGAACTGACGTATATGCAGCAAGAGTGAATTACCTGAGCAAAGCCCTAAGAGATCAGAATGTATTTTATTGCAACTAATTTCCATAACATGATGCTGAGTGCTGCAGAATGAATGCCACCCAATAAATATTTTATATAGTTAATATACAAGTTGATGCAATATAAAACCTCACAAACTCATCTATAAAAGTCGAGGAAACAAGGGCTTGGTCTCCTGCTGGACTCTTTCATAGCCGGAGATGGATCTGCCAGAAGTCCAAGCTCCAAGGTAACTAGCCTTCGGTGAAGTTTGGGTAAAAGACACACTTTGTCCAGGGGTGTAAGATAGTCAGGGCTAGTGATGAAAAGTTATGCAGTGTTCCGCCAACGAGAAGAAGTAGCTGACACCTGACTTAGTATAGGGACCACCAGAGACTAGGGAGGCTTCTACTGGAAAATAATCTATTTTCTTGCTATGTCCTTTCTGGTGAGATTAAATTTCTCTCCAACTATCTACAATCGAAATCAGATCTGTTGCCTTAGTGGTTATTGTAAAAAGGAAGTCCACATGTCTGTATAGTAAACCTTAAAGGCTAGGGATGAGCAAACTTGGCAGCCGCAAAATTCTTTGCAGCATTCCAGACCTCCTTGCTCCTCCATTAAACTAAATAGCTTGTCCATGTGTCTGGACCATGGGGCCCAACAGGACTGGGGACTATCGGGTTTTCTCCCGGCTTCTCAGCAGTCCGATGCTGGAGGTGAGTGACATGCTGGTAGTTTAGCAACAGCTGCTCAAGAGATGGCTAAAATCATAGATTTAGCATTAAATATTTTAGATCATAACTTCAGGAAAGGTAAATAAAAGTGATGCAGAAAACATTATTATACATCTACAAGGCAGCTAATAAACTTAAGAAAACAAGAAATGAGGAACATTTCTGGCAAAACATTAATATGAAATAAATAGCAGTTTTTGAACAGTTGGTCTGACAGATTGCCCTGGCAACACTGAACACATGTGTACTAATAAAAACTGAGGAAATAAATCCAATTCATTAGTCATTCTAAATAAAGATTGTATATTGCACCAGCCTCTGTTGCAGAGATTTATATACTGTATAAATACATTGAAAACTTGTGTGACACATTAATGATGCTGTGGGATAGCAGGTATAGTAGGGAGAGATGGTGCCTATAGTAACAGTGGGATAATAGTCTCTAGGAAGGGAATGTGACTGTGGGATAGCAGGTATAGTAGGGAGAGGTGGTGCCTATAGTAACAGTGGGATAATAGTCTCTGGGAAGGGAGTGTGACTGTGGGATAGCAGGTATAGTAGGGAGAGATGGTGCCTATAGTAACAGTGGGATAATAGTCTCTGGGAAGGGAGTGTGACTGTGGGATAGTAGGTATAGTAGGGAGAGATGGTGCCTATAGTAACAGTGGGATAATAGTCTCTGGGAAGGGACTGTGGCTGTGGGATAGCAGGTATAGTAGGGAGAGATGGTGCCAATACAATGGGCCTAACTAATCTGTGTGCAATAAGTAGGCAATGCCACATGAGGAATTATCTTGGAAAAGTGCAGGCCAAGAATTATCCATAATGCTGACAGCTTTCTTTTTTACATGCACCCAGAACCACTGTGCCAGCCTAGATGCAGGCACACATGGTAGATATTGGCACGAAAATGCATATTCCAGCATTTCCACTCTGAAATCCATCATGTGTGCCTGCACCCTGGCCAACTCAGTGGTTCTGGAGCAGGCAAAAAGAAAGCAATTTTTTATCAGTAAGTCATGTTTATTGAGCCAGAAGGGCTTTGAGAAGCACCTGTAATGATCAGAGGTCCCAGGTTCAGTGTAGCTGAGCTTAGGTAGGGGCTTAAGCTAGACATACTCAAAAAATATAAAATACAGAAGGCTCATTTGGCATGGTCGCCAAATTAAAAGGTCACTAAATTTCTGGCAAATCTGGCTTATCTAATTGTTTATACAAACCCATCAAGAGGGGATATGCCATATTATACATAAGAATTGCAGCAGGCGACGGCACTCCTAGGAATTTCACCAAAACAACTGTTGTATGAATCAAAAGTGAGGTTTAATAAATCCTACGTTTCGGTTCCTAACCGGAACCTTCGTCAGGGAAACAAACAGTGCAGTACACACGGGTCACGTTTAAATACTTGTCTTGTTTTGGTGAAATTCCTAGGAGTGCCGTCGCCTGCTGCAATTCTTATTATATATATCATGACTGGCACCCAGGGCGAATATGGACACGTGGTTGTGCGCTCCCTATGCCTTTCTCCATATTATACATAGATATTGCCTGGGGGGTCTACATATTAAATCTTA
This sequence comes from Xenopus petersii, assembly GCA_038501925.1. Lineage (NCBI taxonomy): Eukaryota > Metazoa > Chordata > Amphibia > Anura > Pipidae > Xenopus > Xenopus petersii. Next base: position 209,700,258 of record CM076672.1, on the reverse strand, counting down.
ATATAGGGCTTTGATCACCTCGGCAGCTGAGATACAAGTGAGAAGCCTAATGCCAGGATTGAATAGCTGTGAGCAAAAGATCTTGATTCTGCATTGAGTGCAATGTATCACTGTCTTTCCCAGGAATTGTGGGCTGGAGTCCCTGGTTTCCAGGAATCAGCTTCTTGTGTTAAACACCTACTGTCTCCCTCTTTGCACTGCACACACGTCTGTAACTGGGGTCAACACATCTCTTCAAGACTGACACAACTAGTAGAAAAGCCAGAGAAGTAGTGTAAATACTCCAGCTTGAGCTTCTCTTAATTGTGACCTATGTGATAGGGGGACAGTTATATTTTTCTAGCATTTCCAGGACATCAGATTCATACTTTATCAGTAATCTTCATACTTTAGCAGTAATCCACAATCATATCTCAGTACCTCCACGGTGTAATGGTTAATTAAAAAAAAAGACCATTAGAAAACAATATAAATACACTTACATAGGATAATGCATTTTGAACGATCCTGGTTTTAAAGGTGTGCCCATTTCATTTTGTTTTGAGATTGTTGAGGTTCTGAGATCTTGTTCTTCAAGAATTGGCAACAAACATTACACTCAAGTTTGACCATTAAAATATTTAACACTTATTGGTTTGTAATTAACATTGTATACACGTCTAAAATGAATACAGGTATAGGATCTATTATCTGGAAGCACCCTATCCAGAAAGCTCCAACGGGAAGGGCAGCTCCCACAGACTCCATTATAATCAAAACCCAATTACTGCATGAAGACAGAATGAAGAGAAACAGATGCTGATAGAGAGATAATGAACATAATATTGATTATTTCAGATACGATGCAGAATATTTAATGGATTGTATTTAGAAAATTTCTTGTTTCATTATGCTGAAGCTTATATTAAATTTTTATTTTAGCAATAGTTTCCTTTTAAGAGATATAGACTTCATTGGTTGCAGTAGGAGTTTGTGCCCCCAGAAATTACCATGTTCCAGTTTTTACTGGTTGGAAGAATGCTGCTGTGCCAACCCAGAAACACCTGGAAAACACTTACATTTATTTTGCATCTCACCAGCTGCTAAATTGAGTGTACATTATATAGAAACCCAAATTACTCTGGATATGGTTATTAGAGGACAGAGTGGAGAAAGTACCCAGTAGCTGGGTAAGGCACAAGCCTTCTTCTGCTTGACACTTGGTTTGGAGGTAGCACAGGGTAACGTGGTGCATAAAACATGACAGCAAGGCTCTTATTAATATGGAGATTTGGCATTGTTACATAGTAACATAGTAACATAGTAAGTAAGGTTGAAAAAAGACACATGTCCATCGAGTTCAACTTTTTTTTTTTTTTTAATTAACTACGTATCTGCCAGTTGATCCAGAGGAAGGCAAAAAAAAAACCCCATCTGAAGCCTCACCAATTTGCCTTAGTGGGGGAAAAATTCCTTCCTGACTCCAAAATGGCAATCGGACTAGTCCCTGGATCAACTTGGACTATGAGCTATTTCCCATAACCCTGTATTCCCTTACTTGCTAAAAAGCCATCCAACCCCTTCTTAAAGCTATCTAATGTATCAGCCTGTACAACTGATTCAGGGAGAGAATTCCACATCTTCACAGCTCTCACTGTAAAAAATCCCTTCCGAATATTTAGGCGGAACCGTTTTTCTTCTAATCGGAATGGGTGACCTTGTGTCAGCTGGAAAGACCTACTGGTCAATAAAGCATTAGAGAGATTATTATATTATCCCCTTATATATTTATACATAGTCATCATATCACCCCTTAAGCGCCTCTTCTCCAGCGTGAACATCCCATCCAAAGTGGCCTGGATATTTTTACATCCCAGGTGCATGACTTTACATTTATCAACATTGAATCTCATTTGCCACTTAGCTGCCCAGATTGCCAGTTTGTCAAGATCATGTTGCAAGGATGCCACATCCTCAATGGAATTAATTGGGCTGGATAATTTTGTGTCATCTGCAAACACTGATACATTACTTACAACACCCTCCCCTAAGTCATTAATGAACAAGTTAAATAAAAGTGGACCCAATACTGAGCCCTGGGGGACCCCACTAAGAACCATACTCCAAGTAGAGAATGTCCCATTAACAACCACCCTCTGTACCCGATCCTGTAGCCAGTTTCCTATCCACGTGCAAACGACTTCATTAAGCCCAACAGACCTTAGTTTAGAAAGCAGTCGTTTGTGGGGCACAGTATCAAACGCTTTGGCAAAATCCAAATAGATCACATCTACTGCCCCCCCACTGTCCAGAATCTTACTTACCACATCATAAAATGCAATCAAATTCGTCTGACATGTCCTATCCTTCATAAATCCATGCTGATTGTTGCTCATAATGCCATTCATTAGGACAAAATTTTGAATGTGATCCCTTAACAAGCCTTCAAATAATTTGCCCACCACAGATGTCAAGCTTACTGGCCTATAATTGCCAGGCTGAGATCGTAATCCCTTTTTAAATATTGGAATAACATCAGCTTTTCTCCAATCCATAGGCACCATACCAGATGACAGTGAATCTGAGAAAATCAGAAATAAGGGCTGATCTAAAACTGAACTAAGCTCTCTTAGAACCCGGGGGTGTATGCCATCAGGCCCTGGAGCCTTGTTTACATTAATTTGTATTAAAGCTTTTTGAATCATATCCTGAGTCAGCCACTGACTAGATTGAGCTGAACCATTCGTGCAGTTATTAAGTGAGCCTGTGAACCCAGACTCCTCTATTGTATACACTGAAGAAAAGAACCAATTTAACACATTTGCCTTATCTGTATCTGTTACAACTATACTGGTACCATTATTTAATGGAGCAACACTCTCAACCTGCACCTTTTTACTATTAATATATTTAAAAAACTTTTTAGGGTTAGTTTTCACCTCCACCGCAATTAACTCTTCATTTCTTTTCTTAGCCTTCCGGATTGCTGATTTACAACATTTATTACAGTGTTTATATTCATTAAATGCAGCTTCTGTCCCTACAGATTTGTAGTTTTTAAATGCCTTTCTCTTCTTTCCCATTAACTTCTTTACTTCTGTATTAAGCCACACAGGATGATTCTTAGAGTTTCTACGTTTAGTCCTTAAGGGAATAAATTGAGAACAGTAATGATTTAATATCATTTTAAAGGACAACCATTTCTGTTCTGTGTTTTTAGTTGAAAACCTAATGCCCCAATCAATGCTCTGTAGGGCAGCCCTCAAGGCACTAAAATTAGCTTTTCCAAAATTCATGGTTTTTGTTGCCCCAGTATATTTTTGTTTTTTGCACCAGACAATAAAAGATATAACATTATGGTCACTATTACCCAGGGGTTCAATGACTTGCACATTTGCTCTAAGTTCTGGGTCATTTGAGATCACTAAATCAAGAATAGTGATTTTGGGCTTTATAATGTTTGTGGGCTTTGTAATGTGAACCGGTTGCTGTTTTCTTTTCTGCTGCAACCTAATACCTACTAGATGTTTAATTCAACTCTAAACATGACATAGATTGACTTCAACAAACTGTATAATAAATGCTAATCCCTGGATAACCCCTCATGTGATATTTGTATCAGAGAAGATGAAGAATAAAACTTTGTCACATTAAAACAGAATAAAGAAAATGTTACTTCTTTAAAGCCACACAAAGCTGACAAAGGGCATAGTCACCAGTTGTGATGAAGATGTCGATAGAAGACAAAACCTGCACAGGACCACAAAATGCATGGACACTGTCAGAAATAAAGTCAGCTCTATTTAGCTATGATTGCACCATCTATTGCAACAATCCTAAAATCCAACAAATAATGTCAGTAGGGAGATGTTTGGTGAAGACTAGTAATCTCGCTTTTGTTACAAAGACATACAGTACTGTGCTTCAATAAACCAGTTCAATGCAGTATGTGGGGGTAACAGATTGTGCGGATGTGGATGCCTTCATTTGTTACTTCCTGAACACACAGAAGGTACAAATGAATGGGATGGGTTCAGGCTTATTATAAATATGCTTAAGTATACTGCAAGGGGCAGAAATTGGCCACTTCCCCCTAGAGTATATTTTGCAGAAGCACATTTAACATCCTTGTTTAAAGGGGTTGTTTACCTTTGAGTTAACTTTTAGTATGATGAACTGTAGATCAATGATCCCCAACCAGTAGCTCGTGAGTAACATGTTGCTCTCCAATCCCTTGGATGTTGCTCCCAGTGTTTATTTTTAAATTCCAGACTTTGAGGGAAGTTTTGGTTTCAATGTAGGTTGTCAACCCACACAGGGGCTACCAAATAGCCAATCACAGCCCTTATTTGGCACTCCAGGAACATTTGTCATGCTTGTGTTGCTCTCCAACTCCTTTTACTTCTAAATGTTGCTCACAGGTTCAGAAGGTTGGGGATCCCTATGTAGATAGTGATATACTGTTACAATTTGCAATTGGTTTTCATTATTTATTATTTGTGGAGTTATTTAGCTTTTTATTCAGCAGCTCTCCAGTTTTCAGCACTGTTTTGAATAAGAGACTGGAATATACATAGGAGTGTACCTGAATAGAAAGGTGATAAACAAAAAGCAGCAATAAAAATACATGTGTTGCCTCATAGAGCATTTGTTTTTGTAGATAGGGGTCAGTGAAGCTGGAAAGAGTCAGAAGAAGGAGGCAAACAATTCAAACAATTATAGAAAATATATAATGAAAACCAAAAGTTTAAAAGTTGCTTAGGATTGGCCATTCTATAACATGCTAAATTTTAAACCTCCACTTTAAAACCCAGGCAATCGCTGATGTAATCTGCAGCCACAGACTATGCTCCAGTTCTAGTAACTAATAGCAACCAGCCAGCTGTTTAGTTTCAAATGGCAGTCCAGGAAATACAAGCTGCTTATTTGTTTCGTTGGATTTATTATTAAAAATGGAGCAAAATGGTCAGTTTAGGGCTCATTTGAAACTACAAGTGCAGACTGCAATATGAGATGCAATTTGCAATGTTTTTTTCCTCCCCCACAATTCCAGCATCATTTTGAGTGCAGAGTGCAGTGTTGCATTTGGCAAAATTATGTCAAAAAAGGTGGTTTTTGGATTGTTTAGACACTAACTATTTTCAGAATGATGATTACATGATTTACAACAGTCTGTGTTAAGATGACATTTGTGCTAGACACCCCTGTGAGTTTCCCCATGTGGCAGGTCGGACTCGTTTCCATGGAGTTCAGTAAATTTTCAATCCCCCCCCAAATGGTCACCAGTATCTCACTGAACTGCTGCTAAAGTGTGCCCCCCGAACTGCCCACACGGTCCGGACATCAGAGATATTCTGTCTGAGTCCTGACTGCTTTGAGGGTGTTATGTGGGTACCTGACTCTAGTTTGTGTGGGATTCTTTAGGCGAAAATCTGTCACACCTATTGACACAGTCTGCAGTGGGAACCCTGGAATTATCACCACCATCCGAGGAGGTGGCAGCTCTAGGATTCCTCTGCATCAACATGTACTTTCAGGTGATTGATCTGAAAAGACTAAAGCTGTGTTAAGGTGCAAGTTTATTCAATAAATGGTGTCAATATGTGCAATAACCGCATCCATTTTTGTGGTCATAAAAAAGGGTCCTGCTATGTTGCTAACCACCAAGACCACAAACTGACCACAAAAGCCACAGAATGAGCAGTAGCCGATCAAATGTGGTGAGATAAAGGCTTATGTTGAGTAACAATGCAGAAACACATCCTTGGAAACTGAATGCCTGCCTTTAATTGCTGTGGTTTGACTAAGAGTGTTGAACTTGTAACTGCTTCGATGTCCCTTAAATAACTGACATTAGCTTGTTACAATTGGAACAATATATCAAATATCAGTCAAGCGAGAACGAGGTTAGCTTTAGTGCAATGGTCTGACAGTCTGGTTTAAGGTCAGTCTCGTTTATCGTATTCCCTGCACATCTGGCTTCTCTTGTACACATTCAGGCTAGTCTTTGGCACTGTGTGATGTGGGGCCTCTTACAGAACAATTTCACTCATTTATGTGTTCCTAAAAGTCATGAATATGCAATGAGGTCTTTAGAATATATACAGGTGTGGGATCTGTTAGCCAAAACGCTCAGGACCTGGGGTTTCCAGATAATGGATCATTATTTATGAAAGTCTGAATGCCAAAAACTCAAAAAGTTTAAATCCAAATTTATAGTGGAAAAAAAATTGAGATTTATTAGACCTCGAGGATGGAAAAAGGAAATTTCGGCATGTTAGCCCTGCCGAGGTTGTATATAAGTCAATAGGAAAGGTCCCTATCCTATTAGTAAGTTTATGTGGTCTGCTCTGGAATAAGACCGAAAATCAGACTATTTCCGACTTTTCAGGCATAAATACGAAAAATTCTGGCTTTTTGGTGCAAAAGCCCTAAAAAACCAAGCGTTTCAGAAAAAACTCTGAAAAAAAAAAATCAAATTTTTGATCGATTGTTTCGTGTTTTTCCCGATCCCATTAAATTGTGCTTTTTTAATAATAAATAAGATCTAATCGTGGATTCTAGTTTGGTAGGACTTTTTTATTTATATAGTGGGATTTTGACAATTAAGGCCCTAAATCTACCCCAAAATCATGTAAACATTAAATAAACCCAATAGACTGGTTTTGCTTCTAATAAGGATTAATTATATTTTTAGAAATTTGGATTATTTGGATAAAATGGAGTCTATGGGAGATGGCCTTCCTGTAATTCTGAGTTTTATGGATAATGGGTTTCTGGAAAACTGATCCCATACCTGTACTTTTTTTAGTATTAAATATGTGCGCAATTAATTTGGCAATAGCAGGAGGTTATTGTATACCTGTACAGTATGTTTAATCAAGATGAAGACTTGTTTATGTAATGACCCTTTGGCTCTTTATAGCTGGACCTTTATTTACATTATTTTATTTGTTCCCTCTTTTTCCAGCACAAAGGGTAGATGTGATGTGAGTGGGAAATTTTGGCTGAATGAAGTAACCCATAGCAACTGCACATGCACGGTCTAGTGTAGTTTGCGATTAGTTGTTCTTGGTTTATTGAATGTAGGAAAATGTTGCTTCTTTTTCTCATTCTTCCTATTTTTTCTTAGTCCCTAAAGGACTTTGCTATGCCATGCTTTATAGAATATTGTGCATAACTGTGCAGTACGTTTTATATTTATTAAATGTCTATATAGATAATAAGATATTTAGGGCCAGTTGTAAGGTAAAGCATTTGCCCTCTTCCCGCCAGTAAGAAAATAAATGTCATATACAACTCTTAGATATATTATACATTATACATCCCCCATATAGCCATTATATATGGAGGGTGCACTACCTACAGGCCTGTACACATTGTACTTTCTCATTCCACACTCAAGCACATATGTTATGCAGTACTGCCACTTTAATATAACACACAAGTTATACAATGGGGTAAGAATGTCAGGACTGCCAGAAGTACCCGACCCAGAAGTACCCGGCGGCGCTGTTTACATTCCCGGCAGTCACAGTGAAGATCCAAGATGGCGGCGCCCATGCTGAACACATGGCTGCAGCGTCGCTGCATGATGATGTCATCACTGGTGCCGGGATCTCATCATAAAAGGGTGACCAAAACACTGTGACGGCGCCCAAGAATAGGATTTGCTGCCATTAATCCTGGGTTCCTGTTTGTGTTTCCTGATTCCTGATTCCAGCCTGTTTCCAGCTCCCAGCCTGATTCCTGCTCCCAGTCTGTTTCTTGCTCCTGCCTTGGTTCTGACCCCCTGCCTAAACTCTTGATATTTGCATCTGATCTGCCTGCCCTCGTTAACTCCTACCTGTGACCACTACTACTGATTCTGCTTAACCCTTTGGATACCGCGACCTTGCTCCCACTAGAGGGTTTCCTCCTTGATCCTGACTACCTCCCTGGAGGGAGCTCCCGGCTCCCTGACAAAGAAAGAGCAACAACTGTGGGGTTGGATTCTCAAGACTAGAAAAAGAACATCAGTGATTAGTACTGTGTCATATAATTATAATGTTTGGCAAAGGCCTCCAGTAGCCTCAATAAAGTGGGTCCAGTAGTTAGATATCACTCTGCCCAGTTTTTTGGGAGGGAATAGAAGCCTCCAGAGCTTTCCCATCCCTCTAGATATCTTGCGTTGTGTTAGGCCCCAAGTATAACCAAAGTATAATTAATATAAAGAAATATTGATAAGCTTTCAGGAGAACGTCCCAAAGCAATTCCATGGCAGCTTCTGAAACTCGCTGTCTCATGTAGAGCTATGATACATGTAAGAAAGATATATACAAGAGCTCTCCTGTGTATAACACAAATCAATTCATATATCTAAAGGGGTGAAAGGGCTTCATAAATGTTGAAACATCATGCATATAGAAAATAGTTCAATCAAACACAAAGCTGGAAAGACAAGGCTGTACATCAAGACTAGTGTCCAACATGCTACTCCAGCAACAAACACATATCGGGTCAAGCCCTTTCCCTTGAGCAAAAACATCAGGGAATTGAACCTCCTCTATGTCTGTCGGTAAATAAATTGATTGACTATTGAATTCAATGTTATATACAGCTTTTGATACTGCATTTCCTTTCCATGGCTGAAAGTGGTATTCAATATAGACGGGTTATATATGGGTTCTGGTACCCATTATGGTTTTATTCATGATTTGAATGGAAATAGTCTTGCTTTAAAGTCATGTCTATTTAGTTATGAATCCAGATCTTCTACTTTCCCATTGCAATCCAAGTGTATTCCATCGACCTTCTAAGCCTCCAGTCGTGTATGGCCTCATGAACCTGCCTTCTAATACAACTCTATATGTCATACCTGCTGTGGTTCAAGGAAGTCTTGAAAACTTCTTGAAACTGCTTTAAGGTACACCATTAACAGTGGTTTTGGCAGTTTTACATTTTGGTAGTGGCCTTCTTTGCTGCCTCTTCAGAAGCTACAAGGATGATGAATACTCTATGAGCTATGCACAGAAGCATGTACTTCTCAATTCACCTCCAAACCATTTACTTTCCAATGTTTATACCCTGAGCTTAGGACAAGTATGATGCTGGCAGTATGTGCTGGACACTACTCCTTCTTCTAGGAATCAAGTCAAGCTTTTGTTTCTGCCTGTCCCATTCCAACAAATAGTTTTTTTGGAACTAAGGGGCATGTTTACTAACATTGGAGATAAATATCTGGAGAGATTTTTGGAGATATTGCCCATGGCAACCAATCAGCAATTAGATTTAAACAGCCACAGCCATGTTAGAAAACAAAAGCAAAGATCTGATTGGTTGCTATGGGCAACATCTCCAGAAATCTCTCCAGATATTTATCTCCAATGTTAGTAAACATGCCCCATAGTGTCACGTTCGGCACCCTATATCCAGAACCCAAGCTAAGCTCCCTGGTCTCGGCTCTCACTTCTGCCTTTAATCGCCGCCTTTCACCTCAGGAGGAGCCCTTGGCTAATCGGATGCTGCCAGGTCTAAATTGAGAGAGGAGCTAAGCTAACGGTCCTGGACGAGCAAAGGGCACGATCGTCTCACCAGGATACTGGAAGGAGAACACCACCAGGAACCAGCAGGCTGGGCCAGCACAAGCAGAGAATCGTCAGACAGGCCAGATTCAGGGTTAGAGAGCGTAGAATTGTCAGTGGACAGGCAAATGGTCGGGATTGGAGAGTTCGGAGATAACAGGCAGGCAAGGGTCAGGATTGGAGAGGATCAGAATAGTCAAGAAGGCAGGCAAGGTCACAGTAGATCAGATAGAATTCACTAAGAATAAACACCCAGGAACTTTTCTAAATAGAACCTAACAACGGGCAGTTTGCAGAATTCCCCTTTTATACTATTTGAATTTCGCACCCTTGCGCATGACGTCATCATGCCGGCGCATAAACCAAGAAGCGTGCGTCATAGACACTTTGAACACTGTACAAGATGGGGGTAAAATTGCCTACACATTTTAGAGTTGTGATTGGCACAATATGGTAATGCCACAGTGTGTTTGAACCTAAATGTGGCATTGATCAGCTCATCAGGTCTGATTGGGTGCCTTCGAAGGTGCCCGAACATCGGCCACTGCTGCCGCTGAATCCTCAGATGCAGGTAGAATTTTATAGTTTCTACCTGTATATCTGACGATTTAGCTCTAACATGTCTGTATTAAAAATGTCTATGTTATGTCTATTGTTACATCTATGGCCACCTTTAGTTCCTGGGTGTTTTGCATGATATTGACAGATTTTAGCAGTTAATCACTCCCATTACTGACTATGCAGATTACTGACTGCCCTAACCTTGGACTACACTTTTGATGAACCCTCTTGATACCACACTTTTGGATTCTTGCTTGTTCTTCATTGCCAGCTTCCTCTTTAGTCTTTACTATATGCTCCTGACGGTCTTGCAGCTCTGACACCAAGGAGAGCGATCTTACTCTATTTCAGCTAAATCCTCGTCATAAAATATATTAAATATGATTTAAACTTGAATAAAAATGTTTATAAATGTCAAATCTGAATGGCCATACATTTGGAGCCTTATTTATCATAATCCGAGTTTTAAATTAAATCCGAGTATTTAAATTAAAAAAGTAAAAAAAAACTAGAATCCACGATTGGACCATATTTATTTTTTAAAAAGCATGATTTTATCAAATCGGGTAAAAACACGATAACATTTAGCAAAAATCCAAATCATACGATTTTTTCCCCAGATTGCTTGACTTTTTCCCGAAAAGCCAGAATTTTTTTAAGATTAATTCTAGCGTAGACCACAGAAACTTCCAAATAGGATAGGGACCTTTCCCACTGACATATATACGACCTCGGCAGGTCTGAGATTTTGGGATTCTGACTTTTTCCATCCCTGGGGGGTAAAAACTATCTCTAAAAATGTGAGGGTTTCTTCCACTAATAATCCGGATTTTATAATTAAAAAACTCAGATTTTTTGAGTTTTTTTTTTGGATTCGGACTTTAATAAATAAAGCCCTTGGTGTGAATAGACACAACTCTAGTTAACATTCAGCAGAAACATGAGTAAAGGTTGAAGATCTACAGTTATTTACTGCAGACACTTTTGTGGTTTGTGCATAGGGAAAGAATTACAGTAGGGCTGAAATGCTTATATACTTCTCATGTTCCTTATAGGGATGAGGCCAAATCTGGAGCCATCAATTCTCTAAAACCACCCATGCAATGACATGCCGACACAGAGTTGCTCCCGGGCTTCATTTTCAGCCCTGTGCTTTCACCACCAGTTATTAAGTTTAATGTTAGCCTTCCTCATAATAAATTTACTGGTTGTTTGGGACCTGGTAATTTCGCAGCTTTGTCCTGTGAACAAGAACATTTTGTCCCTTCCTGAACATGGTTACAAGTGGCACTGACACACAGCACATCAAACACAGAACATTAAATCTGTTCTAGTCTGGACCCAATGCACACAAGCACAGCAACTATTTTGACTAGGAAATTCTCTCTGGGTATTCTAATTCACATGGAAAGCCAACACATTTTTTCGAAGTATTAAATATCTGCGCAATGAATTGGTAATTGCAGGAGGTTATTGTATGCCTGTACAGTATGTTCCAATGTTTAATCAAGATGATGTTATTGACTTCTTGCCCTGAAAACAATGTGGAATAGTAAATAAAGCACAGTACTGCTAGAAAGGAACATGTTTTCATATAATGAAGAAGAAAAATAGTGTCTCGTATACCAGTCCAACAAATGCAAGTGTAAAAGTCTTAAAGGAAAATGAAAACTAGAATCACAGGGTCAATCACTGGCACCCCACAGTGATTCTAGTAGACTTAAGTCTACTAGAGTCTGCAGCTTATTGGCCCATGTGTTGGGCCATCCAACAGGTATCCCGATTGGTTTCTGGCAGAAAGTGATTGGGCAGGGTAAATCCCATTGGATCATGGCCGCATCATTGATTCGGCCCCACGATCCGACCGCCCGTATTGGCTCCATTCTGATCATTGGGCCCTGGCGCCCATGATCGGATTAACCTGATATCGCCCACCTCAATGTTGTCACTTCGGGGAGAGATATGCTCGGATCTCCCTGTGTATGTCCACCTTTATTTCTCACCCTGAACTGCCACTTCTTCAAAAAAATACAGAAGTCTGGGGCACTTTTCCTGCGATCATCCCTATTTTGTTCCTATTGAAGTTGGATGCATGTGTAGTACAAACATTGAAGAAGAAGATCTGTACTGTGCTTCAATAACCCAGTCTGAGCAGAGGATTCCTGGTGATGAAATGTTCACAAAAAATGTACCCCCAGCCAATGCATTTTTTAAGGTAAAGGCGCACTGGCCTAGAGTAGGACACAAATAATAACTTGCCACCCGCCTACTCCACACCACAGTTCAAAGACTGCAAAGACATCGGCACTAAAAAAGGTAACACCACACACACAAGTTATAAAAAGCTATTGATGGTCAGGGCCCCCTTATAAGTTAAAAAAAAACTTTGGCGCCAGGACCCCCATAAAAGTTTTTTTGAAAAAACATTGGTGCTAGGGCCCCCTTACAAGTAAAACAATTGGGGCCCCAGAGAATATTTTTTTAAAAAAAACATTGGCGTCTAGGCCCACCTTACAAGTAAATAAAAAATTTGGAGCCCAAGAGAATATTTTTTTTAAAAAACATTGGTGCCAGGGGTCTATAGAAAATTAAAATAATACATTGGTGGCCGAATACAGAATCCGAATCCTAATATGCAAATTAGGGGTGGGAAGGGGAAAACATGTTTTACTTCCTTGTTTTGTGACAAAAAGTCATGTAATTTCCCTCCCCTAATTTGCATATGCAAATTAGGATTCGGATTCAAACTAATCCTGAACCGAATTCTGGATTCGGTGCATACCTAATTAAAATGTGTACAAATATCAGCAACCTTATATAATTCAACAGTCATTTTAATAAGACATATTCCAGCATAATGCATGAGATTGTTTTGTGTTTATAGGGACAACTTCATGATGATCTTTTCTTATTTTGAGTGGCAGAGTTAAAAGTCCACTTTAATCCACCCAAGAAACCTTGGAGAGAATAAATGGGTTACAACACAAGTATTAAATTATATTACACGCTGTCTCTGTACTTCTTTGACCATCAACAACTGCTAGTTCTGTTATCTTTACAGGTATGGGATCTGTTATCTGGAAACCCGTTATTCAGAAAGCTCCGAATTACAGGAAGGCCGCCGACCATCCATTTTAAACAAATAATTCAAAATTAAAATTATTTTCTTTTTCTCTGTAATTAGAAAACTGTATCTTGTACTTGATCCAAACTAAGATAAAATTAATCCTTTTTTTTTTTTGGCAGTAAAACATTCCTATTGGGTTTATTTAATGTTCAAATAGTTTTTTAGTAGACTTAGGGGGCTATTTATTAAAGGTTAGAGTTTTTCATTCTTTGAATGAACTCACAACTTGGATGGTTTCTAATTTAAGAAAAAAGTGGAATGGAAAAAATTATAATTCACGAGTTAGGGGTGAACAACCCGAAAACTCAAATTGTTTTTTCACTGAAAAAAACCTTATTTGATCGAGTTTTTGGGCAAAACCCTACAAAAAAAACTTGAACTTCTTCAAATAGTTCAAGGGACCTCTTCCATTGTCGCCTGCATGACCTCGACAGGTTTTAGATGGTCTATTTTCAGATTCAAGCTATTTCCAGGGTCGGGGTATAATAAATCTTGAAAACTTGAATTTTTCATGGAAAACACAACTCGAACCTTAATATATCTGCCCCTTACAGAAATTACCCGGATCCTGAAGCAAGATACAAGAAATTCTTAGAATTATTACTAATCGGACTAATGCCTTTTGTGAAATTAATGTTACAAAAAATGTTTTGCTTGTCTACTGTTTTGCCCTCAGATCTACTGCTAAAGTCTATTGCATATAGAAATACAGAGCTTAATGTGGTGCAAAAGAAGAAAACAGAATGGTATGTGTTTTTTGTCTGCATAGGAATTTTTCCCATCCAATGACTGACATTAACCTACTGTTTAGCCTACTCTGAATTTTCACTGGAGCTGCCAGTGGTCAGTGGAAGCTTCCATACGATCCATGAAGAGCAGCTGTTGAAAGTCAGACAAGTTAATAAATTACACAGTATATTGATACACTTCACTAACGCAATGGCTGGCATTTTCTCAGAACTAATTTGGCTGCCTCTATATTTTGTACACCCCCGTAACTGTTTTCTGGAAGGTAGAAAATGGTACAGCCCTCTAAAGTTACATTACTGCGTGTCTTTTAAATCTTGGAGTGAACAAAAGCCGGTACTTGTTCCTAAAACCATAACACAGTGAGATCTACTTTCCTAGTTTCCCAGAAGATTTGCTTCATTAGTCTGTGGCAGCTATCCCTAGAACCTGTCCCTGTCTGTCCAATATCGGAATTCCTTCTTTCCCCACCTAATGACCTGAATGGCCACTTAACAAGGAAACAGTTTCATAACATTGTAAAGTGACCCCCACTATAAGAATTTCTGGCCATAGTTTATTAGGAAAGTAAAGCAAAACAAGTCCAGACAGTTGCCTCATCCTAGTTCTCACTTAACTAATAAGGACACAAGTGCATTTCTCGCCTTCTCTGTGCTCTTCAAAATGCCAGTGAATTGTTGGCAGAGATCAGTAATGAATGTGGGAAAACCATTTATTGTGTTTACTGGGGAAGCATGAAACCCATTTCCTTGGTGGGAGCATTCAATGGAAATCTTTGATTTCGCTGACGGCAAGTCAATCCTCCTTGTGTACTCCTCATGTTTCACCCCAAGCAGACACACATACGCACAATCCAATACACAGGAAACCATAAACCATGCTTATGCAATGTTGGCGGTACTGTATACTGTAAATGGTCTCAGTTTTTGCTAAAAATGGTAAAGTCATGTTGACTCACGTCAACTCTCTGGAAGAGAGGTCACAAGTTTAAAAAAATGACCCCACAATTGGGAAAACCTTGAAAGCATGAAGGCATGTACCTTACTTGGGGGTCCAACCCCTTTCTTGATCGATTAAATTAGGCAATATATGCAGATTTCTCTTACTATACACATTATAGTTCTCTACATCCACCAGACATAGCCTAAAGCAGCATGTATTAGAGACATATTTTAAAAATAGATCAACATGAATGAAAGGGAATCATTTATATAGTGATTTTCTCTCATGGGACTCACATCACAGCAGGCAAGGCAACCGTTATAGGCTGGGACACCAGAAGATAAAACAACTTGTTTTGAGATCCCACATCAAAGGCTAATCACTTTTCCTTTTTTACATGTGAGCAACAGTCAGATTTAAAAGAGTTTGGGAGCTTCACTATTTTAAAAATGTTTTTATGCAACTAAAACTTGCCTCCAAGCTAGGAATTCAAAAATAATCACCTGCTTTGAGGCCACTTGGAGCAACATCCAAGGGGTTGCGGAGCAACATGTTACTCATGAGACACTGGTTGGGGATGGCTAATCTAGGCCATCACATCCTCCTTCTCCAATGAACCCTTTCACATCATGGTAACAAAAGGTAGTAAATGCTTAGATAGTGGTCAGAGGAGAAGAAAAGCAGGAAAGTGATACTGTCTGTGCTGTATCCAAGTGAGCCACTCTTCCTTACCTGGTGCTTAAATAGGTCACTCATAAAGATTCAGCAATTACTAGTCCCCCACACCATCCACTATCAGATCTAGTACTTGTACATCTGTTTGATATCTAGAATAACCAAAGGGATCATTAACACCTTGGACAGTCAGTGCTCTACACTACATTTATTATCACTGGCGTAACTATAATTAGGGGCACCCCCTCATGTACCCACGCTTGAAACAGATACTCAGATATTTTTAGATCAATCCATGACTAGGTCGTGAAAAATCCGATTACTTTATTTACCACTAGATTTGGTGGACAAGGAGGACTAGGAAGTTAAAGCATGTTCCCAGTCTGCCTTCAGCAAATCTGACATTTTTATACAGTGTTTATAGAGATGCCACTTTTCCATATTTTGTTCATCATGTTATATTTACAGAAGGGTGAAGAAGAAGGCATATATTTTGCTTGCTCAATAGAGGGGTTTAAATCTGTTGACACAGGTAGATATGCCTTTTCCTTTGCATGTGAGTCCATCTGGGCAATACTTTCCCTTTTACATTTCCCTTCTGACAAACTTTACCTGAACATTTGCCCCTTGCACCCCTGTTACCCAGATTCTTAGTATCCAGTACATTTAGGTACAAGATTCCTACTGTGAGGAGTGTAACCTATGGGGGAGGGATGTGTCCCCATAAGACAAGGGGCAGTGATTGTAGTTGATATTCCCTACTCCATAAAATGGGAGGTTCTGTCTGATAGGACTCCACTCCAGGAAAGGATGGATGCCATTAGAGAAGCATCAGAAGGCAGAAGGCTTCAGTAATAAGATTGAGCCTTAAGTTAACCAAGGCCTTAGTGAGGATGGGAGTAAGGAACCCCATAAATGAGATAAAGATAGTTGCAGTTAGAACCTGTAATGTGACATTCCATAGGGCAAATTCACTAAGATTCGTAGTTGCGCCAGGCGTAACTCCGCCGCACTTCGCCAGGCGTAGTGTCTCCAGCGCTCCGCAAATTCACTAAAATCCGAAGTTGCGCTCAGAGGTAGCGTAAGGTTGCGAAGTTGTGCTAGCGTTGATTCGCTAAGTGAAGTGAAGTTACGCTAGCGATGGTTAATTTGCATACGGCGCCAAATTCAAATTTCAATGGAGGAATACGTAGGAAATACGTAGGAAAAATTTCAATGGAGGAACTCATTGCCTCACACCAGGTAGTGACCTCAACCCTATTGTGCCTAGGCTGACTACTTCTACACCCAGCCCTGGTGCAAACCACCATCATTTTTGGGAAATTTGCACCCTGTCCTGTACTTAGCACCCTAGGCTTGGGTCTTTGTGCTAGAGAATGTACCTGCTCTTCTAAAGGGGTAGGCTGGTGGCATCATATGACTGCCCTGTGTCTGAGCACCAGATTTTTAAGATGCAGGAATGGAGGGAAGAGCTGTATTTATATGAAGAGACAAATTGGGCACAGGGGCCTAGATGCTCTAGGTGGCTTGAAAGTGTGGATGATTGTTTTGTGGTGGACTGAGAAGACAATGGAGCTATCTTCCTACCCTTGTTATTCAATAGATTACTGTCTGTTTTTCTTTTGCTTTGTTATGTTCTTGCATGTGCATGGGTAATTTGCAATCAAAGGCAGTAACTGCATGACCAAATAATATACAGATACTTGGATTATATCCCATGAAAGGTTAGTGAGCGCCTTGAAGGAATTCCGACTGCAGGAGAGGTTAAGCGATGCACAGGTGTGAATGATGTACACTGTTCTGCATGAAAGAATGTAGTGTCAGGGCTTTATATTATCTCTATTCAAAATTGAAGTTTTCACTACACAGTTCCAAGAAGAGAATGATCCCAAATGACCCTGTAAACAGAGCATAAAATGTATGAATGCCTTTACAGCTCTCATCTCATATCAACTCAAATGACGGCTGGACAAAGAAAAAAGATTTAATACCCTTAAAAAAAGAAAAGAGGACTATTTTGGTAAAATAACATAAAAAAGCCCTATTTCTCTACATAGATAAATACAGCTGTATATGTGTGTCTTTGAAGGGAGTGTGTAACTACACAGGAGAAAAGGTAAATACTAGGGCAACAATGTTCTTAAACAAGTTCCTTCAATGGAAAAGATAGGATACCTATAGATACCATATATATATATATATATATATATATATATATATATATATATATATATATACATTTTTTCACTTACAAAGTCCTTGGAGTGCAGTTTTTTGAATCAACTATGCATTAATTTTGACCTGCACCCAGGCAGACGAGGTATGGTCTCGAGATAGTATATATATATATATATATATATATATATATATATATATATATATATATATATATGCTATACACTGAAATGTACACAGAAAGTAGACAGTGATTGACCACTGCAGTTACACCATGTCTTTTGCCTTATTATTTTTATTATTACAGTAATAAATCCATATCACCCAGCCATAGTACAAGAATTTGCTACCAGAATGCACATGTGTTAGGTTAAATGAGAATCACCCCAACGTTTCTGCACACGCCTTTATCAATAGAATTCTAGAACTTTGCCTGTTTTAGTGCAAAGAGTACAAAGGCACTTATTGATCATGACTGTGCCTATAAAATACAGCTGTGCCATTGTGTACACCGGTTCTCCTAGTGCATAATGAATGGCATGCATATGGACACCCATGGACCTCCCAGGCTCCTTACATGGCTTTGTCAGTCGCACATTTTTGCAAAGTTCAAAAATGTGCAACTGATGGAAGAGAGTGGAAATATAGGTGAACAGGGTGCACAGTGGGCAACAAACATGCACTTTTTGGAGGTCATTTATTAACACTGGGCATAAACCTGTGGAATGCAAATCTATGCTTCCTTTGATCATTCTCCCTGCAGCCGGCTGAACTAATCGCTGACTGGTTGCTATATGTTACTGTCCAGGTGCACATTTGCCCACTTTTATTTCCAATGCAAAAACTGTAAAGAAATGACTCATTAAGAACGTAGTTTGTTCCAGAGTTTCAGCAGTGATACTCAACCAGTGGCTTCTGAGAAACACCTTGCTCACCAACCCCTGGAGGGTTGCTTACAGAGGCCTCAGATGCAAATTGTCACCTAATAGACTTTAATTGTACAAAAGTGGTGGTGCATTTATTCCATTGAGGATTCACATTCAGTGCTCCAATGCATGTGATATAAATAATGGTATTAGTATTCCCTTGCCCAAGTCAATTCCAATCATCATGCTACTCTACTGATGGAGTCTTTAACCAACCCATCTGCCCTGTGTCTGTGTGATCTTTAGCCCAGATGTGTACAAATCAAGTAAGTACTCTCTTGTGTAGCAAGTTAAAGGACCAGTAACATAAAAAAAAAATGTTTAAAAATTCGTTAGTGCACAACGAAAAATAAACACCAAGACAAATAAATCTTTTAAAAAGCAAAGCCTTTATTAAGAAATAACTTACAGAAAGTCCACTTCCTGTCCTCTTCAGAAACGGCGAAAAGGCGACCATCCACACTGCAGCAATCGATTTCTCCTTCCTGGATATTCACTGACAGGCATCTTCCTCCTCCCGGCGTCCAGCAACAGCTGTGTCTCTCCTTCCCCATGGATCGACTTCCCTCCTTCGCTCTCCTCACCAGCAGCTGCGGGGCACAGAGTGGGTAGTGATTTAGGAGTCGGTGTGAGCGGAGGCAGGGACGGAGCTCTAAGAAGCAGACAGTCCAGTGTAAAATACTTGTCTGCGTGTGAAATCCTTCCCATCACTTCATACAATGCGGAGAACGGCAAACAATCCTAGCGTGTCTATCAAGTGTCAATCTTTAGAGAGAACAATACTTTTTTACCATGCTATGGGCCTACAGACGCTACGCTGCAGCACTGCTACAGTAAAGGTCCCCATAGACGCGACGATTCTTCTTTGGTGAACGACTGATTTCAGCGCTGTCCGACCAATCCGTCAAATTATCATGCGGCTAGTGGGATTCGAACGATCGTACATCTTACGATTTTTCAGCCGGCATCTGTCAGAAAATTGATCGGCCAGGTTTAAAAATCTTTATCGGTCCCAGTGCAATCTATCTATGTCTGCAGAGCCAAGCAGGCAGCTACTCTTCAGTTTTGCTGAAATGGTCTTTTTAGTTGCTGGACACATCGTACATTTAAACGATCGTTTCGAGATAATCGTGGTCTCACGATAACAATTGGATCTTTTAAAAATCTTTACATCTATGGTCAGCTTTATTAAGAGCTAGAGTTATTGAAAAAAACATTAAATCAGTGGGAAACACCAAAGAACAAATTATAAAGACTAACTGAATATTGTCTTAGAATAACGCTGTCTACACTATACTAAGTTTATTCTAAATTCAATATCCCAGTTTTTGCTAAGCACTTTAATGACTAGTGACTAGAGTACTGCTATTTTGCTAGGTGCAACCAAATGTTTATGCTGGGATATCCTTATCATCTGATTCCTGCAGAGCAGCCTGATTGCTAGATACCTTGCTCTATCACTTTATGGCAATGTGAACAAATATCTTAGAGATCTATACACACAGCAGAAGCTCATTTTAAGCCATAATTATAAACTTTCCTGTCAAGATTTAAGGAAGCAATTTTGGAGCGAACAATTAAATGGATTTGACATGGACATGCTGCTTGAAAATCAATATTCCCTGAACTCTGATTCACCTGCAAGTTCAGCCCAAGTGCTGAGCTGGGAAAGGAAATGAAACAACATATATCAAAGCGAGCAGTTAATTGTGCATGATCTATGCTAATGGCGTGCGTTTGCTTTTATTCAACATCCTCAAAACCTATAAGAAGAATATTTAAAGCAAAGATGATGGGTGACCTGGTGGCCCTCCAGATTCTTTTGAACTGTCACCCAGTGTCCAACAGGCAGTGCCAAGAAATGGGAAGCAGGTGTTTCCACTGTCAGGGTTATTTATTGCAGCAGGAAAATAGCCTTGAATAGTATTAATCCCATTGTGAGGAGCTTGCCTATTGGTATTCCTATACCCAAAACTGACTCACTAGAAGCTCATTGCTCATATGGCTTGTAACACTTATACCATGTTGAGTGCTCAACTTACTCTAGATAAATGGGCAGGTTCAGTTTTAGATGGAACCACAAGTAATGTGCCTTATATAATGATGCCAGATCACTGGAGCATGGCAAGTACATCATAGTGGTTTTACTTTGTTTTACTCTCCTTGTCACTGCCCTTGTATGTAGGTGAGCTGTCCTATGGCTGTGTTTTTGACAAGTATGGCATTATATTTTAGCATGTTAGCATGTTTTTAGTGTGTCGTTTAATGCAATGCACCTTTTGCTTTTTGCATTTAAGCACTATTGCACTATTACTATTCTTATGCGCTAGTATATTGTTATTTAATGGGGAACTATCGCGAATTTGAAAATTTAATATAAGCTATAAGTAAGAAACTTTCTAAATACAACTTTCTAAATACAACCAATTAAATGTTCTGCATTGTTTCTGAAATAATCAAGTTTATATTCACTATCCCTCTCTCAGCATCTGTTTCTCTTCATTCTGTCTTCATGCAGCAGTTGGTTGTCAGATATTCATTGACAGTTAGATCTAATATATCTTATAGGGGGGCTTTCTTCTGACTCTTCCCAGCTTCCAAAAGGGAGTCACTGACCCCATCTAAAAACAAATGCTCTGTAAGGCTACACATTTAGGGGCACATTTACTTAGCTTGAGTGAAGGATTAGAATAAAAAATACTTTGAATTTCAAAGTATTTATTAACAAGTGATGAATTGAGTAAAAGCATGAGTTTTGAATCGGCCCATGTCCATTAGAACACCGATGACAATTTAAGACTAATTTCTTGACGTTTTCCTACAGATTTCCCAGTTCATTATTTCAGAGGCAATAGAAAGCCATGTGTCACACTGTCGTAGGAATCATTCTGCATTGGACTGAACCCCCAGAGACCATTTCAGTGGACCTTTCATTAATGCTACACGTGTTGCTTTTACAGCTGCCTGGATGTTGACCAAACACTGGAACGGAACATTTCTTTCTCCCTCCTACAGTTATTTATTTGAGCAAGTAATGATTGAGGACTGTTTGATGCCTATGGAATGACCCTCTTCTAGCAGGGAAAAAAGAGTTGTGAATGCAGTTCTAAAACGTCTGAAAATTATATATACATGGGCAGCTATAAACACAGGTCATTATTTCTGTTTATTCATGGAGTTGCATTACATCTTATACAACCAGTGGGCATCAACTTTGTATTGATTAGGCTAAATATGACTGTCTGGTACATTTTATTGAGACATGGTTAACCTCCTGAGTGTCAGATCAAGAAGTGACTCCGTTGGATTCTTTTTCTGTGTTTTGTATGCATAGGACAACAGAGGCTAATAAAGCAAAAGGCAGTGGCATTTGTTTTATGGTGAATACTAAGGGGCAGATTTATTAAGGTTCGAACTGTGTGTTCCACAAATTTTTTTAAAAAAACTCAATCCTTTCAAGACTTATTTTACCCCGACCCTAGAAATAGCTTGGATCCCGAAAATACACCATCTAAAACCTTTCGATGTGATGTAAGAGTCAATGGCTGAGGTCCCTTGAACCATTTGAAGATGTTTGTTTGGAGGGGTTTGCCCCAAAAACTCAATCAATTTGAGTGATTCAAGTTTTTTTCCACCAAAAACTCAATCAACTGGAGTGATTCGAGTTTTTTCCACCAAAAACTCAATCAATTTGAGTTTTTGGGTTGTCTGACATCAGTGGTAGGAAAGCTTTTCGAAGGGTTAATAAAGGATAAGATACTGGACTTCATAGCAAATCACAATACTATGAGTTTGTGCCAGCATGGTTTTATGTGTAATAGATCTTGCCAGACTAACTTAATTTCTTTTAATGAGAAGGTAAGCAGGGACCTCGATTCTGGGATGGCAGAGGATGTGATTTACTTAGACTTTGCTAAAGCATTTGATACAGTGCCACACAAAGGGTTACTGGTTAAATTAAGGAATATTGGCCTGGAACATCGTATTTGCATCTGGATAGAGAACTGGCTAAAAGAGCAGGGGACCTTTTTACCCATAAAGAGGATCTCTGCACCAGAGGCCACCCCTTCAGACTAGAAGAAAAGAACTTTCATTTGAAGCAACGTAGGGGGTTCATCACAGTCAGGACATTGAAGTTGTGGAATGCACTGCCGGGTGATGTTGTGATGCTGATTCAGTTAATGACTATAAGAATGGCTTGGATGATTTTTTGGACAGACATAATATCAAAGGCTATTGTGATACTAAACTCTATAGTTAGTATAGATATGGGTATATATAGTTTATGTGAAAGTAGGGAGGGGTGTGTTTATGGATGATGGGTTTTCATTTGGAGGGGTTGAACTTGATGGACTTTGTCTTTTTTCAACCCAATTTAACTATGTAACTATGTAACTATGTATTGGCAAACATGGACACAGCAGAGACAGTCTCCATTGGCTCACTTTTAAAGTCCGTAATTTTATGTAAGTCTTGTCACATACAATGTGTGTCATTCTGATGTCAATACATCTCCACTCTATCCTGGTACTGCCATGGGTGTAAAAACAGTGTGCCGGGGCCCCTACTAGAAAAATTATTTGCAGGGCCCAATTCGCTGTTGTTATGCCCCTGCCAGTACCAGGATAGAGTGGAGATGTATTGCCACCAGAATGACACACATTGTATGTGACAAGGCTTACATAAAATTACGGACTTTAAAAGTGAGCCAACTGAGACTGTCTGTGCTGAGTCCATGTTTGCCAATGAACTTAATGCCCATTTGAGGCTGTAAAAGCCATTGCTATTGGAGCGAATGATGTCCATGAGACTCTGCAAAGGGTTAATATAAGGAAAGTGACAGGGCCGGATTGTATTTCTGGGTGTTTGTTCCAATACTGTGCTCATCAGCTGACTGGAGTTTTTACATCCATCTTCAATTAGTCTTTGGCTCAAGCTGTGGTCCCTAATTGTTTTAAAAAAAAATATTAATTAAATATAAATGTGACCCACTACAATTTGCTTATTGCTCAAATAGATCAACAGAGGATGCTATTTCTTATGCTTTACATACTACGCTCAACCATGTGGACAAGAAACTTGGAAATTATATGAAGCAACTATGTATTGATTATAGTTCAACCTTTAACACAATAGTTCAATATAGATTGGGACTAAATAGTCGCTTGTGTGCCTGGGTTTTTCATTTTTAATGGGAAGATCACAGGTGGTGAGAGTTGGTAGTTGTGTTTCTAAAACTATCATACTGAATACAGGTGCTCCACAAGGATGTCTACTTAGTCATTTGCTCTTCACCCATGATTGTATGGCCATACCCAACTCTAATTCCACAGCAGTGTTGGGCTTCATCTCCAATAATGATGAGTCAGCTTATAAGGTGGAGGTGGAGAATCTAGTATCATGGTGTCAAGAGAATTGTCTTTATATGAATGTCAGCAAACTAGTTGGTTAGGAGTTGGTGGTGGAATTTACTAGGAAATAGCAGAGGTCTTACTCCAGGCTTACTATTGGTGGGGCTGCAGTAGAGAGGGTGAATAGTTTTAAATATTTAGTAGTACAGATTTCTGAGGACCTGACATGGTCTGAACATAGTCAAGCACAGTTTAAGAAGGGGAGGCAGCATCTCTATTATTTAAGAAAACTGGAGTTTCAGCAGAAATTTTAAAGACTTTTTATATTAGTGCAGTGGAGAGTGTCCTGACAGAATATCATATCATGGTTTGGGAATTGTGGTGTACAAGATCTTAATAATTTACAGCGGGAGATACATGGGCCGGAACGTTGAACTAGATTCGCTTTACCATCACTAGAAGACATTTATGTAAGGAGATGTAGAGTTAGAGCATTCAGAATTATTAATTATAGAACTCATCCTTGTAATTATCTGTTTAACTTATTAAACTCAAGAAAAACTTTTTAGGAGTCTTAGGGGCTGATTCACTATGGGTCGAATATCGAGGGTTAATTAACCCTCGATATTCGACTAGGATTTAGCGCAGAAAATTCGATCGAACGATCGAAGGCTAATTCCTTCGATCGAACGATTAAATCCTTTGAATCGAACGATTCGAAGGATTTTAATCCAACAATCGAAGGAATATCCTTCGATCAAAAAAAGTTAGGCAAGCCTATGGGGACCTTCCCCATAGGCTAACATTGACTTCGGTAGCTTTTATCTGCCGAACTAGGGGGTCGAAGTTTTTTTTAAAGAGACAGTACTTCGACTATCGAATGGTCGAATAGTCGAACGATTTTTACTTCGAATCCTTCGATTCGAAGTCATAGTCGTAGTCGAAGGTTGAAGTAGCCCATTCGATGGTCGAAGTAGCCCAAAAAAACCTTCGAAATTCGACGTTTTTTTTCTTCAAATCCTTCACTCGAAGTTAGTGAATCAGCCCCTTAAGGTCAGAACAGAGAGGTTTAGAAGAAGTTTTTATCTTCATATGAATATGAATATATATTTTTTACTTTTTGGATATTTTAGATGCTGTTACCCTCTTTTTGCTGTGTTTTGTAAATAATTTGACACATTGCACTATAATACATATTTTCTTTTATTTAAACATTTTATTCAAGTTTCATAATAAACAAGTAAAATCAAAATGACATGCAGTCTTGAGAATGGCACAATAGACAACTTGTCCTTAGTAAACGGAGGACTTTAGTATATATTGTTTAAATGTATGGATATTGTTAGTGTTGCAGAGTAGGACATTTAGAATGTATTTTCATATTATAAGCATAATGCATCTGTGTTTTTGAAAAATATGGTACTAAATTTTATTTATTATATATTTAGTATGTATTGTTTAATGCATTGCACTGTCATTGTTTGTTGTATTTAAAAAGTATTGTTTATTGTATTTGTTGTATTTAAACACTATTGCGCGACATGCACGAGTATACTGTTATTTAAAAAAAATAAACAGTTTTGGAATGATCAAGGTACAGGTTGTAATTGTATAACTTTGTATGTGACAAATAAAGGAGTCTATGTATCAATCTATCGATCTATCTATTTAATTATTTGGAAGCCATCTAAGAACTGTATATTTCTGCATATTTTTCATCCTAGTCTTATATGTAGGGATGCACCGAATCCAGGATTCGGTTCGGGATTCGGCCAGGATTCTGCCTTTTTCAGCAGGATTCGGATTCGGCCGAATCCTTCTACCCGGCCGAACCGAATCCGAATCCTAATTTGCATATGCAAATTAGGAGCGGGGAGGGAAATTGCGTGACTTTTTGTCAGAGAACAAGGTAGTAAAAAATGTTTTCCCCTTCCCGCCCCTAATTTGCATATGCAAATTAGGGTTCGGATTCGGTTCAGTATTCGGCCGAATCTTTCACGAAGGATTCGGGGGTTCGGCCGAATCCAAAAAAGTGGATTCGGTGCATCCCTACTTATATGTATTGCGTAACAAATTTTTCACATTATAATTATTCTAAAATGTGAGGATCAGCCTTGGATAAATTCCCAGATGATGCTGAACAACAACTCATGCTATTGCCAAACATCCTAATGATAGTAAAAATTAGAACTAAACAGTAAAGGTGGCCGACTTTCGGCCAGATCTCAATCGGGGAAGCCCATCGGGGGGCCCCATACACAGGCCAATAAGCTGCTGACTCGGTCTGTCGGCAGCTTTTATTGGCCCTTGTATGGCCACCTTAACTGGAGAGACACAGATTGGATAACTATGCATAATCGTTGTAGGTTTTCGATATATCTTCAGAGTAAAGGTGGCCATACACGGGCTGATAAAAGCCGCCAACAGACTGAGTCGGCAGCTTATTGGCCCATGTATGGGGCCCCCCGACGGGGCTGCTGTCGGTTCTGCTGCTCCCTGGTCCACTCATCTTCAAATTTGTAGTAGGGTTTCCAAAATCTTGTTATTCTGTCTCTGAGAAAAAAAAATATTAATTTTTACAAACTAAAGTAAAATCGAATCTGTTTTTAATTAGTTGATCTCTTTGTACGAAATCTTCCGTTGGACATCTGCATAAATGTTGGTGAAATATAAATTGCACATATTGACGGAGCTTCTAGGTCTTCTGCCCCCGGGACACTGATCTTCAAATTGAAGTATCTTACCCAATCCATAGTCATGAAGTGGGCTTTCAAAAATCTTATTATTCTGTCCCCATCTGAAGACAAAAACATTGATGTGCACAGACCAAAAAAAGAACTGTAATCTACTTTTTATTCTTTAAACTTCTAATAGAATCTTCCATTGGGCATTTACATAAATGCCCAATGGAATCTTAAAATGTTTCCATTTTGCAATTCTGTCTTTTCATCTCTGCTTTTTCTCAATGCTTTTAGCGCTAAATATCTAATGATGGCATATAAAACCCAAGAGCAAGGCTCCCAGCAGAGTGAGGGCCTTGGTATATTCCCTGTGCACATTCCAGTGTGTATTTACAGAGGTAAATTGGAAATTCCACCGGAGGCTGTTACAATTACCGTGACCTTGAAACTTTGCAAATGCACATATAGATGGAGCTCAGGGTATTGCAAACAAACACGGACTGTACATATAGGCGCGTGAGTTCACAATATGGTATTCACTTTACTTTTAGGAAAATGTAATTATTTGTACTTATATAGACATGCCATACTGAAGTTATTTCCCAGTGTAACAATGAGAGTCCATTAGCCTGCACTGCTAAATGGATTTTGTATCTAGACATATTCACATTCACAGTAAAGAACTTTTTTTTCCAAAGTAGTAGCTAATGGTGGTTTAGAACAAGCAAATAAGGGAAATTCTTTTTTTGCATAATGTCTCCACTATTTTTTAACTTGTCAAAGGATTGAATAAAAATGTAGGGAACTTTGAGCCTATTGCTGTGTTTTTATTCCACTGCACACACATTTAACCAGCCAACTAAGATACTGTATAAGAGACATATTATGGGACATAAAGTCATCCTAATAACTCTCCTCAGAAACATAAATACCCCCAATATAAGAAGCCAGTATTTTAGTTTGTATTTTAAATAAGACTAGCATATCCATTGTATCCATTGTGCAGCTATAGGATCCATTTTTAATCCTATTTTTTAAAACAGTCCAAAATAGAAAAAAAATGAGGGCACACTGCCTCATAAACTAAAAACAACTGTTTATTGTATCATAAAAAACGCCTAAGATTTATCTTTGCCTGGTCAGGCTGACCTTTCATTTGACCTATGATTGGATCATACTGGAGGCCTGTGGAGATGTTGGGGGAGCACCACACTGGTGAGCCAATGCTGTTTTAGTCCAATGGGCTCTTTAGTCGGGTAGGCCACTTGGAGGGCCCTGTAGGTCAATAAACTGTCAACTAGTTCCAGAGGGGCCAAACTTAATTTGTTCATAAAAGGCAAGGACATTTGTCTGATGTGAGCCAACCTGTTATAACTGAATTACTGTGCTACAAAGTGGGAATAGGTTCTTTGCAGCCCTGGGTGCACACTGAACCCTCTGCCAGGGTGCCAACCCCTCATCTCGCACCTTCTTCAGTTTAACCAACTGACGTCACTGCTTTCACTCGTGAGCTGAGGATTTGTTTCTCTTTTTTTAAAACCTTTATTTATTTTTAATTTATTTTAAAGGGGTTTTTGAACAGCCTTCTACGCCTTAAAAGGGTGGTTTACCTTTTATTATGTTATAGAACATCCAATTCTAAGCAACTTTTCAATTGGTTTTCATGATTTATTTTTTATAGTTTTATATTCATTTGCCTTTTTCTTCAGAAACTTTGCAGCTTTCAAATGGGTGCGCTGACTCCTTTTTTAAAAAAACAAATGCTCTGTAAAGCTACAAATGTATTGTTATTGTTACTTTTTATCACTGATCCCTCTCCTATTCATGTTCCAGTCTCTTATTCAAATCAATGCATGGTTGCTGGGGTTATTTGGACCCTAGTTACCAGATTGCTTAAGATGCAAACTGGAGAGCTGCTGAATAAAAAGCTAAATAACTGAAAAAACACATATAATAAAAAATGAAAACCAATTACAAATTGTCTCAGAATATCACTCTCTACATCCTACTAAATGTTATTAAAGGTGAACAACCCCTTTAATAAGAGACTACAATTGACTTTACAGGTATGAGACCTGTTGCCCAGAATGCTCGGGACCTGGATAACTGGTCTTTCCATAATTTTCTCTGTGAACCCAATAGGATTGTTTTGCTTCCAATAAGGATTAATTATATCTTAGTTGGAATAAAGTAAAAGCTACTGTTTTGTTATTACAGAGAAAAACAGAAAACATTTTTAAAAAGTGAATTATTTGCTTAAAATGCAGTCCATGGGAGATGGCTTTCCAGTAATTTGTGGATAACAGGTTTCCAGACAATGGATCCCATATTAGTATAGAGTTACTGCAAGAGAACATATTCCCATTTATGTATAAGAAGTACAGCTACTTTACTCCAGTCTGTAGAGGGATGTCTCTAAAGATTTCTTTATATTGCATCAGGATCAGCAGATTAATTTAAATTCAATTTGCCTAAATGCATTTAGACAATGCCGTGAGGTAATCCTTCTATACAATGTGCAGTCAAATAGCCATTGGCTGTTTCAAGGCTTATTCAATGCAGTTGCTTATAATCCCTTTAAACAAACATATTTTAATTAACAATGAAGAACAGTGGATTGAATTGGCTTGAAATTTTCTCTAATTTCCAACCTCTAGTCAGATACATTAACTAAAGCAATCATTCCGTACAATTACACTCAAATGACAGTCAAGGGTGGGGTTGATGTTATAATGTGGAGCAGGGCCAGCAATTTATTGTTTTGTCTCATAAATCATTTCTGGGATAGAAAGTGATTTAATGGTGGAAGCTGGATTTGGATTAGGGGAGTGCTTGGCTTGTTTCTCATGTCAACTTGCGCAGGTCCTTTCCCAAACTATAATCTGGGAACCTCTAATTACATGATTGCAAGCTCTGTACCACAGGAACTCTGTGTAAATATTGTGCACATTACAACACACAATTTGAAGTCAAGAGAAAAAAATAGTTTTTGCTCTGGCTTGTTTACAACCCCGACTTGACTAATACACATGATAACATATTAAGCAAGGCTGAAAGAGGCACAGTTGAAGCAAATTCAACCTTTTTCAACCACGTAACTGTTAGCTATGAATAGGCAATAAAACTCATCCAAAATCTTAATTGGGGGGATAAGTGATTCCTCATTCCGAAGAGTAATTAGACCAGACTAGGGATGTAGCGAACTGTTCGCCGGCGAACTAGTTCGCGCGAACTTCGACTGTTCGCGTCCGCCGAATGTTCGCGAACGTCGCGCGACGTTCGCCAATACGAGTTCGCGTTCGATTCGAACAAAAATCGTTCGACCATTCGACCATTCGATTCCTTCGACCGCTAAAATCGAAGGATTTTCGTTCGAATCGAACGATCGAAGCCATTCGATCGAATGAAATCATTCGATCGAATGGCTTCGATCGTTCGATTCGAACGAAAATCCTTCGATCGAACGATTAAAATCCTTCGATCGTTCGAATCGAACGATTTTGCGGATGTTCGAAGTTCGCGAACTGTTCGCGAACTGTTCGCATTTTTGCCGGTGTTCGCGAACGGCGTTCGCGAACACATAAACGGCAGTTCGCTACATCCCTAGACCAGACCAGGGATATTCTAGGCTGAATTGTAAAGTGGCATAATAACCTGGGTGGCAGGGTGCAAGCAGTGGGGAAGGAAGTGGGAGCAGTGGGTGGGCCACCCCACTATCAAATGTGAATGCAGGACAATATCTTGTTTATCCTTCCTTCAGCTTGCTGCAGTTCAGTTTATTATTCATAAGTGCCCTTAGTTCCTGTACCATCACAGTTTAACCATATTTTGTACCATTAAAAGAACAGTAACATCAAAAAAGAAAAGTGTTTTAAAGTAATACAAATATAATGTAGTGTTGCTCTGCACTGGTATAACTGCTGTGTTTGCTTCAGAAACACTACTATTGTTCATATAAATAAGCTGCTGTGTAGCAATGGGGGCAGCCATTCAAAGAGAAAAGGCTTTACACAGCAGATCAGCTCTGTAGAACATAATGGTGTTATCTGTTATCCACTATTTAACCTGTACCATAATTAGATTTCCACCATTGTTACACAGCAGCTTGTTTATATGAACTACAGTAGAGTTTCTAAAGCAAACACATCAGTTTTACCAGTGCAGAGCAACAGTACATGATATTGTCATTAAAACTTTAAAACACTAATTTTTTGGTGTTACTGTTCCTTTCAGGTATGCATCGAATCCACTATTATGGATTCGGCTGAACCCCTGAATCCTTCACAAAAGATTCGGTCAAATGCAGAACCAAATCGGAATCCTAATTTGCATTGGATGCATTACCATCCATTTTGCATATGTAAATTAGGGGTGGGAAGGGGAAAACATTTTTTACTTCCTTGTTTTTTGACAAAAAGTCATGCAACTTTCCTCCCCAAATTAGGATTTGGATTCAGTTCGGCCGGGCAGAAGGATTTGGCTGAATCCTGCTAAAAAAGGCCGAATCCTGGCCGAATTCGGTGCATCCTTAGTTCCTTTTTTTTTTTGCATTTTGTGAAACACAAACGTTAAAAAAGGAAGAAAAAGGGGAAGGAAAAATAAGGAACAGTGTACAACACACATGAATTTGTCTTAGTTCCTTTAAGTGTAAAACTGCTCTTATTTTTAAATT
Organism: Xenopus petersii; assembly: GCA_038501925.1. Classification (NCBI taxonomy): domain Eukaryota; kingdom Metazoa; phylum Chordata; class Amphibia; order Anura; family Pipidae; genus Xenopus; species Xenopus petersii. The sequence goes on along the minus strand of CM076672.1, from coordinate 209,668,859 downwards.
CCAAGTGCATTAACATCTATTTTGTATAAATTATGCTCTATGAAATACTACGTGTGTATTAATGCATTGCACAAACATACCAGAAATACTGTTGTTCAATTAGTAGTGTATCTCTCTCTCTCTCTCTCTCTCTCTCTCTCTCTCTCTCTCTCTCTCTCTCAAATTAAGCAAAGAGCGCTATAAAGACATATAATTCTAAAGAGGTTGTTTATGCATAAATAATGCTGGTGTTGCAGAATCCATCTCTTCATCTAAGGTTATATGATATCATCTTTTTCCTATAGCAAAAAGGGAAAGTTGTGCTCAAATACACAAGTACAATCGAAGTGCAACTGATCTGGCCAAATTATCTACAAACATACAGAAGAGAGGGAATTGATCAATGCACATCTCTACTTAACTGACCAGAACTGTATGGGGGGGGGCAATGCTGCATTCTGGGTAAAAAAACAAGGTGAATTGACTTTACCCACTGCACTTGTGTAAGTAAATGACCCTTTCCATGTTCCTATTCAAAAGGGAAAGGAAAGTGGCTGCCTTCAAACAAGGACATTTGATCATCACAGACCATCCTGAGAGGACCACAAGGATCAAAACGCTGTGTGTGCCGTGTCCTTGAAGCACTCCATGAAAATGAACGCTTACATAACCTGCCAGCATATATATATGAAAACAGACATATACTGTTCTTTGGTTTTACACAATGTTAAAAAGTTAATAATTACTTTCGTTGCACAATAGAATTTTAATTTATTTCATACATTTAATTAACTTGTTTACTTAATGAAGGAGCTGGCAGCAGGATACCGCATCACAAAGATACACACAGAATGTTCCTTTGTACCTGCTTAATAGAGGTTCTGTCCTCCTTGCGTGCTAATGAAACATTTGCAGCAGATTATGAGATGTTAGTATTAGGAACAAACAAATTCCCCAGAAGTACTTCTGCACACATGAGCAACCAGTTCCAAAGCCATGCAGATCTCTCAAATAAATATACTAGAATGTATCTTATGACTTGCCAGTCTGGCTTTATTTGGATAAAATTAAACAAATCCTACTCTGACAGTCATACTATTACAATAATTACAATTATTATTATTATTTCCATGCTTTAAGCTTAGTAATAATACCAGTGTCTGTGCATTTGACTGCAATATGATACATTTCAAATACACTCCTGATACGTTGTAAACTTGCCAACTCGCAGCACTGCTTCCTCCAATCATGTGACCCAACGTGATGTAACAATAGTGCATTTGACTGCACTTTTCAAAATATTCTATATAAAGGTATTATTCTAGACCAGTGCTCCTCAACCAGTGACTCGTGAGCAACATGTTGCTCTCCAAACCTTTGGATGTTGCTCTCAATGACCTCAGGGACAGGGACCCCCTGTTCTAGACAGTAGTGCAAGTAAGAAAGGGTCTCAGAACATGACCAGTAAACTACAATTTACAATGCCAGAGCCATTTCTTTGCCATCATTGGTGATGCCATGAAAATTTACCTAAGATGCAACCAATGAGCAGGCAAGCATCAGCCAGTATAAAAACATCAGTTGTTATGGTAAAGTACAGGCATAGGACTTGTTAGAATGCTCAGGGCCTGGGGTATTCCAGAGAAGGGGTCTTCCCATAATTTGGATCTCCTTACTTTGTCTGGTAAAAAATCAATTCAATATTAAATAAAATATATAAGGTTGGTTTACCTCCAACAAGGATTAATTCTATCTTAGTTGGGATCAAGTACAAGGTACAGTGCTATTTTTACCGAGAAAAGGGAAATAATTGAAAAAAAATATAATTATATGTTTAACATGGAGCCTATGTGAAATGTCCTTTCCATAATATGGAGCTTTCTGGATAATGGTTTCCGGATAAAGGATCCCCTACCTGTATTTGTCTGATGGCCAAATCCAAACAGATGTATACCATGCAGCTGGACATAGGGTGAAATCATATCGTTCCATTCATTCGAGGGAGTGAAGGAGAGCTGCAGCTTACCTGCATACACAGACATTATAGTAAAAATCAACCAAACTACCCAACCAAATCTGGGCATATATCCAGGCCTAATCCCTGCCTTCAAATTTTACCAGATAGGAGATTATAAGGAAGAATATATCATGGAAAGAGGAGAGGAGAGGAATGGGAAGAACTGAATTGTTTGACAACCTTTGTAAATATATACAGAAAGTATTGATGAATATGCTGATGGGAAGATATTTGTAGTTTAGTGATAAAAAAAAACCTCGGGCAAGGGCTTGACCCAAAACGTAGTGGTTTTACACTGCTAATTAAAAGAACACTTGCAGTTTGAAACTACTGCCTTGAAGCTGTTCATTCATTCTTTTATGAGAATTATCCTAAAAAAACCTTATTCTGAATGTTCCTAAGAGATAATAAGCTAGATGTAATGTAATGAGGGCAAGAATAATTGTCTTGGTGGAATCTTGCGCAAAGGATGCTTTTATGTTGGATGTGGAAGGGATATGGAAGGGAGGGAATGGCAAGGGCTAGTGAAAGTATCATAAAAGAGCCCAGGAATAATGAAATTTGTGGTCAATTGGTGCAGAGGGGATACCCACAGCCACTGCTTCCTTCAGTTTAACACGTGCACCCTTTTTTTTTGGGCACCGGAGCATGACGATCATCATGCACGACATGAAATTCAAATATTTAAAGGGCTCTCAAACCTACTACTCATTGCCCAGCGTAGGTCTATTTTCATAGTTCCCGAGTGCTATTTCTTGCTAGTCTTGCCTGTTCATAATCTTGCCTGTCCCTGACCATTCCTAGTTTGCTGCCTGTCCTGACCTTTGCCCGTTTATTGACTACTCTCTTGGATCTCGATTTTGTACTTCACTACTGTTGTGTTTGACCCGCCCTGTGACCTCGACTACTCTCTTGTCTCCTGATTTGGTACTGCTCAGTCTGTTTGGTATTGACCTGGCTTGTCCCACAACCACGCTCCTTTTTCAAAGTTTGGTCCCTGTGTCTGCCCAGAACTCTCCCCCTGGTCGTCTCACTATTAGACCTAGAGGAATTCAAGAAGCGGAGGGCTCCTCCCAAATCAAAAGGCAGCGGTTATAGGCAGGCGAGTAAGCCAAGGCCGGGACCTTTGGGTTTGCTCTGGGTTTGGGATTCCTTATGTAACAGAAAGATAAGAAACGTTGGAAGGGGCTGGAGATATGGTTATTATTTCAGCATGTAAATGTTAAGCAAGGTTGTGTGTATGTTGATGACAACTGAGTTGAGTCTGCTGAAAAGTAAGAGAAACTGAATGTATCAGATAAATGGGCACCAAATTAGTAGTGTGAGAGAATACATGAAAGGAAAGATACGGTTGCACGGCAAAGGCCAAGAGCAGATTTAATAGATGAACAGAATGTGGCAGAAAGGGCAAGAAGAAATTTGAATCGAAAAGAGTTTGCTAAAAGCATAACATTTGGAACTTGTTTAGGGCAGTCTTAGTGAACAGTTGTAGGAAAAAACAATTTCCACAGGCTTGAGAAAGCACATTATGTAAGGAAATGGGATAGACTGCTCTTTCAGGAGCACACAAGTAATGGAAAGAGGATGTTAGTTTAGGAGAGAAAGGCTGGGTTATGCAAGGGATTTCTTGGGATTAGAATGTCTAAGGCAAAAATGACAGAACTACACCACAAAAATAGAACTATAATGCCAACAAATCATAGAATAGTGAGGCATGGAAAGATTTAAGGAGCTGAAAAGAAATGGGGTCACGAGGGGGTATTGAGAGGGATTTAGATGACAACATTTTATCTTTGTTAAATAATTCACCATGTAGATTCTGTGTTGTTTGACAAGGATAGATTACTGGATACAGAAAACATTCCTGCTCTTTATATTCACATTTGTAAGTAAACAAGAGCTCCTGCAATGCTCATTTAATAACAGGCAATACTTAGAACCTTTCCATCTTTCCACTGAATTTTTATGAAATGCCTCAAGGACATGGCACATGCATTGTTTGCATCACCAAGGTCCTCTCGGGGAAAAGGAGTGCATTGGAATAGATAAGACTATAAAGATTGAATGGCTAAAAAAGGGTCCAATAGTATCAGCGCAGACCCTATTGACCTTGACTGCTTTTACTTGGTGAAGTTTTGTATTAGAGATTTTTTTGTTGTTTTTACACTTAATAAATTCAAATTTTTAAACAAATTCAAAAAACACAAATTTGTAGAGTAAAAATAAGATTTGTGAAAAAGAAAAAATAAAATTTTAGTAAATCAGCCCCTTGTTTTAATGCAGATGGGATAAGATGAAGTTTCAGGTTATAAGCTCCTGGGTAATAGGTCTGTGAAAAGAAAGAGCCCTGGTGTGCTTTGATAGGTAAATCTAGTCCATGGCCTATTGTTTCATTACATGATTTGTGACAATAAAAGTATTTGTTAAAAACCTTATCATGGATTTTAGGCTTGTAGGCAGAGGTGCACCTGTCATAAAGGCTATACTAGACTTCTTCACGATTCTCACCATTTTTTCCATGTCTATGTCAGACCACTGAACTCATTACTCACCAAAATTATAGCACTATGAAATAAACAGTCCAACCCCCAGAGGCAGTTTGAGTCCCTGGAAACTGAAACCGCGTGAAGTAGACCAAATCTGCCTAAAATGGTTGTTTACAAGAAGTTCCCAACAGATTAAACTCATTCATGGTCGATGTGGACCGCACACACGGTACTTACTGAGTGGGCAGCTAATGGAAACAAACTGAAGGAACAACATAATAACAACAGTAACCATTCTGAGCTAGACTGTTATAAGATAAAAAATACATTTTTTATTACTGTTTTAGATGTGATGATATAGGATCTGCAATATTTGGTATTTTTTTCTGGTGGGATGTCCGATATAAACATTAAGCGCAAATGATTGATGGGCGAATAAATTCACCATGCATGGATTCGCTGGGAATTTCTGCATTTTGCCGCCTGCAAATAAATTCACAAAACTGGAAAAACTGGAAGAATCCACTGCGACAAATAAAATTGTTGCGCGTCAAAATTGTCACGCGTCAAAATTATTCAGCCACTCATTAACACCCATGAGCCAATGACTAAGTGCCCTGTAGGGGTGCAAAACGCATAGGGTGGATGGAGATGCAGATATATTTTTAACTTTTCTATAAATAAAATAATTTTTTAACTGAACTCCTTTGGTCCTGTCGATCCGTTTGAGTGCCGGTCAGCCCTGTCTTTTCGACATATCCTTTATAAAAAAAAATTGTGGCTCGCGTCAAATTAACTTTTGCACATTTTTTGTCCGTTTCCCAAATTTTTTGTCGACACAAAACGGGTCAGATTCGTCCATCATAAGTTCATCCATAAAGCCTTTGAAAATGGAAACAGTATTAGTTTCATAAATATGTATAAAGGAATATATACAGAGGAAGAGGATGAAATGATATTCTGTGCACAGCATAATCCGTATTATATTTTACAATGTTCTTTACATACAAAATAGTTGTCTGTTAAATATAACCATATACATTTTCTAGGGATGCACCAAATCCAGGATTCAGCCTTTTTCAGCAGGATTCGGCCGAAACATTCTGCCCAGCCAAACCAAATCCGAATCCTGCATATGCAAATTAGGGGCGGGAAAGAAATTGCATGACTTTTTTTCACAAAACCAGGAAGTAAAGAATGTTCTCCCCTTCCCACCCCTAATTAGCATATGCAAATTAGGGTTCGGATTCGGTATTTGGCCGAATCTTTCGCGAAGGATTCCGCGGTTTGGCCGAATCCAAAATAGTGTATTCGGTGCATCTCTAACATTTTCTTATAAATCAGTATTTAAAAAATATTTTCCAAAGAACAGAATGCTTTTCCCCTTCCCACCCCTACTTAGCATATGCAAAATAGGGTTCGGATTCGATATTTGGCTGAATCTTTCGCGAAGGATTCCGTGGTTTGGCCGAATCCAAAATAGTGTATTCAGTGCATCTCTTACATTTTCTTATAAATCAGTAATTAAGAAATATTTTCCAAAGAACAGAATGCTTTTCCCCTTCCCACCCCTAATTAGCATATGCAAATTAGGGTTCGGATTCGATATTTGGCCGAATCTTTCGCGAAGGATTCCGCGGTTTGGCCGAATCCAAAATAGTGTATTCGGTGCATCTCTAATATTTTCTTATAAATCAGTATTTAAGAAATATTTTCCAAAGAACAGAATGCTTTTATGGATGTAGATCATATGAGACAACATCACTAAAAGTAGACCTTGTATTAGTAAAGTATGGACACTCCTGGTTTACATGATTTTATAGTAGACTTAAGGTATGAAGATCCACATTACGGAAAGATCCCTTATCCGGAAAACCTCAGGTCCCAAAACTGTATTTATTTTCCTTTTAAAAAGAGGAAGACTGTTAGGTTCTGATGGGCTATCAGCACAAAACAATAGTAAATGACATTAGTGACTCCACAACTAAAAGCATTACATGTCATAGGGTGGTCCGTAAATCATGCTGAAATTATGGATGGTACTGTTGAACTGACAAGCAGCTAATGCAAGAAGGGTCAGTAAAGAAGGGTCACCATGTCAAGTATGCAGCCATACATATTATAGGAATGGTTTATGGGAACTGGAATAAGGGCATTACAGGAAGGGGATAGGGACAGGGTAATGGTAATCTGATATGGCCGGTCATTTGTACAGAGACTCTTCCAATACTATGGATCTCAATAAGAGGATTCATCAATTATATTATGTAGGTTTTTATGACAAACCAAATAAAGAAGAATAAGGGGCAGATGTATCAAGGGTCGAATATCGAGGGTTAATTAACCCTCGATATTCGACTGCCAAATTAACGATTAAATCCTTCAATTCAAAGGATTTTAATCCATCGATCTAAGGATTATCCTTCGATCAGAAAATTGTTAGCAAGCCTATGGGGACCTTCCCCATAGGCTAACATTGGCCTCGGTAGGTTTTAGGTGGCGAACTAGGGGGTCGAATAAATTTTTAAAGAGACAGTACGATTATCGAATGGTTGAATAGTCGATTTTTAGTTCGAATCATTCGATTCGAAGTCGAAGGTCGTAGTCGAAGGTTGAAGTAGCCAATTCGATGGTTGAAGTAGCCAAAAAAAACATTCGAAATTCGAATTATTTTTCCTCTATTCCTTCACTCGAACTTAGTGAATGGGCCCCCTTATGTTGCAATGCTAAAGGGCAAATGCATAAGAATAAAGGGAGGTTGTTTGTCACTAGAGTAGTACTAAGCAGTACAAACTCTGTGAAGCAAGGTCAAGGTACTTCATGTGATTGGATAGAGCAGTAGGCAACAATATTTATTTTTCCTGTATAGGAAGTCTGCTGTACCTGTGTGGAGCTTGCCATCACATCATTGTCATCATCAGCCCTCAAGCATGAGAACATCTTCCTTTACCACACACAGGTCTCAAATGAAAAGCAGGAATACCTTGTTCTAGGGTCATCAAGTGACTGAATGCTACTTTATTTTGGAACTTACTTGAGATCGACAATTCTGGCTTTCCCAAAGGCAACAATAGAGGGATATGGCTGTAATAACTTAACATGGTGGGAAAAACATCTGAGGTAGATTCATTGTCAGTAAGGTTCTTCTAACCAAATTCTGCCCATCTTTTGATTACAGCATGAAAATATATTGCCATGGATGGTCCCTCTAAATCTAAAAACAAGGTTTCTAAAGAATTTTATATAATTGTATTATCCATTGCATATTATAAAGTTGTCATTTGGCCAGATTGAGCATTGTTTCTGGTACAACCTATTTCCTGGGATTCCTCTATTTCTTAAAGGGATCCTGTCATCAGAAAACATGTTTTTTTTCTAAACGGATCAGTTAATACTGCTACTCCAGCAGACTTCTGCACTGAAATCCATTCCTCAATTTTATATTCAATTTTGAAATCTGACATGGGGCTAGACACTTTGTCAATTTCCCAGCTGCCCCTGGTCATGTGACTTGTGCCTGCACTTTAGGAGAGAAATGCTTTCTGGCAGGCTGCTGTTTTTCTATCTAAATGTAACTGAATGTGTCTCAGTGAGACATGGGTTTTTATTATTGATTGTTGTTCTTAGATCTACCAGGCAGCTGTTATCTTGTGTTAGGGAGCTGTTATCTGGTTACCTTCCCATTGTTCTTTTGTTTGGCTGCTGGGGGGAAGAGGGAGGGGGTGATATCACTCCAACTTGCAGTACAGCAGTAAAGAGTGATTGAAGTTTATTAGAGCACAAGTCACATGACTTGGGGCAGCTGGGAAATTGACAATATGTCTAGCCCCATGTCAGATTTCAAAATTGAATATAAAAAAATCAGTTTGCTCTTTTGAGAAATGGATTCAGTGAAGAATTCTGCTGGAGCAGCACTATTAACTGATTCATTTTGAAAAAAAAATTTTTTCCCATGACAGTATCCCTTTAATTTTCCTCTGTGACAACACAGTATCAAGACTGAACCTTAATTACATGGGCATACTTATTACCACTGTGTCTAGTGACATTTCAATTCATTTTTATGGAGTTTTTTATTAAGAGTTGGGATGGCTAAGACCTGCTTTTAGAGCTCCATGTACAAAGCACTTACCTCTTGCAAAGCAGTTCAGTCTTTGTTCTGTGCAAGGGCAACACCATGTACAGTATACATATACATATATATTCCCTATTTTTTTCCTGCAATTATGCAGTGCTTCTCTATATCTGTAATAAGCATTGCCATGTTTTGAACTACTTCTTCCATATCTTGTAAATGGAAAGGAAATACTTCTGCTGCATTTCATAATATTGCAGCTGTCTTACTACTGATGTCACTGAACAGATATTTCTTTTAGTCTGTGTTGTCACATTTATGATCTACTGCTTAGTTACTGTTGACATTTATAATGGAGCCTGTACAATGTATTCAATGGGAGATCTTTCTTTCTTAAATCAGTACTGACTATCCCTGTAGGACCTCTTAAGTGTTCTTGACTAGAGAGACAGGTGGCTCTCATCCTCATTTAAATTTTGACAATGTAAGTGTGGAAAAAAACATAGAAGATAGTTGTTGCCTGTAGTAAATAATTTGTAACAACTCAATTGTAAAAGCGTCCCTAATGCACATAGAGTTTGTGTAAAAAACAAATCAACACATGTAATCGAGTCCTATCCTTATTGTCCAACAAGGAAGGATATGCGACTCTTCTTCTAAAAATGTGCTGCTTACAGACTCTACTGTAGTCTAGTCATTTTTCTCTCTCCATTAATTGTCATTTTTTTTCTTCCAAAGTCCTGCTATCAGTCTTAATCTGGCTATACATAGGCAGATAGCATCATTTTGCCAAGAATCGAATCATAACTTTTGGCAATTTGTTTTAGCCAGTCACTCCATTGGAGTACATGGCCTCTTATTAGAGTCATATTGTCATTCTGGTGACTGCCAAAAGGTCAGACATGCTTCCTACTGGCCCATGATTTACTCATTAAGCTGTTGGCCAAAATAGCCTGTAGCCTGTAGCCATGTTTTATTCTCAGGTAATTTCTTACTAATAGACTTACGGTAAGAGCTACATGATATATTACTATGTGAAATTTCCCTCCACGTAGAGTGAACTACTTTTAGAACTGTGGAACTTTCTACTGCTCATGAGAGATGCCAAACCCTATCCCAACATACACCTTCTACCCAAGAAAATGTGTTTTGGTCTGTGAGCTTTGTGGCTTAGGGTGGCTCTCCATCATGCCATAGCAACATTTTTGAATAACTTCCATCTCATGGAGAATGGAAGATGCTCAATAAATAATTTTGTATTCTATATCATATTCATAATAATCAAGTTACCCTTCCCTATATATCTCCCAGCAATTTGTCTCTAGACAGGTACAAGTTGAATTTTTTCAACTCAGATACCATTGGTCTGTGCCTTATTTGCCTAAATGGTGTATCTGAGACAACTGTCTTTTAAAAGAGACTCTGGCACAAAGCCTGCATGATAAGATTGATGAGAGAGGGATAGTGAAGATTAACTTGACTATTTCAGAAAAGTATTTTAAATTCATTATATCTAGAAAGTTTCTTACTTCCATGAGATTAAGCGTATATTAAAGGGATTCTGTCAAGATTTTTATGGTGTAGTTTTTATTTCTAAATTACACTGTTTATGTTACAAAACACTCTACTGTATAAATTGTATTCCTGAACCAACAAATGTATTTTTATCTGTAATATTAGTTTGTAGGCAGTCATCTCACCTCTTTGTGCCTGATCTTGAGCTTTCAGAAAGAGCCAGCCACAATGGAACTGCTTTCAGATAAACTATTGTTTCTCCTACTCAGGAGTCAAGGTGGGACTTGGATTTTTAATATTGCGTGCTATTCTCATATTTACACCTAGGGGCACATTTACTATTGGTCGAATATCACCCTCTATATTCGACCCTCAAAGTAAAATCCTTCAGCTTTGACTATCGAAGCCGAAGGATTTACCGCAGATGCTTCGATCGAACGATCGAAGGAAAAATCGTTCAATCGAACGATTCGAAGGATTTTAATCCATCGATCGAAGGATTTTCCTTCGATCAAAAAAAGCTTAGAAAGCTTATGGGGACCTTCCCCATAGGCTAACATTGGTGCTCTGTAGGTTTTAGGTGGCGGAGTAGGTAGTTGAAGATTTTCTTAAAGAGACAGTACTTCGACTATCGAATGGTCGAATAGTCAAAAGATTTTTAGTTCGAATCGTTCAATTCGAAGTCGAAGGTCGAAGTAGCCAATTCGGTGGTCGAAGTAGCTAAAGAAAAACTTCAAAATTCAAAGTATTTTTCATTCTAATCCTCACTTTTTCATTCTAATCACTCGAGCTTAGTAAATGTGCCCCCTAGTAATGCATGTGTCAGGGAGCTGTTATCTGGTTACCTTCCCATTGTTCTGCTGATGGGCTGCTAGTGGGGAAGGGACATCAGTCACTCCAAAGTGCAGTGCAGCAGAAAAGAGTGACGGACGTTTATCAGAGCAGAAGTCACTTGACTGAGGGCACCTGGGAAACTAACAATATGTCTTGTCCCATGTCAGATTTCAAAATTAAATATAAAAAAATCTGTTTGCTCTTTGAAAAACAGATTTCAATGCAGGATTCTGCTGAAACAGCACTATTAAAAGGATGCTTTTTGACAAAAAAATGTTTCCAGTGTAAGAATTCCAAATAAATATTTGTTTTTAGGACAGCTCAACTTTAAAAAGATATTGACACCTTTACAAAAAAACATTGTGATCTCATCCCTAGGACCTGATTTTCAGACAATGACATTTTTACACACCAGAGCCTCTAAGCCAATTCATGAAGAAGCACTGAAATTGAACATTTTTTGAAGAAAATGTGTCCTGGGGATGACAAGCCGATGGTTTTGTCCTATCCCCTTAAAAGTCATCAGACAGTACCACAACATGAATTTATCTGTATAAGAAATGTATGCTCAACACTATACAAGAAAAGGGAACACTTAATCCCTTTTTAATTTTATTACACCCAGCAACCATGCTTTACCTGTTGTATCAGTCACAGGACTAAGACTTATTTGTTTTCATTAGGCTGTATAGTATAGCAATATTGAAATGGCAAGCTCGTGAGCATTTCATAACTCTTGCATTGCTCTAAACAGGGCAACATTTGAAAATTAAACTTTAGCCACCATTCTACTTCCTGGTCCCAAAGAACAAAGTCAACTAAATCAGAGGTCCACTGAGAAGATTCTATATAAATAAGGCCTCCTCCTTTTAGATAAAGAGTCATTTATTATAAAGAGGCTTCTTAGTGGATGGCTGGCTTGTTTGACTTTGCTCTTAAGGTGGCCATATACGTTATAATAGCGGTCTATCCAGCGACCAATAATCTCAGATTGTTCGTTTACTATACAGGCATTTAGGGGCCCATTTATTAAACATCAATTTTTCTGGTTGAGGTTTTTAGGGGGAAAACTTCTAGTTTTCGCTCGATAATACGAAAAAGTCGAGTTTTCACAGCGAAACACTCTATAAAATCTACTTTTTGGAGCTTCAATGATATGAAGTGAATTGATGTTCATTTTTGTTGTGACATTTTGTCTCTTCAATTTTTTCAAAACAAATTATTGATAAATGAGTAGAAGGGAGTTTGTTCGGATTTGTTTTAATAATCAATTTGATTAATGCAAGTTTTAGTAAATCAGCTGAATTGTCAGATATTCAGGTAGAAATAATAGAAATCTACCTGTATCTGACGATTGAGCAGTAAACAATGGCCATATTCAGGAGTCTTTAAAGGCACCTGTTCAAAATTTGGCCGACCAATGAGATGACTGGTATCCAAGTATTTTGCAGATATTGATTGGCTCATCACCTGCCATACACGCACCAATACGTGTGAAACTTCAGTTGGTACAATAATATATGTATGTGTATAGCCACCTTCAGGGATCAGGAATTTGACTGTGGCTTTAGTTTCATTTTCATATGTTGCCCTGATTGAAGCAAGAAATAACAAAACTAATTTCATTTCCTAATTAAAAGAACAGGCAAAAAGTATGTTCGGTACAAGCCCTTTTCATTAAACCACTGTGATGTCCCTTAAACTGTACCTTGTGCAGGCAAATGCATGTGCTAGTTTATGTTCTGTGCAAGCAAAAAGCTAAATGAAGGATATTTGTGATTCCTCCTGTCTACCTTTGGCAGTTCCTTCAGTACTGACCATAAGGAAAGGAACATCACACACACTAACTGGGTGTGCAGGGGGATTGCACCGGGGCCCGCACTCCCTCGGAACTCGATGGAGGTTTGTGCTTGCACAAATCCGCCACTATAATCGCTTCTGGAGGGGGAGTCCCGGCTGCACACACTGCACCCGGGCCACGTGTACGATAGTTATTTCACTGACCCTAATGTATGTCCATATATTTAAACTTAAAAACTCTATGTTTTTGGTAGGGTACACACCTCTCTTCATCAAGTGGGAGGTCCTGACAAAGAGAGGTATGTACCCCATCAGCAAAATGTTATGTATTTTCCAGGATGTTGCAACAAATGCTAATGACATCAAGCAATATTAATGTATGTTTGTATTCCAGGCCATGTGTTGTGTGGCTGCCCTTTGAATAATTTTATGCTTTTTTAAACAAATTGCCACCCACCAAAGTTCTGCTGCCCTAGTCCTAGGCCTTTGTGGCCTTATCCTAAAAACCCTAAAACCAGGAATCATTTGACAACTGGTTTGAATTTACAATTCTTGCACAAAATAGTGGTTCAACTAAATATTAAGGACTCAGCCAAAGTCCTGAATGGACTCCTGGATTTGGTGCATCCCTATCTAAACTCCTGTCTTGATAGCTAAGGCTGCCAGAAGGGTCTATTGCATTTTTAGGGGGTTTATCTGAGGCAGACAAAGCATGAAACAACTTTGGAAAAGCATGCAACAGGTACAACATGATTAATAAATTCTTCCATTGAGGTTGGTATTATTTTAAGTTACCCTGATGCAATGGATATGATTGTAGCAGATATCAATGTGCAGTTCACATAGTGAGACAACAATCTTGCCCAGTAATGTGATTTAGAGCCTACACCCTCTTATCTTACACATGACTCAACAGTTTTTACAAGCTTTGGGCTTATCTAGCCTCTCACTTCTCAATAAGGAAGCTGCTTGAATGATTTACCTTATCTTGATTGTGTCATTGGAAATCAGATAATAATTTGACATTGTTGTTTTGCAATGCAATATTGCTTTACTATAGCACAAATTCCAGTCCTTTGAGGGAAAGTGCAATGACTGAAAAACTGCTTATCCCATGGTACTTCCCATTCATTTCATACAAGTTTTTCCAGGTGGGCATTGGGAAGCAGAGGTAATTGGTGATGCCTACCTGCTGACACGGGTGTCTGACATAGCCCTAAAAGAACAGCAGGGAACTTCTGAATTACATGAACAGTAGATTCTAGTTTAGCAGTCGGTAGCAACCAGTTCCTTGGTGAAATATAAAATCTGTGACAATGATCCTATCATAGGCGTAGCCTATGCAGAACCACTGGGAGAGAACTGACTCAATAACGTTTTTAAACCTGCATGAAAGAAATCTGTGTAGATGTCACTGGACACAAACCATGCAAAAAGGGACACTTGGGCTGCAGAAATCAGAGATCTTTAAAGTGCCAATGTCTGAAAACCGAGATTTGCCCTAAAAATTGCAACAATACAAAGAAGAAGTCTCGATTTCCCTTTAAGTAGCCCTGTTTCATGTATCTATCACACTCTGGATATCTTTTCAACAAGCCCTTTCACTATAACTCAAGCCCTTTTTATTGTTTTTGCCCTTAGAGGATGTTCCCCAGAAGGAAAAGTGCGGCTTGACTGAGCCATTAAAGCTCAAGTACAGTAAATACAGTATATTTAAATCAATCAATAACACCCAGCGCTCCATGCACATGCTACCACACAATCTTGCGACAGCTGCAGTTCGATAAGTTCTGCCAAAGCCAATATTAAGGCTGCTGTATATGAAATGTCCTATAGGATGTCCACCTGTTTCTTTGGCTTGTTTTTTAGCACCCAAATTGTTTTGCTTGATTGTGCTTCTGTGGTCTTGGAAATGTTTCTACACAGGCCTCAGACATCTGCTGCTTACTCTGCCTGAACCTCCCCTCACCAAATGATTTTTCTGGAAAGAAGCTCCTTTGTACTTGGCCTTTCTAAGCATGCCTTTAGACATCTGAAAAATGTTTTGGGAACACATGGCTTCTCTTTCTCATCAGCCTCTGCACTTTCACTCAGGGGTGGTAAAGTCTATGACTTCTGCATTAGACAACGAAAATTCAGTTGCCATTTATAATATGATACAGCTGCCAGTGTCGCAGAAAAGTAGCAGCAGTTGTCAGACAGGAGCGCTGCTTTTCAATCCATGTTACTGACTGATGCACTCTGGTTGCTGCATTATAACAAATGTATAAATCTGCAAAAACAAAATCTTAAGTGAAGAGATACCATCATCATAATACAATGTTCAGTATTGATGGTTGCAGAGGGCATGGCTGGGAGCTGGCACTGTGAGTACTGTAGGGTGTGCCATAAACAGATTGGCATAAAGACAGCTGTCAATAAAAGGGCAATCTCTACTGCAGTGATCCCCAACCAGTGGCTTGACAGCAACATGCTGCTCACCAACCTTTTGGATGTTGCTCCCAGTTACCTCAAATCAGGTGCTTATTTTTTAATTCCTGGTGTGGAGGCAAGTTTTGGTTGCATAAAAACAAGATGTACTGCGAAATAGAGCTGCCAGTCCACATAAAGGCTACCAAATGATCAACCACAGCACTTCATTTTCGCCACCCAAGACATTTTAAGCTTGCTTTGTTCCCCTACTCTTCAGTAAATCAGTAAAAAAAGGTTGGGGACCCCTGCTCTACAGGATGTCAGGGTGCAATCTTCAGTAGCCATTCAAAAATGGATAATTTGTAATTTGTGTTTTTCTTTCTGAAGGTCTGTTTTAAGGTCCTTGATACCTCTTTACCATTGATTTATCAAGATACCATGATGAATCAAATTGGTCAAACACATGCTCAAAGTAGGATCGTGTACAGACGCTAATACATAGCTGGATGTGGCTTTCCACAAGAATTTTTTTAGCCAGCACAACTGATACCTTCATGAGCCTTGAACAAATATAAGTAAGTGAGGCCATGGCTGTGGTTTAATCCACCTGGTCAGGAATGACCAATATGGGCCTGTGTATGGCCAGCTTAAGGGAGAATGTATTTGTAGGTATTTGGACTGCTGTATGCTCACAAAATTGTTGGATGATTAAACCAATACAACATGCTAGAGTTCCTATGAATATGGTAATGTATTATTGTTTAATAAGAGTGACACCACCAATGATAAAAAAAAAAGTGAAGTAAAGTCTTTTGGGCTGTGGAAAAGTACCCAAGAGATATAATAATGATGCTCTACTACTACAACTCCCACAGGCTATATATATATTTATATATATATATATATATTTATATATATATATATATATACATACATACTGTATACAAAAAGTTCAGTAAAGCGTCCGCACTCTGCCTTGGTTATCTTCAGAGTGCACGGTCAATCCTTAGACATACACTTCAATTTGGAATGAATCATCCCTGGACCAGCACTTCCCTTTGTGAAATCATTCCACTAATATGTGTATTTAAATAAAAAATAATGATTTCACAAAGAGAAGTGCTGGTCCAGGGATGATTCATTACAAATCGAAGATATATATATATATATATTCACAGGTTAGGACATTACATCAGAGCCAACTCTGAAGAATAACCTCACACGTGGTCTGAATATCACCCAGTCCTGAAGGAGAACTTAAAGCCTGACTCCCTATACACTGTGGTCCCTTCAATGTAGGCAAATCTTACAGCCTGGGAAAGCTACTCCCTGCTCACCTCCCTGGAGGTGTTCCTTGATGGAGCACAAAGCTGCTTTTTCTCTCTTCCCTCACTGTCTTACTCTCCTAGAGAGTCTATAACAGATATATTCCTGCCACTCACTAGCCTCATTCATGGGTTCCCTGCTCCCCAACTTCCACACTTGATGTTCTGGTCCCTCTAGGGCAAACTGGCTTTACTGGGCCTTGCTGTACCCAGGCACCCTGAAAACATCAGGAGCCAAAGAGGAAGATCCACCCCTTCTAACTCACTATACCAAAGTGTGACAGGATGTGTTCACAAAACCTCTTGGCCAACTAGCTACATGGGCATCTGCCCAGCAACTAGGGAGATCAGGATGTATAGGGATTGAAACCCAGAGGGGCACATTAACCCTATGGGTATATAATATATATATAATGTGTGTGTATATATATATATATATATATATATATATATATATATATATATATATATATATAATATATAATATAAAGAAAATTTAGACACAACCAAGTTACATTGTATTTATTGCCCTGCCCCTTTCGACCGGTATATTGTCTACTTCGGGGAAAAAGGCAGAGCTATGTAGCAGTGGAATATATAACTGTAGTCAGTTGAATAACAATAAGGTACCAGGCTCCCCTCAAAAGAGTCTTCCTCCACTGCCTGCTTGTGTCCCCGCTTCCCACCTCTTGTGTCCAAGTAGAAGAGCAGGCTGGAGAAAGAGATTTCTTACCTATAAAGTAAGCAGACCACACTGTCCCTACCCCCTCACAATATTTTTGCAAGTGGGGTCTGCTTCATCTATAGTTACCTCACTGACTGTACTTAATATGTGTTTCACCACATCATGCAGGCACTCCTGATTCATGCATGGCATAGGCCAGTGGTCCACAATGAGTAGCTCGCTAGCAACATATTGCTCACCAGTTCATTGGATGTTGCTTTCAGTGTCCTCAAAGTAGGTGCATATATTTGAATTTCAAGCCTGGAGGCACTTGATATTTGTTTTACAACACCATCTAGAGCATTTGTAGGCTGCCAGTTCACATAGGGGCTACAAAATAGCCAATCACAGCTCTTATTTGGCACCCCAGGGATGTTTTTCATGCTTGTGTTACTCCCCAAATCTTTTTACATTTGAATGTGGCTCACTGGTAAGAAAGGTTGGGAATATTTCATTCATTACTATGTAACTTGATTGTCAATACATTTTCTTTACATACTTCATATAATTTTGGGAGTGCAATCCTCTTTACTCATATTAAAATTATAATGTCATACAAAGAGCACAAAAACCCCTTCAAATGCTAAATGATGTTAGGGCATGCAGTAGGGAGATGTGGCAGTTCAGAAGCTGTTTAGCAGATAGCTATTGGATGCACAGAGGGTACAACTGTAAAGTTTAGCTGAGGTCTGTAGGTCCGCAATTGTTTCACTTGTTCAAGTCCCCAGTACAAAAAGTAGGTTTATCGTGGAACCCTGGTGTTAACAAATGTCTTAGTGGTACATACTGGGAAGCAGAGTTGTAGAACTGCGAAGTAGAGTTGTGAAATGCAAATATAGTTGAAGACAGTGGAAATGTGGGGAATTATAAAGAGCTAAATAAAAAATGACATGCAAGTCATAAGCATGAGAGGTCAGAGAAATTATGTTATTTACTGTAAAATTAGGTACAGAAACAGTAATTTGTGGCCTTAGAAAATACTTCAGTCTCTGCCATAGACTGAATCAGCATGAATATTGACTTTCAAAAAAAAAAAAAAAAAAACTATTTGCGTGTGCATAGTCATTCCTTTACATGAGTTTTGCCATACACTGATGCTATCAATACTGATCCAGTGGAAGGCAGGAAACCAATTCACATCTTCTAATTCTTACAGTATTTTTATTTTCAAAGCGTATAATCAAATTTATATACAGTATAAGCCTATCTTAAAGGCATATAAAAGAAACTGAAGGAAAGAAGAAGAAGAGGAGGAGGAGACAGAACTTTAGCTCAGCACTGCAAAATCTGGAAAAAAAAACCCTATTGACAAGCCTGGGGACCAAAGAATTCCAGAAAAGGGCTGATGTACCAGAAAATTGTTCTGCAAGTGGAAAATTCCAGGTATATCCTTATAGCTCTGGTCAAACCCCATGTTACCAAGTCACTGTGAAAACAATGGCAGTTTAGGCAAGACTAAAACTGCAGGGTAAATTAGAAGTTTGTATAAATTAACTTACTACTATTGCTACAGGAACACTGCTTTAGTTTATATATGAAAAGCTGCTGTTTAGCTAAGGATGCAAGTCAAAATTGGGCTACAAGATATAAAAAGCAGGTGATAGAATACAATGGTTTTAGTTATCACAAATACATATAAACAAGGCTCATGGTTCTCTACAGGACTATAGAATAAAAACCTTTCATATATAAAATATGACTTATGATTAGTTGACAAATTTCAGTACAATTGTAAAAAAAACTATATTTTTGGACTTGTTGGCAATACTGTTCCTTTAATGAACGAAAGAATCTCGTTTCCCAAAAGACTTTGGCCTACTCCTTGCACCAGCGCTGGCAGTGCTCAGCATGTTATGAAAGAATGCTTTGTATCACTTTGTACTGACACATTTCTCAGAATTCAGTGTTGCCTTTTTCTTTTCAAATCAAAATTCACATCCAAGGGCATATTTGTTCAAGCAGAGAAAACATCCAATTGTCGGATTTGTGCCTTTAGATAGATTTGGTTTCAGCAGTACGGCGTGTATAAACCTGCATTGTGCTATTTTTTGCAAGCTCTGGGGAATTATAGTGAAACTCAGCAAAAGCTGGAAAACCATGCACAATTTTAAGTGCCGCATAAGTGCTGTCAAAAGATGATTTACCTTTTCTATTAAAGAGGTACAGACACATTCTTATAACTGATAGCTGCATGTCAGTATAACTAGTAAAGGAGAACCAAACCATTTTTTTAAAATAAATAAATCCTCCTATAGCCCAGCATTACTTCCAAGCCCTGACACTGTAACGTGGCTTAAAGGAGAAGGAAACCCCTGGGCGCAAAAACGCTCCACCCTCCCCTGTGTTGCTCCCCCTCCCTCCTCCCCCCTGGCCTACCTGTCCCTCTGGGCAAATGCCCCTAACTTGTTACTTACCCCTCTGCGCAGGTCCAGTCCACGGAGTTCACAGACGCCATCTTCTCCCAAGCGATCTTCTTCCTGCTTTGACCAGCGTTTTTGGCGCATGCCCAGAAGGAGAATTTCGCTTTTTTTTTTATTTCACTTCGCGCATGTGCAGTAGATCCGTACCGGCGAAATGCTCCTACTGCGCATGCGCCAAATACGCCGGTCAAAGCAGGAAGAAGATCGATTGGGAGAAGATGGCGTCTGTGAACTCCGTGGACTGGACCTGCGCAGAGGGGTAAGTAACAAGTTAGGGGCGTTTGCCCAGTGGGACAGGTAGGCCAGTGGGGAGGAGGGAGGGGAAGCAACACAGGGGAGGGTTTTTGCGCTAAGGGGGTTTCCTTCTCCTTTAAAGGGGTTGTTCACCTTCAAGTTAACTTTTAGTATGTTATAGAATGGCAACTTTTCGATTGGTCTTTTGTATAGTTTGTTTAATCATTTGCCTTCTTCTTCTTCTGACTCTTTTCAGCTTTCAAATGGGGATCACTGACCCCGTCCAAAAACAAATGCTGTGTAACGATACACATTTGTTATTGCTACTTTTTATTGTTATTATCTTTCAATTCAGACCCTCCCTGATTCATATTCTATATTCTCATTCAAATCAATGCATGGTTGCTAGGGTAATTTGGACTCTAGCAACCAAATTGCTGACATTGCAAACTGGAGAGCTGCTGAATAAAGAGCAAAATAATTGAAAAAACACAAATAATAGAAATAAAAACCAATTGCACATTGTCTCAGAATATCCCTCACTACATCATACTAAAAGTTAACTCAAAGGTGAACAACCCCTTTAACTGCAAGCTGATTCTGTCACGCATGCTGAGCTGGGGGCAGCACACACCCCAGTACTGTTTGCATTTCTACTCCAGCTCATAAACGATTGCATCAACCCTGGCCCATGGTGTCTGATAGAACTGACTATACCTGCTCAGACTGGCTGGGCTCTGTATTAAAGTACAAGTAAAATTATATTCATATGGATGCCAATTTCTGACTATGATCACTACCCTTGGAGCACAGCACAGCGTTCCTCCTCTCCTACCTGTGGTACCTTCTATGGGAGCACCTCCAGGTAGGGTTGCCACCTGGCCGGTACAAATCTTGCTTGATGCCAATGTTGTTTATATGGAAAATCCATAAAAATATAGGAAGGCCGGTATCTTTTTTCAGAAAAGGTGGCAACCCTACCTCCAAGGCTGGAAACCTTGTTTCAGGCGGCAGTGAGCAGCCGGTTACCTGGGGTGGCAAAAAGCCACCTCTAGTAAATTTAAGAGTTTTTAAAGAGTTTCCTGAAACAGAAATTCTGCTCTGCTAGCGCAGCTAGTGAAATAGTGCTCTCTGCACTAGCAATGCCATAGACCACTGGGTTTTCTGTGAAGAGAAGCACTGACCTGGAGTCTGAGATTAGAAATGGCAATTTGTTAAGCATCCCCCAGTGATTAAGGTTTTTCTTGCCCCTTAATATACTGTGCTGCTCTAAGCAACAGCCTCATCTTCACTACCTACTGACACATGTGCAATGCAGTCTATGTACATGGGCCATCTTATAAGAGAGATGGAACCTCCTCAGCTCTACTGCTGAATTTTGCAGCAAGTGTCCAGCCACTGGCTTGGGGTAATTAAATGGATAAAAGAATGGGGAAATGTTTTTGTACAGGTAACTTCTTCCCTGAATCTGCCATGCTTAGATAAAAGAAATACAGCTTAGGTGTATATACAGTAGGCTTATGTTATTATCACTTTAATCATTGGTAACTGGTGTTACTACAGCTATATGAAAACGGCAACTTTAATACTGTTATCCTACTCCATGCATCATTTAGGGGGTTATTTACTAAACCTCGATTTTTTTCTGGTTACTTTTTTTGCGCAAAAACTAGAATTTTTAGAGGGAAAAAAGTTTTGAGATTTATTATATCCTGAAGCTGCTAAAAACCCAAATCCAAAAATCTGCCATTTCAAACCTGCTGAGGTAGAAGTCAATGGTAGATGTCCCTTTTATAATTTAAAGATATTGTGATCTGCATTGGGTTTCATCCAATAATGTGAAAAATGTTTTTGAGGAATAATCCAAAAAATGTGCATGATTCAATGTTATCAAGTCATTTCCCGACAGGGGCGTAACTTTAAATGAAGCAGACCCTAAATATTGAGCAATTTCAACACATATTAGTAAAAAATGACAACCTCTGGATATGGTAAGGGCCCTAGAATTAATTTGCTTTGGGGCCCTGTAATATCTAGTTACACCACTGTTTCGGGACCTGACTTTTTCAAGTTATTTTAAGTTAAATAAGATAAAAATCTGGCAGATTCTAGTTAGACATATTGGTCATGTCAAGTCCAAGACCGTATAAATGCCTATATATGACCATGCATGACTGCCCAATCTGATCTGGTCATTTGGTTTGATGATGGAAGTCTGGATCTAATTTACCATCTCTGTAGTTAGACAGATCTTTTTTTTATTTAATTACCAGGCCAGATTGGTAGATGTGTGATGGGTGTGAAAATCTAGCAGTTCTATGTATATACAATCATTAAGGATTTGAACTGATAGATATAATAGGAAGTGTGGGCAGTTGCATGGGAATGTGATGCAAAAGTAAAAGCTAATTTTTCCTAGAGCTCAAGTTATCAGCGTGTAAATCAGGGATTTTAACCTGTGGATTGGGACCCAAAAATGTAGTAATGAATATGTCGAGTACTTGTAAGAAAACTATCACCCAGGCCTAATCTAGACCCCACTAGGAAAAATTAAGAAACAATATTATACAGGGACTTTTCTGGATTGTGGCCAAAAAAGTAGTAAATACTATGTTGAGTACAATTTTTGAGTAAGTAAACTGACCCAAGGCTTAATCTAGTCCCCCTAGGAAAGATTAAGAAACAATATCCTACAGGGACTTTTCTGATCTTAAAATATTTCTTCAGTATGTGATAGGAATGTTACCTCTGCAGTGGCAGTTTTCAGCGATCTAGGAAGGAGCTACAATTGAGTTTATAATACTGAGCTAAACATTGTTTAAAACCAACTCTGCCAAAAAACATTTTCACCCAAACAGCAAGATTTATCTATGCAATGTTCATGGGGGGGACTTTATAAACTCTCCCGCTTCTAACCCAGATAACTGTTCCTTCACAGACCTCCTAAGCCTTACAAATCCATATGCCACATGGAAGAAATCAAATAAGATTAAAACAGTCTGTCTTTAAGTTGGTATTATGGCTCTGCACTTAAGCCAGTATGTGCTACATTGATATTGCTACAGCCCAGCTGGCACAGAACTAACAGGCTGAAGGCATAAACCACTTTCCATAAATATCAGATTGACACTGAAATCCTGCAATCTCTTATGGGGGAATGTAATATCGTTCGCTAATGCAAAAATCGTTCACAATTCGTTCTCTAAGGGGCAGATTCACTAACTTCAAGTGAAGAATTCGAATGAAAAAAACTTCGAATTTCGAAGTTTTTTTTGGGTACTTCGACCATCGAATTGGTTAAATTCGTTCGAATTCGTTCGAAGTCGAACGAAATCGAACGATTCGAAGTAAAAATCGTTCGACTATTCGACCATTCGATAGTCGAAGTACTTACCCTTTAAAAAAAACTTCGACCCCCTACTTCGGCAGATAAAACCTACCGAAGTCAATGTTAGCCTATGGGGAAGGTCCCCATAGGCTTGCTAAGCTTTTTTTGATCGAAGGATTTTCCTTCGATCGTTTGATTAAAATCGTTCGAATCGAAGGATTTAATCGTTCGATCGAACGAAAAATCCTTCGATCATTCGATCGACTGTTTAGCGCTAAATCCTTCGACTTCGATATTCGAAGTCGAAGGATTTCAATTCGAGGGTCGAATTTCGAAGTATTTTTAACTTCGAAATTCGACCCTTAGTGAATCTGCCCCTAAATATTCGCAAAGTGAACAATTTTGCCTTTGCGAACACTTTGCCCCTAACGTGAGTAGGATAGTGATTGAGAATTTTATAGTTTGAGATAGTGTGCAGTGTATGTAATAAACCTTAATGAAAAAGTTGTTACGTTTGCTCCAAAAGTTTACACCACCTTCAAGCAGATCTTAAAGGTTCGCATTGCGCAATTAAGATTCACAATGCAACAAAAGCCTAATAATGAGGCGTCCGTTTACTAAAGTGCGGTACAAATATGAGCATAAAATATAGACAAATTTGTCACCAAATATGTTTTCGGCAGTTTACTAACCTGCGGTAAATATAAATTTGCGAATTTTCTTGCGCAAAAATATGTTTACGACAGTTATCGCATTAGCTGCAAATAGCCATACGTACACATTAACGCCTGGTTTACTAAACAACGAAATTTGCAAAAGACAAAATTTACGCAAGAATATTCGCAAAATTTTACCGCCACCTATGTAGTGGCATAAAAAATTTTCTGGCAGGAAATATCCCATAATACTATTTTTTTGTACCCATCATTCTTTGCTGACAGGAGACAGATCTGTAGCTATTGCTGACAGGATGTTTTGGTTTCTGCTTCTATCTGTTGCAACAGCAGCAGTTTCGGCTCAGAGGCGCATTATTGGCAGTGAGCATCACTGTCCAAGGATTTGTCAGCCTCTACGCTTTTTTGGTTTCATTGTGATTGGCTACATTAAACTGTGCATTGATATGAAGCAAAGAGACTGGTATCATTTCTTGTTCATATGATTCTATTGGCAGAAGGGTTTATATGATGTATAAATGTTTGATTGGTGTTACTCTGGTAATGTTGTTGGATGGCATAATCATCAGTCAATAAAGTTTATGAGTTTTGAAGATGCATTTCTGGCCATAAATGTCACAGTAAAAATTGCCATAATAACCGCCATAAAACAAGACTATTTTATAGCATAAATATTCGCAAAAACGTAATTTGTCGCCAGAAATTTCGTAACTCGCTAAAATTACCGCTAACGTAAGCTGGTTCGTTAATGACTTCTGAGTGCATTGCTGTTTAGTCGCTGTGAATATTCTCAGCAATAACATGCGGAAACTTAAAGTCAAATTTACCGCACTTTAGTAAACGGACCCCTGAATATTATTTTGCGACATGCAAATTTTTATTCGCAAATTTGTTCTCTTTGCAAATGTTATTACATTTCCCCCTTAGTCTGCACAAAACATCTGTGTCTTATAGGGACTATATGAACATGTGTTGAACAATAGCTACTGTAAATAATTAGGGCTGATACTAAAAATAAATGTCCTGTTCTCTGATATAGATCTGCACTGTGTGACAAACCTAAGATTTCTTTGTATTTATTACAGTGTTCTCTGACTTGGATCCCAAAGGCGAAGTTTCGCCAGGGCGCCGCTAATTCACTAAAATCCGAAGCTGCGCTCAGGGAGGTGAACGGTAGCAAAGTTGCGCTAGCGTTAATTAGTCAGGCAAAGTGAAGTTACGCTAGCAATGCCTAATTTGCATACGGCGCCAAGTTAAAGACAATGGACGTATATGTAGCTGCAAATACATTACACTACACAAGCCTGGGAAAGCTTCCTAATATAAAATAGAGGTGTTATTTTGCCCTACACATGTGCCCACTGTATAGTTTAGGTGCCATATGTTAGGAAATGTAGGTGGGAAGGAGGGTACCCCCAAAAAAAAATTTCGACCTTTTTCAGCCTATCACCTTTAAAAAAGGAAAAGACGCCAGCGTTTTTTGGGACTTAGAAAAAATTTCAACTTTTTTGAAGCAATCCCTATCTACTCTATTGCACTTCGCCTGGTCTGAGGTGGAGAATGCAAGTCTGGCGCAAGAGGTAACGTTCAGTAAAATGCGCAAGTTAGTGAATTAGCGTAGTTACGTCCCATCGCCATAGAGCAACTTTGTCTGGCGTAAGGGTGCGAAGTAGCGCTAGAGTAGGTCCACTTCACTAGCGAATTTACGCCAGCGCCTGTTAGTAAATCGGCGAAGTAACGAAATGACGTCACGCTGGCGAATTTGCGCTAGCGTTAGCCATTTTGCGCTTTAGTGAATTTGTCCCTTTGTGTATTAAAGACAGTCATGACGTCTCTACCTTTAACTATGTACAGGTATCCTTTTTACAGAAACCTGTTATGCAGAAATTATGGAAAGGCTGTTTTCCATAGACTCCATTTTATCCAAATAATCCACATTTTTAAAAATGATTCCCTTTTTCTCTGTAATAATAAAACAGTACTTTGTGCTTGATCCATACAAATATAAATAATCCTTATTGTCCTTTTACTTGATGTTTAAATAACTGTGACCACTAAAGTCTGGTCACTGGCTCAGAAATGGAGAAATTAAATGATATTTCATGGGAAGATGAAGAACTTCTGTATAGCACATGAGAAAAGACAGCATTAATATTGCAACGTGTCGATAATGTTGTTGAAATAATCGGAAATCTATTTTGACACCATTCAAAGCATTTCTACATAGTGCCAGGTTCAATGAGACAGGGAAAAAGTATCTCCTAATTTAATTCCACATATCCCATAGGAATTTCTCTTATGTGGAATGTCTGTCTTATTGAACCCGGTCCTATGTTTCTGTTAGATAAGTATTAGATACGTTTTTCACATTGAATTGAATCTAGAATATAGTTGGAAACTGGTAAACAACTTCAATTCTTTTATATAAAGGTTATTTAAATAATGTAAATAAATAAATTGCTCCTGCACTTTATTTGCTATACAGATTTACCGGGGGATGTTTGCTTCTGGTTCATTCAGTGATTGGCAACCACTACAGTATTCATTTACATAAGCAGCTATTTCAGGATGCCTCTCAGTCAGGTGCTTTGGGGAATGGGAAATATGGCTGGAAGGTATGTGATATGGTCAGTAACCCATAAATGATGTAATGGAGTAGAATTAGTGTTTTTATGAGGTAGCAAATGACATGGGAGCAGTTGACCAGTGCAGCACACACACATAATCCAGTGGAGGGGAAACACCTGGACACACATAGAAACTCAGTGAATCAATGCATTACAGAATATGTTAATAACACGTATGTCTTCAAGCATTTTTCATTGCTTAATAGACAATTTTAAAATTGTAATGGGGCAGCTATGTTACATTATTTAGCAGTCCAATCAGCAATGTTTGCTCTCTATCTATGCCACTGCTATCACTATATATGAGTTGTGATTGACCTAGCCAATCAGACCCACCTAAATTCTAAAACCTATGGGGGCCGCTTAACTTACCAGAACAGGAGCTATGATGGAAGTGAAACAGAAAGGGAAGGGTCCTGTCACAATCTGTGTATCAGGAATCCTGGGACAGTTTAGGAGATTCTGGGGGTTCTGGAGGAACGCCATTTCGTTTCTACTATGTACTGTATTTACTGTATATGGCTGAAATGACAATAAAATCCACTTGACTTGACTTGAGATGGCACTCCTTCATGAGCAAGAGGTCTGTCAGGTCTTCACCAACCCATTTTGGGACCTTGGAACTTTCTGCTGTGGATTGAAAGAGAACTGAAACACGGCAGAGTTTGATCCAAAGCACTGTAGAGAATAGGTCAGACAGAATCATGGTACCAAACAGGCTAGGAGTCAGGGCAGGCTGCAAATAAGGAACAAACACATAATCAATAACCAGGATATCAAAACAGAAACAAAGGCTTAGACGGGAATGTTAGCAAACAGAACCAGCTTTGGCAAGGACTTATTATTGAAAGGCATTTAATTAGAGCAGATTTGGGCGATACAACAGTGCTGTACATTTTGACGCAATCCATGCATCATGACAAGTGAGCATCAAGATTCACAGTAGGAAGGAAAGTGGGATAAGTAAGAAGGTGCACCAGTCTCCTGCCTCCAAAACTTTCCTCCTGACTGCTAAAATGTTTTTATATTTATATTTGTAACATGATATTGTCGCATAAAAAACCCCAAACGAACCGATTTATTCATTTTCCAGATCAAATTTTGCCATGATTCATGTAAATTGTGCCAAACAAAGCTAAATTTTTTCCTCAATAGATATAAAAACCCTCAATCACAGAATAAAACTGATTTTTCCCCTTCAATGTGCAGATTATTTATTTTAAAAAATCTTTCCACCTAAAACATGCCAAGATGCAAGTTTGAGAAATTGGAGGGGACCAATATCAACAAAAAAATACAAAAGTATGATTGCAGAAAAACAACATTGATCACCGGATTAATTAAAGTGCCATTGAAATAAAAATGTTGCTTTATTTTGCCATGATTTACATGAATCTCATGCTCTCAAAAATGAATAAATCAGCCAATAATAAGGGGGTTATTTATCAAAATCCCATTTGTTCTGATTATTTTAAATAAAAAAGTCTGACCAAACTAGAATCCTTGATGTGAGCTTATTTATTAATAAAAAAGCACAATTTAATCGGATCGGGGACAAACTCGATAAAATTGAGCGAAAATCTTTTTTTCCTGAAAAGCCCAAATTTTTGGGATTTTTGCCTGAAAAGTCCAAAATAGTCAGATTCCAGGCTAATTCCAGCACATACCACAGTAAAAAAGTTTAAAACATTTTTGTAAAATAAAAGCAAAAGCCCAAATCTGCTTGTATACAAATGGAATCAATTGTTGTTGATATGATCCAGGCACACAGCAAGATATCTTTGTTAATGTTTACAGCTCATTGATTTACCAAGGGGCCTTCCAGGAAGATATAAAAGTTATTCCTGTAACATTAATCTCTTCCATTTTATATGCTATGCATAGATAATTATAGAATATTCTAAGTTACATAAATCTGTCACTGACCTCCTAACGATTTATTGCTGGCTTTATTACATGCCCACTAATCATACTGTTGAGCTTTATCTTTTTCATTTTCCCTATTTGACATGGAAGAGTAGTAGAAAGACATAGATACACTGCTCAGCCATATGTTTCCTTTTTGCCCCTAGTCAGTCAAAATTATTGTAGATTTTAGAGAGGGCAAGTACCCCACATAATAAAAGTACACTGCAGGGCTCTCTCTCTGCTGAGCAATTTCACAATGTACATATATATTTTATTCTCTCCCCTGCAGTGCTGAGCTGCTATGATGGTCAACCAGTAGAGAGTACAGGTGGCATCTTCAAAGAGACAGAAAGGTAGCATCAAAAGACACAGTCTATATCAGTGATTTAATCCTCTGCCAGCCCGAGAGCCAGCATAGAAAGAATGATAGTAGCAATGTAAAACTGCTAATATAATGAGAACACTACAAAGAAAAAATTAATAGCAATCAATAGCAAAAGTACTCAGTAGAGCACTCTGAGCAAATTTACACTAAAACCTACCAAATATCTATGCAGAGTAGTTAATAAAGACAAAAGCATTAATAGCAATATAATTTCTATCCACAGAAGAGAAACTTGAGCAATGTATAAGAGAACTTGTGTAACTCTAAATATGTTTCATTAACCAATAAAGTGTTGCAGTATAATTTGGCTTAATTTGCTTCTCTGTTATGTTTTACTACTGCTTTTTCTGTCTCAGGGGGGGGGCCAAGGGGGGTTTAGTTATTGGAACAATTATATCTTGGTATTGGACTTTAGAGGGAGCGAGTAGCGACAGCTAACCTCTGCATTCCATTCTTTATA
Organism: Xenopus petersii; assembly: GCA_038501925.1. Classification (NCBI taxonomy): domain Eukaryota; kingdom Metazoa; phylum Chordata; class Amphibia; order Anura; family Pipidae; genus Xenopus; species Xenopus petersii. The sequence continues at coordinate 209,639,656 of CM076672.1, read as the reverse complement.
GACCTAGGATTGGAAAAAAGACATTGACAGGCAGTGACACATTGGAGATGGGGTGGTAACATAAATAAGGTGGTATTCGCGGTGGATCAGAGGTGTGACCTTGCTGATAGAGGGAGGCTGATTCATATTCGGGCTCCATATGGGGTTATTGCAATTTTAATATGATTTGAATAAAAAAAACTTTGTTTAACATAACAAGAATGAATACAGAGAAATTCTTTGAGTTCTGATTCATATCGGGGGCCTAACTGTGCTGGTCAGGGGAGTAACCTGATACCAGCCCTGGCCTAAGCCTGTGTTTTAGTCATTAAAGCCCCGGCTACCCTTGTTAAAACTCTGGCTCCCTTTGCAAGCAGGAGGGGAATAAAAAGATGTCACTGTGCCCTACAGATTTGTTTCTTTGGAAGGAGTTACAGGTTTACTGAGCATGGATCAAACATATGGATCAAATGCAAATCTGCTGCCACTGCAGAGCGTCAGCACCCCCGCCACTTCTTGCAGCTTTCAGACTAAATTTAAGGTGCAGGATTTGGCATAGGAGTGATCACATTAATAAATCCAAAGCCTCTTTGTGTCAAATTCCAGAGACACTAGATCCATACTGTGCCATATCAATGCTTGTTGCTTTCTGCTATTTCTAAGACTACTAGCCCAGACTTAATCTCATCCTATAAACTCTAATCCATTGAGTTTATATTCAAGCATGTTAACCATAACCATTTTGCTGCACTTTGTGTAAAAATAGTTGGAGCAAAAAATAACAATAATAGGTAAGATGTGTAAGTAGTAGGTCTGGAGGTAGCAAAGCTGTGCAGGAGGGATTTAGCTGTATCACAGGCACATAAAAAGGCATGGGGGAGATTACACAGTGCTGTGAAGGAAATGTTAACATCACATAGAAAGAACATTGATGTGAGAATGGTATAACATAGGTGAGACTATTTCATATTTGAAAACAGATGAAAACAGAGCTCCAAGCTGAAAATATGTAAAAGCAGATGTCAAATGAGGTTAGTTTGGCTAAGAGAGAACCCAAGTAAAATGATGATTATAATAATAATACTAATAATAATAATAATAATGACAAAACAATATGTACAACGGAACCCCCTTCTCTACAATTTTATTTAGGAATAAATCAGATTACCAGAAACTGTTCCAAATTGTTTTCCATTTATTTGGCAGGCATAATCAACTGTCCTTGAAAACAGGGGCATTTCTGCCAGGAGCCAAGATGAGAAAGTGACATTTTGTGCAGGTAACTTTTAGGGCCGATTCACTAACTTCGAGTGAAGGATTCGAAGGTAAAAATACTTTGAATTTCGAAGTTTTTTTTGGGCCACTTCGACCATCGAATGGGCTACTTCAACCTTCGACTACGACTTCGAATTGAAGGATTCGTAGTAAAAATCGTTCGATCATTCGATAGTCGAAGTACTGTCTCTTTAAAAAAAACTTCGACCCTCTAGGTCGCCATCTAAAAGCTACCGAAGTCAATGTTAGCCTATGGGAAAGGATCCCCATAGGCTTGCCTAACTTTTTTTTGATCGAAGGATATTCGATTCGATTCAAAGGATTTTATCGTTCGATCGAAGATCGTTCAATCGACTATCTGCGCTAAATCCTTTGACTTCAATATTCAAAGTTGAAGGATTTTAATTCCTAGTCGAATATCGAGGGTTAATTAACCCTCAATTTTCGACCCTTAGTGAATCGGCCCCAAGGGTCAGATTTATCAAGGGTCGAATATCGAGGGTTAATTAATTAACCCTCGATATTCAACTGCCGAATTAAAATCCTTCAACTTCGAATATTGAAGTCAAAGGATTTTGCGCAATTTGTTTGATCGAACGATTAAATCCTTCGAAATAAACAATTCAAAGGATTTAAATACATCGATCGAAGGATTATCCTTCGATCAGAAAAGTGTTAGCAAGCCTATGGGGACCTTCCTTGGTAGGTTTTAGGTGGCAAACTAGGGGGTCGAAGAAATTTTTCAAGAGACAGAACTTTGATAGAATGGTCGAATATTCGAACGATGTTTAGTTTGAATAGTTCGATTCAAAGTTTTTCCTCTATTCCTTCACTCGAACTTAGTGAATGGGCCCCTTAGAAATAGAAACACATGAATTAGTGTCTAAAGCACTGACCACATAAATCACGTGGTCCAGGTGCACTGGCCCGAAACCCTCAACTTGGGAAGCAGAAAAACCAGTAGCAGAAATTAGGGGGCATCTAGGCACTCAAAAGACTCCACAAGGGCTGCCAAAAATATTGTATAATATTGTATTATATTATTGTATTATTGTATTGTATAGTCTGTGTATATGGGCTGGGAAAGCTACACAGACTTGATACTCCTCATAAGACACAGCGCATATTTTGTTTTGTACCGAAACTGCTCAACTAGGAAGTTGTCTGTAGCGAGTATATACACTGTTTCATTTTTACACTATTGATTAAGCCACACGATATGGCAACAATGTATCATTCTACAGCTCTAAGGATATTATTTCGATACTATACTTATCATCAGGCTTACTTTACTTTTCTAGTTTGCATTTTATTTATTTATTTTGTATATTCCGTGTTTTCCATTGCTATATTGATGTTTGTACTTAGCCCTCCCACTTTCATTACGCTGTATGATGTCACTAATACCCTCTTCCCGCCACTGGTGTTTTAAAATGGTTGCTGTTAGTTAGGTGCTGACGCTATGCAGTGGCAGCAGATTTGCATTTGATCCATATGTTTGATCCATGCTCAGTAAACCTGTAACTCCTTCCAAAGAAACAAATCTGTAGGGCACAGTGATGTATTTTTATCCCCCTCCTGCTTGCAAAGGGAGCCAGGGTTTTAACAAGGGTAGCCAGGGCATTAATACTAAAACACAGGCTTAGGCCAGGGCTGCTTGGATAAATCTCTTTTCTCCACTTTAAGACCTGTGAGTGCTGGCTTCTTTTGAGCCATTGTACATACTTCTACATAGCTCCGCACCCAGGCACCTTATACCTATACATATTATACCTATATATATATATATATATATATATATATATATATATATATATATATATATATAAACATTAGATAAGGACCCGCACTCCAATATTTCGTGGAAAAAGATTTTTTATTTTAACTTGATGCACAAGTTAAAATAAAAAATCTTTTTCCACGAAATATTGGAGTGCGGGTCCTTATCTAATGTTTGTATGCTGAAGCTTTGACCCAGCACCCACAGTATCTCCAAGACTGGATTTGAGTGCAAGCGTTTTTCTACATATATATATATATATATATATAGTTTAGGAATGAATCATCCCAGGACAAGAGGACAAGCCCTTCCCTTCATGAAAATCTTCCAAATTTTATTAAGATACATACTTCTACATAGCTCCGCACACAGGCACCTTATACCTATACACGTGTTGTGCCGGCATTCTTCGCTCCAGAAATATATATATATATATGTATATATATATATATATATATGTATATAGTTTAGGAATGAATCATCCCAGGACCAGCACTTCCCTTTCGGTCCTTGTTAGGACCTTTAACAAGGATCCTTGATAAAGGTCTTAACAAGGACTGAAACGTTGGACACTAATATGTGTATCTAAATAAAATTTGGAAGATTTTCCCGAAGGGAAGTGCTGGTCCTGGGATGATTCATTCCTAAACTATATGTATAAGGTGCCTGGGTGCGGAGCTATGTAGAAGTATGTACAATGGCTCAAAAGAAGCCAGCACTCACAGGTCTTAAAGTGGAGAAAAGAGATTTATCCAAGCAGCCCTGGCCTAAGCCTGTGTTTTAGTCATTAACGCCCTGGCTACCCTTGTTAAAACCCTGGCTCCCTTTGCAAGCAGGAGGGGAATAAAAAGACGTCACTGTGCCCTACAGGCTACCTGAGGCTACCTGAGCAGAGTGCTGGCGCTTAACAAAGATAACAAAGATTTTTAAAAATCTGGATTATTTGGATAAAAGGGAGTCTATGGGAGACAGCCTTTCTGTAATTCTGAGCTTTCTGGATAATTAGTTTTGAGATAATGGATCCCATACCTGTAATGGCATCATCCTGAAAATATATTCACTGTTTATTTCACAAAACCTGCCAACAGCAAATTATGAATCTATTTGGGTTCAGACAAACATGGGCAAGCTGGTCATTGCACAACATCTACTAAATATAAGATGAACACAAGAACAGAGGAATAAATAGCACTGAAGAATTTGAAGACTGTGGCCTGCAAATGAGGAAGAGGTAGGAGGCTGCAAACCAAGATTAGCAGCTCTACATTAGACTTCCGACTACAAAGTGACAGTAGTGCAAACTTAAAGCAACATTCTAAAAACCCTTACAATAGGGGGATAGAGACAGTGCTCCCTGTCTTACTGAAGTCTTCCTTGCTGTTTTAATGTTCAATTAACCATACTGGAAAAAGATATTCTACGCAGACAACTTAACATCTGCATAAATGTATGGCATTTACCTAGGGTTGACACCGATCGCCAATCACCACGTTATAGCCCTGCCCTATTAAGCCACAACCCGCCCTCATTAAGCCACAATTTAGGCCCTGCCTGGATTAAACTGGGCCAAAAGGTGGCAACTCTACATTTACCTCACTGGATGTTTGGGACTGAGTTTTTCCATATAAAGGGCCTTTCCACAATGTGGCGACTGCTTCCTTTAAATCCCAAGGATAATTTCCATGGTAGGTGCCACTCTGTTAGGTATCCTTACCCCCAGTGAATATACTTGCTAAACTTGGGCCCTGGGTTGCCACTAGGGTTGCCAACTTTTTCATAAAATTTATACTGGCCGGTATGGGGGCGGGAACAAAAGGAGTGGGCTGTGACATAAAAGGGCGGGCTGTGATGTCAGGGGGTGGGGCCACACCACACAATGGACAGAAGGCAGAGAGAAGTTAAGTTTGGAGTGGATTGGGAGCGGGCCAATGGCTTTTGTTAAGGGTATTACAAATTCCCAGCCTTGGCAGGTGTTTTACTGGCGAACTCCTGTTCTATGAAAAGTGCACTTTACCACACCAAGGGGCAAATTTAAAACCTGTGCATCACTAGGCTGGCGAGCCCATTTACCACTCCCCCCATGCACACACACTGCCCCTACAACTCATCAGCCCACTCTCAGAACCCCCCCCCCTAGCTTCAGTGCTCCAATGAGGACTGGGTGGGTAATTCAAACTGCTGTCAAAATATCCAATCTGTCCCCAATGCAGATGCAGCCAACAGGTGGCATGCCACCCCAGGCCCAGATTTTTGGACAGATCCCAAAGACCCGGTGGGGGGGTTGGGAGAGCAGCATGGGGAGGGGATTGTGCAAGAACACTCTGTGGCCTAGGGATGCAAAATCTTTAAACCTGGCCCTGGCCAGCCCAAGATTGTGTGGCCTTCTAACAAATCTGAGCCTGACCACACCACAATCTTCCAGTGAAGACTGCCACCCCTAGTGAATTTTGCTTTCCTTGGTAAAGAAAACGGACAAAGAGTTTTTTATCTTTGTTAAATAAATAACATTGCCATATTTTGGAATTTACTGAATTACTGGTTTCCATATATTAGATCCCACACTTGTATATGTAGGAGCAACCACAATTGTTCTAATGGGGTAAACTCCCTTTGAAACCCCTATGAAACAGTAAAAATAATAAAGAATAATAATAAAATAATAAAGTAAAAATAACTGAATGCTTTCTCAGAAATTTAATTTTTCAAAAGAGTATGAACAAAGCATCTCTCAAGGCAAGGGAGGACCTTGTTGTATGCACCAAAGCATGATTTATTTTCTCAGTATATGAACGGCCTGCTAAATGCCCCTTGGAACTGGCCTTGTTTTAGTCAGCAATTAAAGCTATTAAAAATTCTATATTTGTGTACAAATCCATAAATCCATAATTCTTCAGTGCAAAAAATAAGTGTCATCTCTTTAATTAATCTAGAGTGGGGAGAACTGGGTAATCATTTATATATTATTGCTATCACTCTTTATAAAGCCATAACAAACTATTCAGAGCTTTAAAAAAAAGTGCAATTATTCACAATAGTCCCTGCCCCAGCTTACAATCTAATTTCCCTATTACATAAAGGCTAATGGCACATGTTTTCTCTACCATGTGTTTTGTAAGCAGTGACAAGAAAAGCAGGCAGATTTCATCCCCAAAATGCACAGTTGTGTAACATTAGCCTAAAGACACACAGCTAAGTTCCATCCAACTAAACTACAAGTATATTTTGAGCCGTGAGGCAAAACTGGAGCACCCAAGGGAACCCCATCCACACAAAGAGATTAAGCAGAAACTCACGCAGATAGTAGCCTGGTTGGAACTTGCATCCAAGACCTAAGCAATGTATATACAATCCTCTCTTTATACAAATATCCTCAGTACAAATGGGCTAAAAGGGCATCCTGGATGAATGAACCTTTTAAGAGCTATATCATGTTTTAGAACTGCTATACTGATAACCAAGCAATAATATGGAAGGAGGATACAGTGGGTATAACCTCTATAGGATAAAGTGGACTTCTGCATCAATTCTTATTGCATGTTTACATGTATAATATTATTTATTAAAAATCATTAAAATGATTCATTAAAGGACCAGTAACATCAAAAAATTTTTACAAAAAATTCGTTAGTATACAACGAAAAATAAACACCTTGACAAATTAAACTTAGAAAATAGCCCTCGTGAGACCCCGACCCGGTGATCCCAATGCTAACCCGGGGCCGAACTCTGCCCCTCACAGGAAGAAGAACGAGACTGTGCTGCCCGTGATCTATGCCATCACCCCCACCTACAGCCGCCCGGTGCAGAAAGGAGAGCTCACCTGCCTGGCCAATACCTTCCGCCTGGTGCAGCGTTTACATTGGATTCTGGTGGAGGACTCTGTGCACTCTGTGCGGGCCCTACATCTGCTCCCCAAAGTGGAAAAAAAGGATAGGGAGCTGCCGATGTTGCTGATGCCCCGCTTCCCGCACTGCTCCTCTGCTAAGGACCACATACAGGTGACTGCTTTTGACTCCTGCCCCAGCCAAGAAGCGGCTCACCAGCTCCGTCGGGTGCACAGAGTCCTCCACCGGAATCCAATGTAAACGCGGCACCAGGTGGAAGGTATTGGCCAGGCGGGTGAGCTCTCCTTTCTGCACCGGGCGGCTGTAGGTGGGGGTGATGGCATAGATCATGGGCAGCACAGTCTCGTTCTTCCTCCTGTGAGGGGCAGAGTTCAGCCCCGGGTTAGCTTTGGGATCACTGGGTCGGGGTCTCACGAGAGCTGCGCGTCCGACCCTCCGGTTCCAGTAGAGGTAATAGCGAGCGCTGGGGACTCTGCCTGAGCCCGGGGATCTCCTCGTGTCACTGTCTATTATAATCACCACAATCAGCACCCAAGGAAGGAGGATGAAAAACACAGACTTCATTGTGAGGCAGCACGAAAGTACAAATCATGATCTTTAGCCTGGGAAGGTGAGGTGCTCTCAGGCACTGGCAGGCTCGGAGCACATCGGGAACCCCACTACAAACCCTACTCCACCAGCCAGCACTCGAGAGCGGAGCCTCAGCCTCCTTCACAGCTGTCACTAGAATAGCCAGGGAGAAGAAATCGAGCACTGCAGGATGGATGGTCGCGGTATCGCCTGTTTTGAAGAGGACAGGAAGTGAAGTTTCGGTAAGTTATTTCTAAACAAAAGCTTTGCAATATACAAGTTTAATTTGTCAAGGTGTTTATTTTTCGTTGTATACTAACGGATTTTTTGTAAAAAATTTTTGATGTTACTGGTCCTTTAAAATACGTTAAATATTAAGAAGAATATTTTAAATAATACTTTGTATTATAATTTGATATTTTTCTTGCAAAAAGTGTCATCAAGCCATGCTGAAAACATTATTATACAGGTGTAGTTGTTCATAGCAACTAATCAGATTTTTGTTGTCATTTTGGTAGTAAACAAATTGCTGATAGCTGGTTATCTGGCATAGATAACTTATGTTAGTAAATCGGCACCACTTTATCTCAGTGAGTAAATGATGGTATAGAGTAATAAATTCCAATAAACATAATATGATCTCACCAAACTTGCATGTAGCTGGGGAATGTGCATATATTGAGACCATATGACAATTTGGTTGTGAACTGCTAATGTACATGACTGACCAACCAGCAGGCCAAATGGATCTCACTCACAGTAGGTTCAATGGTTTTATTTTAAAGAAGATAAGCAGACACTGGTAGACCAAACAAATGCCAAAATTCTTTAGCAATAGAAATTTCAAAGCTGGCCCTGTCTGGTTTCTGTTGCAGCAACAACCTGTTAAATGTAATTAATCCCCTGGGCAAAGTTAAGTAGACAAATTTACAGCAATATATTTAATTCTAACATTTTATAGGTTCCTCAAGGAACCTTAAAACAAGTCTTTTATTGTTTGGGTGGGGTGCCACATTTTACTGGTGTAATATCATTGCATGCATAAAAGGTTTATATTGGATAGTCAAGTACTGAATTGTTAAGAAATTATTTGGATCATCCCAGATAAATTCCATCAGATCTAGTAGAACTATATTTTCTAGTACGATATGTCTTACCATACCTTCAATGGAATGGGGCCACCACCACTGTATGGCAATTCAAGATGAACTATTATATTCGTAATGTTTTGTTGAGAGTAGGTAGCCCTTTCAAATTATATTTTTTGAGGTTAAAAACTCATTTTATTCTTGCAATCAGCATCTGCAATCAACAATTTATTCTTGCAATCAGCATCTGCAATCAACAATTTGGTCTTCCCTAAGCAACTGACCATCTGTATTAGGCCTGTAAAAAAATCATCCTTTGTCTTGTCATATGATGAACGTTGTTGTATTTATGAAATTGAGACTATTATCTCCACTAATGGCACACACAGTTGGAGACTAGAAGGAATGTTGAGAGCAAAAAGAATTATTTTACACCAGAATGGAGAATGCCCACATTGGGTAGTTTTACAATAAGTAGACATGTACAATTTAAACCATTTAAAAAAAACGACTTTAATGGATTTCCTATTCTTATCAGAGCGTTATAAGACAAGCTGAATATTGGTTAGCTTGTCGTACAGTATCAGGCATCCCGTCTGTCTCAACAGAAGTCCTCACATAGGTGCGTCAGACCGTGTTCCTCCAGGCATTTTGGCCTGCCCCTGAACTTCCTTTTTTCTGAATTTGTTTCTGACTTGAACTTGTCTTTAATATTAGGTATCCAGATGTCCGCACAGAAGCATTCCTGAACTTGTTTTCCATCACTTCTGTTACGCTACAGCTGAACTTGTCCTGTTACTAACTCAAGGTCCCGAATACTCAGTGGGAGATATAAAGGTGGCCATAGATGCAAAGATCCGCTCGTTTGGCAACATCGCCAAACGAGCGGATCTTTCCCCGATATGCCATTAACAAGCATGGCTATATCGGGTGTAATCTGATTGTTCCGACGTAAAGATGTCAACACACGCCATACACGATCCGAAAATCATACGAAACCTCGATTCGTACTATAGGATCTGTGTGTCTATGGCCACCTTAAAAGTTTGGGGTGTAGGAGAGGCCATACTTCCACAGATTCCGCTAAGATCTGATAGACTGTGGCTTCCAGTGGTGGAAAGTCACAGTGATTGCTGCCTCAAATCTCTTTAATCTAGTGGTAAGTTTGGTGGAAGTTATTACTTTGTAGACAATTCTGTATTTTATAATAAAATGTATACTTGTAAAAACAAACATTAAAAAAACCTTCATCTTTCCTTGTAATACACAAAGCTGTTCCTTTTTGTTTTTGCGACATCCAATGAAAATTTCATTGCTCCGTAATTCAAAAGCCAAGGAAAATAGCAGTTTTTACTATACTCGTAACAGAGCAAAAATAGCGCATATGGGATTTGCTATTTAATTAAGTTCTGTTTCAGAAGTGAAAAGTCAGCTCTTTCTGGTCCTTGTGTTGTTGCTTAGTGTGTCACTGCATCAGCCAGGTGGACCTGAAACTGCAGTGGAAAAAGTACTGTGTGAATTAATTCCATTTTTATATTTAAACTTTGGGTATGAATGTGAATGACAATAAACTAATAATCCTACCCCCTACTTAGTGTAACATATACATTAGCCATCAAACAGGGCTGCCTGATCTTTTTTACCCATTAAACACACTCAAATGTAAAAGCTTTTGGAGAGCCACAAAGGTAAGAAACAATTCCTCGAGGATGCTAAATTAGGGCTGTGATTGGATAATTGATAGCCTTGTGTGGACTGCAGGAGGCTTTGTTTGAGTAAACATTTACTTTTATGCCTCCAAAACTTGAATTTAAATCGGGAATTTTAAAGTGGGCACTTACTATGAGGCCACTGGGTACAACATCAATGGGAGAAGAGAGAAACATGTTGTTTGTGAGCTGCTGGTTGGATATCCCTGAAGTAAACCATGTCCACTTGTGTGCTTCTTATGAATCCCTTGATTTAATCTGAAACTCTAGTATGTAAAACACATTCTTCTGGGTCAGCAAATGACTAAAGCAATTTTCCTGAACATAATCTGCTTAATCTGTTTTTTCCAGGCCAGTGAAGATCTATGACCCCTATATCCTGCTTTTCACACCTTGCAAACTGGCCAGGGGTCACAGCCTTCTATCTTTTATTTACAGATTACTCCAGTACAGGAACACTCCATGACAAATCTGCCTTAGCTACAGTCAACTATAGGGGAACAGCATATTTATGGTTCACCCAATCGTTCCCTCATCCTCCAGCTTCCATGGCCTACAGTAGGCTCAGACAAAAAGTAGGAAATCTCCCATTATCCAAAGCAATCCTCCTATGTAAGCCTATTTAGTTCTCTCCAATCACAATGTTACGCAATGCAAACCTATAGCTTTACCGGTGTTCTAAATAATATTACTTTTCATAGATCTGCTACTGAGTGTACTGTATAAAATGTGAGGTTAGGTGATACCTTTTATTGGCTGATCGAGTAAGTAAAAACTGCAAGCTTTTGAGATGATAGTGTTATATTACTGTATGTGAGAGCTAGGCTGCAATGACACTGTAAATATTACAAGCACTGACGCATTTTATTACAGGTTGTGTGAGGCACTTATATTACTTTATTTCTTTTTTCTGCCTAAACATGCATTGTTTGTGCTATTCAATTAATTTCAAAGCCATGGCTGTGTGGCTTAACATAGTTTTACAGGCTTTAGCATAAAGGAATGTATAAGAGGAGCTACGTGCTCACTGCTACTTTTATTTTCTTTGCTTCATTTTTGTTACAATTTAGAGCTGGATGGGAGGTCTGAGCCCACTTCTTTTTCTCCAGTCAACTGCGTCCCACTCACCCACTGGGAGAGATGCTCCATTATGCACCGCAGGATTTTTTTAAAAAAAAGATTTAACCAGAGCTTTTATATTTTAGTTCAAGTGGACTAGGTCACAATTTTCACTTCTAGGAGCTGCGTAAAAGCACAAATACATTTTGGGGTCCCTGCCTAGAAGTCTCTAATTAGTGGTCAAATCATGGTGCTGAAATCCAAGAATCTGTATGAATAGAAAAAGCAGGGCCGGATTTATATAGAGGGCGCCCCTAGGCCCACTGCCGTTCATCGCCCCTGTCCGCTCCCCTTTATTAGTGCAAATTTTCATAATCAATGGGGAAATTAAAAAAAATATTGTATCTCCAGCGCATCCCCAGTGTTTTTGAAACAAAGTGGGTGTGGTTTGGCACCATGCCGCCCCCCTAAAATCCTGCCGCCCTAGGCCCGGGCCTAGGTGGCCTTTCCACAAATCCGGGCCTGAGAAAAAGCATTCACAGGGCATATACATATCATGGATTAGATATACAGCACATTAAACAGACTCTTACACGAATAGGTTAGTCTGAATGTCATATGCTTGTGCATATATATAGTACATAGACCAATATGATTTTTCAGGTAGTTTGGCTCTAGGCATATGACTACTTTGCCACACTAAATGATCCCAGTTGCCCATACGGCTCATTTGAAGAAAAACAAAGTATTAAAAACGAGTGCAATTTGCTGTCTTTTTAACTGCACCCACCACAACTAGGCACAAAAATTTGTGCCAGTGACATTAGTATTAAAGACTTGTGTTGCATGTGCACCTGGCAGCTGAAAGGGTGTGGCACCTACTAGGTTAAGATAGGTGTACAGGGCTTCCATGCTCAAAGATGCATGCTTTTAAACATGGAGCACAAGGGAGCCCTGTATACCTACTTTGACCTGGTATTAACTAGTAGGTGCTCAGTGATGTGTCACTTGGATATTTACTTCCCTGCATAGTCTGTGTGCCATCCCCGCACAACTGGAAAGGGGATCACTATCTGTATTTAATTTGTGCTCCAATTTTTTAACTTAGTGCTTTTTGTAATCTCTTATAGGTGAAAAGTTCAAAATATATAGACATATGAATAGAAAGCAGGCTTTGTAATTCTTCCAAACATAATTAAACTGCCTTGCAGCGAAAATAATGTTGGTGTAGCAGTATAAGACATTTGCGTGCTAAAATATGTGCTCTTGGAGGAGGTTTGATCCCCTCAAGATAAACTGCCACGTGAAATACATCCAAACCATGCTTAACTTGGCAGTTAGCTATACTGGCATGGCCTAAGGAGCCCTCTGCCCAGAAAGTGATATCTACATGCCAGATAAAGTTGGAATGCTCAGAAACATTTTTAATTAAGGCTTTAATAGGGTAGCAAAAGCGAGGTATTGCCAGGTCTCCAAAGAAAGACACATTATAGAAGGAGAGTGGAATTCACTAGAGTTCACATTGTGAACTACATGTAAAAAAAATATAGATATTATTGTGTCATTCAGATTGTTATCACACAACATCAAACAGTAGGGTTGTCACATAAAGGACCAAGTTTCATAAATCAAGTACTGAGTTCTTATATTAATACAGTTTAATTATTTGGTTAAATCCTCCATATTGGCTTAGTACCAAACCAAGCTCATTCAGATTTCAGAAGCATACAAAAATTAAAGATTAAAGGAACCGTAACACCAAAACATGTAAGTGTTTTAAAGTAATGCAAATATGATGTAGTGTTGCCCTGCACTGGTAAAACTGATCTGTTTGCTTCAGAAACACTACTATAGTTCATATAAACAAGCTGCTGTGGAGCAATGGCGGAAATTGAAAAACGGCTATATGGCACAGGTTAACTAATGGATAACAGATAACACTAATCAGACAGACAGAGCTTATCTGCTATCTGCTGTGTAACTTGAGCCTTTTCTCCTTTGAATGGCTGCCCCCATTGCTACACAACAGCTTATTTATATAAACAATAGTACTGTTTCTTAAGCAAACACAGCAGTTTTACCAGTGCAGGGCAACACTGCATTATATTTTCATTACTTTAAAACACTTTTATTTTTTGACATTACTGTTCCTTTAAGGCTAATGGCAACCACCAGTTTGTTTCTTTGCCTAAACTTCTATACAGGTGGAGAAACAGCTTGATTACCATTGGCCTAACTGTCAAAAAAAAAACTTCACCTTTGGTTGTTCAGTGTAAAAGCAAATAGAATTTGGTTCCACTGAAAATTAAAGGACTAATTTATTATTATTACTATTAATAATAAAATCCGCAATCATGGGGTGTTTTGTTGGTTTTATGAAAAAAGGACAGATAACAACATATATATTCCGATACTGGATCTGAATATCACGTGATAACATTCACGGATGGGTGGCATGCCGCCCCTTAGTTTATGCCTTTCTAAGCCCGGTCCTTTGTGGGCTCACTGCAGATCTGGGCCTGCTTTAATCCAGAGCCTACCATATCCTCAAAATTATAGGAACATATGCAGTGTCCCCCCAAAGTCCATAAAAGAGCCTAATTATTGAATATTTCCAAAAGGGCATTTCCTGCAGTTAACTACTTCTTAGTTCCTCCAATGGTCTTAGCATGTGGCAGGAGGAATTATGTGGCACATGGAAGGCAATGGCTGACTGTCCAATGAGGCAGGGTGTAACCTAAGAATCTCCTCTAAAGCGCTACCTATATTTTTTTCATGGTAATGGCTTACTTACAGTAAGTCCAAATTTGACCTTGCAGCATATATATATATACATATATATATATATATATATATATATATATATATATATATATATATATATATATTTGTTTTGTTTTTGTTTTTAATTTTTTTTTATATATTTTATTTTACTTTTTTTTTGGTTTTGTTTTTTTGTTTTAATTGGGTGCCTATTTTTTTGTAAAACAAAAAATATATTTATATAACAGCAGCCCTACCTCAACCATTCTACTTAGGGATAGCTATAAAAAATACACAGAGCAGAGCTGGAATGAAAACTCTGCAGTCCTACATCAGATTACATCAACATTATTTATTTATATACAGTAGCATCAAGATGTTCAGCAAGACTATACAATAAAATTAAGAAAAACAAGAGGACCAAAAAAAAATCAATAATTGTCCTGGAGTTTCTATGCATGGTCTGTTTTACAGCCTCTTATTTCTTTATTTGTACATAATTCCCACTTTAATCTCTTTTATGAGAGAAATGCTAATAAATAATTTTGATAGAATAGCTGATAAACTGTTCCTTGGTACTAAGGAGGAACTATGATAAGACTTTTTATTAAACTGGTAATAAAGTAAGAATGAGATATACAGAAGCCAACTTCTAATTAGTTGAAGTTGTGCAATTTCAAGGTCACCCAAGTAAAGCTTCTTACAACAGACTCTACAAACACTCACAAGGCATTACATACTTATATCAATGGCAAATGTATTTTATATTTATAAAAAACCCAGTATTCAGCCCTTTTTTGCAGGATTCAGATATGGCTGAATTTTAAAGGAGAATAAACCCCTGCTTAATAGCTTGGCTCCCTGCAGAACCCTAGAAGGAATTGAAATGAAGCAATGCTAACCTCTGCACAACTTCCCGGGCCAATGGATATCAGGATACCCATACATCAGTATTGGTTGTAAGATTATGGAAAGGAAATTCTGGGTAATGTACCTCATTCTCTATCTATATGTGACTTGGCCTTGGGCAAGGCTGTGAATCAATAATCTAGGCAGTAAAAGAAAAAATTTCATGTGATGTGAATTTCTATAAAATTCCTAGAGCCATCACTCCTCCCTTAACTGCTAAAAATCATAAACCTGTCCAAACTAATTGCAATATAAACTGTTTATTTCAATAAGGTTGTACTAGATCAAGGAAAAAGGATAACATGAAATCTGCCTAATGTCAATGCACATACACATCCTGGCAAACACCACAACTTAGAAATGAATGGCATGAATTCATAATACTCTTTGCATGCATTGTGCAATATGGTTGGTGGTGTTTTAGAAGTATAATTCTGACTGCCTCTAAATGGGATTTGCACCAGTGGTGCTCAATAACCTGTGACCACCTTTGAAGAGCTTCAGTTTGGGCTATATACCATGGCTTGAATTGTTTGCCCCTTGTGAGATATGAGCTGGCTGAAGCAAAGGCAGGGTTAAGTGCTTTATGATATTTTTTGCCAGACTACAATACTTTAATTATGGTTTTTATCAAGGACAATCTTTGATGCTGAATAACTCTCAATAAACAGCTGCAATTTCACTTCAACAACTCTGCTTTCTCTTCCTGTGGACAGATGTGTATTCAGAATTGTACTTTCTCCCTATTGAGACCACACATGCGTGTAACAGGCTCTTGCACATGAACTTTACAAGCAGGTATTCAGAATATTTATGCACGGTCTGATTCATACCACTGAGCTGAAACTATTGTCTTCATAATGAGAAATAACAATATATACAATAGAACCTTTCTGCATTGTAAGCTGGGTGAATATGGTCAAACAGCACTTAAAGGGATCCTGTCATCGGAAAACATTTTATTCAAAATGAATCAGTTAATAGTGCTACTCCAGAAGAATTCTGCACTGAAATCAATTTCTCAAAAGAGCAAACAGATTTTTTTATATTCAATTTTGAAATCTGACATGGGGCTAGACATATTGTCAATTTCCGAGCTGCCCCAGGTCATGTGACTTGTGCCTGCACTTTAGGAGAGAAATGCTTTCTGGCAGGCTGCTGTTTTTCCTTCTCAATGTAACTGAAGGAGTCTCAGTGGGACATGGGATTTTACTATTGAGTGTTGTTCTTAGATCTACTAGGCAGCTGTTATCTTGTGTTAGGGAGCTGTTATCTGGTTACCTTCCCATTGTTCTTCTGCTGGGGGGGGAAAGGGAGGGGGGTGTTATCACTCCAACTTGCAGTACAGCAGTAAAGAGTGATAAGAGTGAAGTTTATCAGAGCACAAGTCACATGACTTGGGGCAGCAGGGAAATTGACAATATGTGTAGCCCCATGTCAGATTTCAAAATTGAATATAAATAAATCTGTTTGCTCTTTTGAGAAATGGATTTCATTGCAGAATTCTGCTGGAGTAGCACTATTAACTGATAAGTACTGTAAAATAAATGAGAGCCCAGGCCCAATACCCCCTTTATTTAAAACAAAAACAATAACCTATTTACAGTTATGAAATGTTTGCCCAATTCTTCATGTTATAGGGTTTTCTATACTGAAGAGGACATAAACCCTCAGATTACCTTGAATGACATATGCCCGTAGTGCTCTCTTGAGAACTTTCCTTTTTAAAAGCAATGGTTCACCTTTAAGTTAACTTTTAGTATGTAACAGAATGGGTAATTCTAAGCAACTTTTCAACTGCCCATTTTTTAATAGTTTTTGAATAACTTTCTTTGGACTTGTTTCAGCTTTCTAATGGGGGTCACTGACCCCATCTAAAAACAAAAGCTTTTAAGGCTACAAATATATTGTTTTGCCAGATTTTATTACTTATCTTTCTAGTCAGGCCTCTCCTATTCATATTCCAGTCTCTTATTCAGATCAACGAATGGCTGCTAGGGCAATTTGGATCCTAGAAACCAGAATGCTAAAATTGCAAACTGGAGAGCTGCTGAATAAAAAGCTAAAAATATCAAAGACCACAAATAAAAAATGAAAACCAATTACAAATTGTCTTAGAATATCACTGTCTACATCATACTAAAAGTTAATTCAAAAGTAAACAACCCCTTTAAAGATATTTCCATTTCTGTGCCATTATACATTCAGGAATGGGTGCACTGTTGGTGGCCCTGGAGATAATTTGCTATGCAGGTTTTTCCAGTCAGAAGCCTCTGTGCATGTTGTGTGTCCCAGGCTTTCTGTATTCTGTATTATGTCCTGCCAATGATACATCCTTGGTATTCTCAATAAATGTTATTTAGGAACAGTGATTCAGACATGGAGGGGAGCTTAGCAAAATTATTTCATGATAGAAGCTGCTTCAAATCTCCTGCCAATGCCCAATACAGTAGGGAATGAATAGGAATGGATCACACATTATACGGAAAGGTTTCTGGCTGGGAGACCATCGTTGCAGCATTAAACATTCTAATATTTTCTAATACTAAATACAGTTATGGGACCTATTATGCAGAATGCTTGGGACCTCGGATCTTTCTGTAGTTTAGTTCTTCATACCTTAAGTCTGCTAGAAAATCATGTAAACATGAAATAAACCAAATAGGCTGTATTAATTATATCTTAGTTTTGAGTACAAGGTACTGTTTTATTATTACAGAGAAAAAGGAAATCATTTTTAATTAAAGATTTGGATTGGAGTTGGCCTTTCTGTAATTCGGAAAGTTCTGGATAACGGGTCTCTGGATAATGAACCGCATACCAGTAATACACCCTTTGAAACTCTGGTTTGTCAGGCTCAGCCATGGCTGCTGCAGCTGTGACAATGGGGTCAGGTAAAAGACCCATAAAGATCTGTGCTGCACCCAAAGTTTTGTTGGGACTGGGTGGGTCAGAATAATTACACAGCAATTTGTGATGCGCACTGGTTTGTGTGTACCTCCATGTGCACACATCTTAGAGGAAACATTGGCAACACCTATGCTTGATATTGCAGTTGCAGCAATGAAGGTAATGGAAGGCATGTCCAAGTCTGACCATGTGAATGGTTTTGTTTTAGAAAATGTGAATGGCGCTAGAAAGGTTTTTAAAGTGATAGTGGTATGTTCCTATAAATCCTGAAACTGCCACCACATTATACAGTGCACATATAATTTCAGTTAGTTCATTTTTTATTGTTCATAAGAAGTCTCTTTAGTTCATAATTGCATGCCTGTAATTGTACAACATAAATACGAGAATCATTAGATTGTGTAATTATTAATTTAGAAGCTAATCCAACATTCCTGAGAGTATATATAGACTCGCTCTGCATACTGTACTGTATGCAGGATATGATGCCAAAAATCAATACGGATCAAGGTTTATAACTTTACAATCTGTTCTTCATTGTGCCTGGGATGGGACTTCCTTTTGTGCACTGCCTCTGAGCAGGGATGGGCGAATTTGACCCGTTTCATTTCGCCAAAAATTATTTTGTCGCGCGTCTTTTTTTTTGACGCATGTCTCCATACAAGTCTATGGGCTTCATTTTTTCGGCGAAACAAGGCTATAAAATTCATCCATCTCTGAGCTGATCGCCATAATTATGAGCAAAATAGAATGTTAAAAAACTGTTGACGTCAATGTCTGGAATCAATTTAAAATGGAAAATCTGCTAGAAGGATTTATACTACCTTTATTTCTCTATAAATGTCCAGTAAAACATATTGAGACATGTTGTTCTGCATATTTGTGCATCTTGTACAAGTAGCTCATGCAAACTGGCATTTCTGAAAACCTCATTCAGAATCTTCCATGATGCATGTGTTGACAAATGTTAAAATACTAACTAGGCTTTAACATACAAGAAGTGGATGTTTTTGGCTCAAGTCCACCTTTGAGGTACAACATTTGTTTAGGGCTCCCTTAGATCATCCACAGGTCTACAGGCATGGAAACATTTCTATCAGCCATTCAGGCATGGTTTCAAGAATATCTAGGAAGCAAATGTCAATACTGACCCTCAGGCTGAGTTTCCAGGATTATCTGGAACATAGTAATTTTCCAAAAATATGACCATAATTCTCCATTAGGCCTGACTGTTACTCTAAACCAATGATCCCCAACCAGTAGCTCGCGAGCAACATGTTGCTCTCCAACCCCATGGATGTTGCTCCCAGTGGCCTCAAAGTAGGAGCTTATTTTTGAATTCTAGGCTTGGAGGCAAGTTTTGGTTCTATAAAAACCATACAGAGCCTCAATATAGGTTGACAATCCACATAGGGGCTACCAAATGACCAATCACAGTACTTATATGGCACCCCAAGAACATTTTTCATACTAGCGTTGCTCCCCAACTCCTTTTACTTCTGAATGTTGCTCCTAGCGTTGCTCCCCAACTCCTTTTACTTCTGAATGTTGCTCATGGGTTCAAAAGGTTGGGGATCCCTGCTCTAAACTGTGCACATCAGCACATCCACACAGATTCTTACACACAAAAATTGTGAAGTACACAGCAATATGTACATAAACAAACATAGTTTAATATTGGCTCAGGCCAACTTAATGACAAAGGTGCAAATAATAATTTTTGGGCACACAGACAACAATAAATTCTGGCCAGAAGGTATTCCCTGGAATGACATGGTCCACTCTGTGGACCACCAAAAGGCTACATGTAAATATTTTTTGTGGAAACCTATAACTCAGTTGGCTAGCAAAAGTATTTAGAAATCACCATCTTTTATACAAAAAACATCTTCTGGTGCATTGTCTTTGTTGAAGTCGGTACATATTTCCTAACTGAAATATACTGTATATATTTTAAAGGTTTTATTTTGCAATTTTAATATACAACAATACAGTGGGGGGAAACAGCCCCCCAGAAAAGAAAGATGAAAGGAATTGAAATATAAATTAGCTGTATTTGTCTGACAAAACTATAATGATTTCAATAAGGTATTCCCGTACTAAAAAGGTAAGTTCCGCGATAAATGTAAATGGATGCTCATTAACTGCACTCACATAAGAAACTGTACCCACTTGTCCACATGAATAAATCATTGAATTATGTATTCCTGTATGCAGTTTGCTAATATCTTATCTAAAAGGGGTTGATTTTAACTTTAAGTATGATGCAGAGAGTTATAAACTGAGACAATTTGCTACTGGTTTTCATTTTTTTTAATTATTTGTGAGTTACTTAGCATTTAATTAGGCAGCTCTCCAGTTTGCAATTTCAGCAGTCTGGTTGGGTCGACTTTACCCTAGCAGCCATGCACTGATTTGAGACTGGAATTTGAATAGAGGAGGGACTGAAGATGAGTAATTACAAGTAGCAAAAAATAAATAAGCAGCCTTATACAGCATTTTTAGATGGGGTCAGTGACCTCAGTTTGAAAGCTGGAAAGAGTGAGGAGAAGGGGCAAATAATTAAAAAACTATTAAAAAAAGTAATGAAGGCCAATTGAAAAGTTGCTTAGAATTAGCCATCAGGGGCGATCCTGGCCCCTCCGCCGCCTGTTGCTGCTGCCCCCCTCCCCTGGAAATTCACTCTTAAAGTACCAGGAGCAGCATTTTTGCTGCCCCTGGTACCTAGCGGCGACAGCCTCAACTCTCTTCATTGGCGAAGTACCCCTGTTAGCCATTCAATAACATAATTAAAGGTGAACCACTCCTTTAAACCTATGGCACAATGCCTTTTTCAGCTGGCTCATTATCACCCCCTAATGCCTCCAACTCACTTAAAGGGATACTGTCATGGGATAGAAAAATTTTTTCAAAATGAATCAGGTAATAGTACTGCTCCAGCAGATTTATTTATATTCAATTTTGAAATTTGACATGGGGCTAGACATTTTGTCAATTTCCCAGCTGCCCCAAGTCATGTGACTTGTGCTCTGATAAACTTCAATCACTCTTTACTGCTGTACTGCAAGGTGGAGTGATATCACCCCCTCCCTTCCCCCCCCCCCCCCCGCATTAGCCAAACAAAAGAACAATGAGAAGGTAACCAGATAACAGCTCCATAACACAAGATAAAAGATGCCTAAGATCTAAGTACAGCACTTAATAGTAAAAACCCATGTCTCACTGAGACACATTCAGTTACATTGAGAAGGAAAAACAGCAGCCTGCCAGAAAGCATTTCTCTCCTAAAGTGCAGGCACAAGTCACATGAACAGGGGCAGCTGGGAAATTGACAAAATGTCTAGCCCCATGTCAGATTTCAAAATTTAATATAAAAAAATCTGTTAGCTCTTTTGAGAAATGGATTTCAGTTTCATTGCAGAATTCTGCTGGAGCAACACTATTAACTGATTCATTTTGAAAAAAATTTTTTTCCCATGACAGTATCCCTTTAAATTTCCTGAAATAAAAGGAATTTCCTGAAATAGCCAGTACTTGAGTCACTGTGAACTTTCACAGTTCACTATATATGAAAAAACTGAGAGAAACGATGAAGGGGAAACAACCTTAGAAGACAAAAAGGAAAGGGAGGAAGGAAAAGGGCAGGGCCTGATTATTGGCCAGCTGAAAATTGTAATTGGTCCCGTGATTTTGATTTATTTTGTGATTATACATGTTGAATATAGACAGCATGGGGAGTTGCCAAAATGTTGTTACTATACAAGTCTGTGCTTGAGGAATTTAGGTGCTATAGCTGTTTGCTCTGGTTTGTAATAACAATTAAAAATTTTATGAAAGTGATCAAACAATAATGATCTATTGATAATTCGTAGAAAAATACTATAGGGCTTAAAAGCCTGTGCAAGCTATACATAAAAAAGATCTTTACTTTCCCACTGTATAAATCTTTGGCCCAAGTAATGAATATGTAAAATTAAAGTCATCTGGATCTGGCTGAAAGTAGCTAAACTATTTCTGTTAATATCAAAGCAAGAGAAAGCAGTTGTTAAAAGTATTTCATAAATGGATCTTGAAATACACTAAACTGTACTTTCTAAGAGACAACATTTATACTATATACTCTCGAAGAGATCAGATTCAAAAAAAAATTATCACTTATTGGAAATCTTCAATGACTCCCACCATAAAAGAGGTTATATCTAGGGTCGAAGGTCATAAAAGTTTTAAGGAAATGAAAGCCAGAATAACCAACACAGTTCAACAATACATAAAAGTACGGCAAATTTGGGAAGAATATACAGTAAGCTCACAAAATGCTGGGGATCCTGTCATCGGAAAACATGTTTTTTTTCGAAATGCATCAGTTAATAGTGCTACTCCAGCAGAATTCTGCACTGAAATCCATTTCTCAAAAGAGCAAATGGATGTTTTTGTATTCAATTTTGAAATCTGACATGGGGCTAGACATTTTGTCAATTTCCCAGCTGCCCCCAGTCATGTGACTTGTACCTGCACTTTAGGAGAGAAATGCTTTTTGGCAGGCTGCTGTTTTTCCTTCTCAATGTAACTGAATGTGTCTCAGTGGGACATGGGTTTTTACTATTGAGTGTTGTTCTTAGATCTACCAGGCAGCTGTTATCTTGTGTTAGGGAGCTGCTATCTGGTTACCTTCCCATTGTTCTTTTGTTTAGCTGCTGGGGGTAAAAAGGGAGGGGGTAGATATCACTATAACTTGCAGTGCAGCAGTAAAGAGTGATTGAAGTTTATCAGAGCACAAGTCACATGACTGGGGCAGCTGGGAAATTAACAATATGTCTAGCCCCATGTCAGATTTCAAAATTTAATATAAAAAAATCTGTTTGCTCTTTTGATAAATGGATTTCAGTGCAGTATTCTGCTGGAGAACCACTATTAAAAAGAACCACTGTTTCTTTTTTTTTCCTGTTTATTCATGACAAAAACAAAAAAATATAAATGAAAAAAAAAAATGATCACTTATAATGATTTCTTATGTAAGCACCAAATAACTAGGTTTCTAGCAGATGCATTTTGGATTCCTTGTGTTGGAATATATTGTAATGTTTACAAATATAAGTGTTAATAAAACATTCATGCCTTTATAGAAGAGAGGACACAGTTTATATTAAGATGAAAACGTCACCAACAAAGAGTGGATCTTTGTGAGATTTGGCCACACAGGTAGCTCATTAAAACATTAATTTTTGACATTTAAGGCCTGATTAGATCTTTATGAGATTTGGCCACACAAGTAGCTCATTCAAACATACTTTTTTGACATTCAAGGTCTGATTAGATCTTTGTGAGATTTGGCCACACAGGTAGCTCATTCAAACATTAATTTTTTGACATTCAAGGTCTGATTAGATCCCTGGCAACTAGATATTCCATCAAGCAAAACTGATTTCAAATGTCAATACATTTATATAATAACTCCATAACTTATAACTACACATACAGCCTGTGGGCTTGTAAGATGAAGGCTGCCAGTGAAGAGGTACTTTTATTTTCCAGTATGCGGCATCCTTGTAACAAGATCTTGACAAACTGGCAATCTGGGCAGCTAAGTGGCAAATGAGATTCAATGTTGATAAATATAAAGTCATGCACCTGGGATGTAAAAATATCCAAGCCACTTATACCCTTAATGGGACTGCACTAGGCAAATCCATAATGGAAAAGGACCTTGGAGTCCATGTAGATGATAAACTTGGCTGTAGCAAGCAATGCCAGTCAGCAGCATCAAGGGCAAATAAGGTCTTGAGCTGTATTAAAAGGGCATTGATTCAAGGTAGGAGGGGGTCATTCTTCCACTGTATAGAGCACTTGTAAGGCCCCATCTAGAATATGCCATACAGTTTGGTCTCCATCACTCAAACAGGACATTATTGTATTAGAGAGAGTACAGAGAAGGGCAACTAAGCTGGTAAAAGGTATGGAAAAGATTGGAAAGATTGGCCAAATTGGGGATGCTCACACTAGAGAAGAGGCACTTATGGGGTGATATGATAACTATGTATAGATATATAAGGGGATCATATAATAATCTCTCTAATGATTTATTTACCAGTAGGTCTTTCCAGCTGACACAAGGTCACCCATACGGATTAGAAGAAAAGAGGTTCCGCCTAAATATTTGGAAGGGGCTTTTTACAGTGATTGCTGTGAAGATGTGGAATTCTCTCCCTGATTCAGTGGTACAGGCTGATACATTAGAGAGCTTTAAGAAGGGATTGGATGGCTTTTTAGCAAGTGAGGGAAGACAGGGTTATGGACGATATCTCATAGTACAAGTTGATCCAGGGACTAGTCCAATTGTCATTTTGTAGTCAGGAAGGATTTTTTTCCCTCTCTGAGGCAAATTGGAGAGGCTTTAGATGGGTTTTTTTGCCTACCTCTGGATCAACTGGAAGTTAGGCAGGTTAAAAAAAAGTTAAAAGGTTGAACTTGATGGATGTGTGTCTTTTTTCAACCTAACTTACTATGACTATGATATTTTACTATACAGTAGGCTCTACAAGTGAATCATGTATGAGTGGTGGCTAGCTATTTTAGATCACAGTCTCCGATCTGTGTGCTTTTTTTAAACTGATAATTTAGTACTCATATCTTCATGATCTCTTCATGTAATATTGGCCTTGCTGTAGGAGAGAAAAAAAATGGGTGTTAAGCCTCCCACTCACAAACATAATACAGGAGACAGCACTGGCCTTTCCACTGCTCAACACCCAGTGAGCAAAGATGATCTACTCAGTCCAGAATAGAATACCACCACCACAGTAGCCTGCTATTGCACTGGGGCCATTATAGGCAATTAAAGTAGAAACCCCATTTTATATTTTCCAGGCAAGCAGAAAAAGTGGTGTAAAATCCTGGCAAATCAGGGAACCACAAAAAATGATGTGAACTGTAGGAAAAACATAAAATTAGGGGATGTTAAATTGAGATTTCACTGTATATGCTATTTGACAACTCTGTGGGTTATGCGTTGTATGCTAGTCCACCATAAGAAATATTTGATGCAGGGCCGGAACTAGGGGTAGGCAGAAGAGGCACGTGCCTAGGGCATAAAGGCAGAGGGGCGCCAGGCACGTACCTCTTCTGACGCCTTCCCCTAGTTCGGACCATTTTTTCCAGAAGCGGTTGCAGTGGTTCATGCGAATGAGCACTCTTTGGGGCATGCACACTCGCACTTTCTTGCCATGTGTGCTGTTTCCCGTATGCGTACTGGCTCAGCCTCGTCGATGTTCCGCGCATGTGCAATAACGCTCTCGCTGCTTGCGCACTTCTGCGTATGCACGATCGGTGGGGGCGATGTAGTTGGCCGGGTTGCCTACGGCACTGATTTGATGCATTCTGAGGAGTGGCTGCGGGCTATAAAATGTATTTTGGTTTATGCAGGCCAGGATTTGTGGAGAGGCCACCAAGGACCCGGCCCAGGGTGGCAGGATTTTAGGGGGCAACATGCTGCCCAACCGCACCACATTGGTTTATTGCTCTGGCGAAAACAATAAATGTCGATGAAGGATGAAAATTTAAGCAAATAAAAGGGAGGGGACGATAACAACTGATTGGTTGCTATGAGTTACCACCCAGGCTTAAATCTGCCCAGTGTTTATAAACGAGCATTGGAGGAAATATAGGAAAGCTGGCTACAATAACAATTTCTTTCATTGTACAAAATTGTAGTTTTGTGTTTACATCACATAAATACATAAAAAAACGTGCTAATACTATGCAGAGATGTCATCATTATTAGACAACACCACACAAGCTTCTACTACACTCACGCTGCCGGATTCAAACACGACTTGAAAAGATTCCAGCCCACACCCATGTCAGGTGACAGCAACTCAGCAGCCAATCAACTTGCGAAGCCAGGTGGCAACAGCGGAGGCCACTGAGTGGGCGAGTTGTACGCATGCCCAATAGGAAAGTGTTTGTAGGCATGCGCGGTGCTGCTAGTTACCGCATCTGTGTCTCCCTCCCACCCTGCTGCCTTCGCTTCTTTCTCTCACAGGCTGTGAGTGTGTCTGTGCGGCTGCTGCTGTCTGCTCTCGGGCTGCGGTGGCGGAAGGAAGGAAGAGAGAGAAGAAAGGGAAGAAATGAAATCTAGCTCCGGTGCGTCCGACTCCAGGCAGTCCCCCGGCGGCTGAGCCGTGTGAAACAGACAGGGCGGATAAAGTCCCTATTTAATTATTTTTTCCCCTCCACTTTGCTGCACACTTGCGCCTGTGTGACTCCGCGGCCGTGCGAGGATGAGCGGGGAGGGATACCAGTACCGGGCCCTGTACCCGTACAAGAAGGAGCGGGATGAGGACATCGACCTGCGCGTGGGAGACATTCTCACAGTGAGCCGTGCCACGCTGCTGCCTCTGGGCTGCTATGCGGAGGGAATGGAGGCCCGGCCCGAGCACATCGGTTGGCTCAATGGATGCAACGAGAACACAGGGCAGCGAGGGGACTTCCCAGGCACCTACGTGGAGTATCTTGGTAGGAAGAGGATCAGCCCTCCGACCCCCAAACCGAGGCCCCCTCGTCCTCTGCCTGTGGCTCCCGGTGCGGCGCGTGGGGAATCAGAGACACAGGGTGAGTGAGATGCTTTACGGTAGGACGCACACAGGCTTTGGGGACAGACTGGGCAACAGTGATCAATTATATGTCCCTGGCCTTCAGGCAGTGCTGTAACTACTGTTACTGAGCCCCACAGCAAATTCGTTTTAGGCCCACAACATTGTCCTGTTTTACCAATATATGTTTGAATTGCCTCATGGGGCCTCCTATTCCTCTGCAGCCTCAGGGTCTGCTTCCTCTGTAGTTACGCCCCTGTCTTCAGCGGTGTCTCCCTCCAGCTGTTCCTGGCTGCAACTCTCCACATGCACTGAGAGATGTAGTTCTGCAGTGTCACAGGTTGGACAGTCTGCTTCTCTCGAGGAGGGCACTATTTTACTAATATTGGGACGTGCAACATGTGGTTTTCCTGTTATTGCAGAACTACCACTTATAGTGGGGACGCTGCAAAATGATCTAACGCAACCAGCCGTCTCCATTCTAAATTAAGTCTGCGCTGGCTGTCCCACTGATGCAACGTGGTTAATATAACTTATTTGCTCCCAGCATCCTCACGGCCATTAATATGTATTTAGTCCTTATTTGCACTGCTGACTTTATGGTATTTATGGGTGCCTGCTCCCCAACAGTATGGTAGTGCTTTCCAGACATTGCAAGGTTTGCTGCAACTCTGTATGTCCGATTCCTGTGTGACTGTAGAAGTGAATGTGGATGTTGCATTCCATGCGAGATTAAATGCGTGCTGGTGCTATAATCCATTTAAAATCTTTTCCGGTAAGAATTAGGCTTGAGAGTTACAGTGGTGAGATTGCTGGGACCACTGTATAGAGGTCAGTGTCTTGTGCTGGGGCCACTGTGTAAGTAGAATAGAGGTCAGAGGTAATAATCTTTGCAGCGTTGAAACTCGGCTTTGCACCTAGTTGTATACTCTTTATTAACTGCCACAGAAATGCCCTGGTGCTAGGGTTGCCACCTTTTCTGGAAAAAAATACCGGCCTTCCTACATATTTATCTTTTTTCCCTATTCATAACATTGGGATCAACCATCATTTTTACCGGCTAGGCCGGTAATATACCGGACAGGTGGCAACCCTACCTGGTGCACATTCAGGCACCCTGGAGGTTTTAAGCAGACCAAACAAAAAGTGTCAATTCCTGTTGTTGCAAAAACCCTGGATTAGCAAACCAGTCTGTGTTTGCCAAGCTGTTCCCTCATTTTTACTTTGGCATTGCAATTTCACTTTATTGAGGACACAAATTTGCGAACCAGATATCTGAATAATTAAGGAAAATCACAACCTGGTCCAGCAACTTTCGTATTCTTGTGTTTGCCAACCTGTCATCTTTGTGCAAGCAGCACCGGTTATGGATTGGGATCTCCCCTTTTATGTCCTGGGCAGCACTAAAATCGGGCTTTGTCTTATTGACTGGGTCATTTAAAGGGGAACTGTGCTGCACAAAGGCTCTCATTTTAATGCTTCATTGATCCGGGACTGGGCTTATCAATGAAGCATCTAAAGCACCCTTATTTCTCAATGTCTAGGGCTTCATTAATGACCTGTTCCTTAACATGATAAGCGAGTACTGACATGTCCTCAATACCCCCCTCCCTCCCAGATTTTTACTATCCTACAATCCAACTTTGTTTTCTGAGTAATTATGGGGTTGAGGCATATTAAGTTGACTGTAATGGCATTGATCATGGATAATGTGCTGATATGCTGAAGTGCTTAGTGCAAGGCATCCAAGTCTTATTGATTTTCTTTTTTTCTCCATGTGTGATGCATGCAGTCCCCTTTATCTCATGTAGCTTTCAGAGGTGAAACACGTCATTTTGTATTCGGCTTCTAGCTGGGTTTGTATAGGATTTATTGTAAGCTCTTTCAGCCTGCTAACTCCAAGCTGTTGATCTGCTGGGCTAAACATTTCCAGATAGATTTTGGGGGCTGCTGGCCATTGTATAATTTCAGCAGGGTCTTCTCCAGAGAAGAGTTGTCCATCCTAGGGTTTCTTCTGTTTCTATATCCCAGCTTGCCTTCTGGGTACATCTGCCAATACTGGTATAAGATGTTCTAATACACGTGTTGTCTTCTGATATTGTCTGCTCTCAGAGACTATTGTGCCTACTGCTGCAGGCACCAGCTTTCCCTAGTGTACACTTTTTAGCAGTACTATAACCCTTTATATAGTTGAGACAGTTTTGCAACTATTTAGGGAAAGTGTTCATCATTCTCATCAGTCCCTGTCCCAATACTTTTATACCTTCACACCACACATTGGGGTCATTTTCATCAGGTGAGACAGAACCTATTTGTGAGGACGCTAGAGTACCTGGAGGAACAGATACATGCAGTCTCTTTCCTGATGCTGTTTCTCGACTGCTACAGACACCATATTTCCCTACTATACCTGCTATTCTACAGCCACAGTCCTTTCCAATAGGCTGTTATCCCAACTTCTACTATAGGCACCTTCTCTCCCTACTATACCTGCTATCCCACAGTCACACTCCCTTCCCAGAGACTATTATCCCACTGCTACAATAGGCACCATCTCTCCCTACTATACCTGCTATCCCACAGTCCCTTCCCAGAGACTATTATCCCACTGCTACTATAGGCACCATCTCTCCCTACTATACCTGCTATCCCACAGTCACACTCCCTTCCCAGAGACTATTATCCCACTGCTACTATAGGCACCATCTCTCCCTACTATACCTGCTATCCCACAGTCACACTTCCTTCCCAGAGACTATTATCCCACTGTTACTATAGACACCATCTCTCCCTACTATACCTGCTATCCCATAGTCCCTTCCCAGAGACTATTATCCCACTGCTACTATAAGCACTATCTCTCCCTACTATACCTGCTATCCCACAGTCCCTTCCCAGAGACTATTATCCCACTGTTACTATAGGCACCATCTCTCCTTACTATACCTGCTATCCCAGAGACTTTTATCTCACTCCTACTATAGACACCATCTCTCCCTACTATACCTGCTATACTACAGCCACAGTCCCTTCCCAGAGACTATTATCCCACTGTTACTATAGGACCATCTCTCCCTACTATACCTGCTATCCCACAGCCACAGTCCCTTCCCAGAGACTATTATCCCACTGTTACTATAGGCACCTGCTATCCCACAGCCACAGTCCCTTCCCAGAGACTATTATCCCACTGTTACTATAGACACCATCTCTCCCTTCTATACCTGCTATACTACAGCCACAGTCCCTTCCCAGAGACTATTATCCCACTGTTACTATAGACACCATCTCTCCCTTCTATACCTGCTATCCCACAGTCACACTCCCTTTCCAGAGACTATTATCCCACTGTTACTATAGACACCATCTCTCCCTACTATACCTGCTATGACACAGTCACACTCCCTTTCCAGAGACTATTATCCCACTGTTACTATAGGCACCATCTCTCCCTACTATATACTATTCTTAAATCCCACAGTTGTTATCCACTGGCATAGCCTGTTATAGACAGTTTCTAAGTTAACTGTACCTTTTCCTATAATATAGCACCTCACCAGGGGTAACTGTCCCCCGCTGCTACAGCCACCATATTAAGCTAATATCTGCATTTTTAGGGTTTCTCCCTACTATACCTGCATGCCCAGCTTTCCTTCACTCCTTTCCTATAATTGCTGCTCTTTGGTAGACTGGTCCTCTGTGGCCCTTTTTAGGGTCAGTCACACTGGGCATTTTTGGGAGATTTGGTCACCTGGCGACTTATCTCCCCAAATGCCTTCCCTCACTCTGCGCCGACTGAAATGAAAAAATGCTGGCGCTAATCACACGCAGTGATTCGTTTTCCGAAGTTTCCTTGGCAAATTCGGAAAAAACAAATAGCCGCGTGTGATTAGCGCCAACGTTTTTTTTTTCTTTTCATTTTCCCGGCGCAGAGTGAGGGAAGGCATTTGGGGACCAAATCTCCCCAAAACGCCCAGTGTGGCCTGACCCTTACGGGTGATTGGTCTATAGAAAAGCAACTGACCCCTTTTTTTCATACGTTTGTTTTGTGTATTACCTTTTCCTGTGTTTTCAAATGCTAATGAACAGGCAGAGAGAGAAAAGTAACGTTCAGAGTTCTGATGTTTCAGCAAGGCAAGTTTATTTCCCATAGACATATCACATACATTAGCTATCGCTTGTCAAAGCTTATCACAAGGCACATGATTGCCGTGCTGCTTTAAAGCTTACAGGCCCAGTTTGCTTACTCAGATGGGGCAGTAGTTAAAGCGATCCTGTGTGCGAGGGGCTCTAGTAGGGGTTGCCTGTTATACAGCAGCCTCCTGGGCCTTTGGCTTTGCAGCAAATATAAAGAATTCTTGTAGAATATGTGTATTCTTTGTAAAATGATGTGAGCAACGTAAATCACTTGTATAATAAGCCTTGGCAAGCATCTCGGTTGAACCATTACTGCACTGTAATTAATTGTTCTGAAAATCCAAACCAGCCCGTTTCTGCTTAAGGGGGTCTGCAAAGTATGCCTTGTATGATAATATAAAACAGCTTGGCTGAACCCTGGGATGTTGCATTACATTTGTTCTTGCAATAGTCGAAAGGGTTTGATATGTGTTTCTGTAATCTTATGGGATAATGACAAATTACTGACTTATAATACATTTCACTACGCATTATGCAAATTTTGCAAACTTTCTAAATAGAGTGATAAATGATTCATAACCCAAATAAACACCACAGTTCTTGAAGTCTCACATACCACTTTTAGTGGGGCTCATTTATAAACACATTGACAAATTTGCACCTGGCAGTAACCCATAGCAACCAATCGGCGATTAGATTTTTCCAGCCAGCTGCAAGGAAAACAGTGAAAGCAAACACCTGATTGGTTGCTGTGGGTAACTGCCCAGGTGCAAATTTGCCCAGTGTTTATAAATGACCCCCCAGTATCTTTGTGCATTGCATCAGCCAGGTTCACGGCACTTACAATGTTGTAGCATTAACGCTAAAGGGTTAGAGTAGTAATTTGACATAAGCACCATCTACTGGTCAGACCTGGCATGGCATCATTTATTTGTTTAACCAGAAACCAAAAACAATTTTACAATTAAACCAAAGTGCTTGAATTTATTTTTTTCTCTTGCAGATTGCCTTTAAAGAATTGATTTATTTTCTGCATTGTTTGTAAAAAATTTTTTTTTTCCCGTTCTGTCTAGCAGTTCCCTGGTTAGGCATTTCGATTACGCCAAATTTCTCTAAACAGATTAAGTCTCAAGATAATTTATCAGTTGCTAATGAGGATAAAGATTACGATAGGTGTTGAACTGTGCAATATGCGGCTAATCCTCACAGACTCGTTGTGTTAATAATGTTCTACTTGTGTAATTAAGGTTTTACAGGTTTGCATTCCTTTTTCTCCTGAAATTGGTCTTGTTCTGCTTGCAATCAATAAGTTATCATTTGCAATGCATTTCTATAACTGCTTTAGTAATATAGTACTGCCCTCATCTGCACTGTGGTTGCAAGAGTAGGGCTATGGCTGGCTGGCAACTTTTTTGGCATGCTATTTATACAGTTTGGCAACTTATGTGCATGTATATACATGTATGGGATCTGCAAACCCATTATCCTGAAAACTCTGAATTATGGAAAGGATGTCTTCCAAAGACTCCATTTTATCTAAATAATCCACATTTTTTAAAATTATTTCTACACACCACATTATAAACTAAGCTCTGTGGACTTGTTGACTCTCTCTGCATGGTAGAAGAAGTGACTAAAGGGTCATGTAATGCTGTAATTGGTCTAGATAGAAAACTTATAATAAAATTTAGCAGCAGCAAGAAGGACCAATAAGATAGTGTCCTTTATTTAAATCGGTAATCATTCGTGTAGAGGGGGATGCAAAGTACTTTGGAGGTACTATCTAGAATTTTCAGTGCCTGTTTGATCCCAAATAATCAAAAAAAGTCATCCAGAAGAGAGATAAATTGTATAGAGGGTCTAGGTTCTGAAAAATGGCTGAGATTGTTTAAAGGGCTTCTCTCCAGCATTAGGATAAATATGTTGATGCCTGTGCTTATAGAGGCATATATATATGCTCTTTAATACCATCTAGTGATCTGTCCAGAGTATACATAAAGCACCACCCTGAGATTAAAAGCTTGCCAGTTCCTTTGTTGGGTGCACAAGGGTTTTTTTTTTAAAAACATTGAAAACTATGGAAGCAATTGTATGGACAGATACATTAGATAGCTTTAAGAAAGGTTACTATATCAGTAAAGGTTATTACGCCTTTTTATCAATTGACGAATTCTTAAGCACCTTTAAATAGAAAGTAATGCCAGTATTTATGCTGCTCAAATAATAGACCTTTTGCAATAAGATAATTAGGTTTGACATTTAGGGGGTTATTTATCAAAGGTCGAATGTTAGTTTTTTTATACTTCGAATGAAATCATAACCTAACAGTATCTTATTTATGAAAAAAACTAGATTCTGCAAGTTCGAGTTGTGAAGCCCAAAAACTCGAATTAATCCAGTCTTCCGCAGGAAAATACTCAAATCGCTTGAATTATTTGTGTTTTTGAACAAACCCCTCAGAAAAAACCTCAAACAGCATGCAGGCTATTAACAAGTTCAAATGGTTCAAGGGACCTCTTCCATTGACTCCTACATGAACTCAACAGGTTTTAGATGGCGTATTTTCGGATTCAACCTATTTCCAAAAAAATCTACGATATCTCAAATTTTTGTGGAAAACACAACTGGAACCTTAATAAATAACTTTGAATTTTATGATCTTCTTACAGCTTCCTGACAGGGGAAAAAAGAATAACTAGGGCCTGTGCCCTCATATACTGGGATTGAAACCTCTTTTTGTCTTGATGGACTAACGTTTGGTAGAGCTGGTTTTATATGCCCAGAATCAGTTGGTCAGACTTTGACCCTACTGCCTGGCTATTTTGAGGTGTATGCCAGATCAGAGGGATATATCAATAAGCTGATACTATTCTGACAAAACACAGACGACGATTGCCAATTTGGCAGGCAGTGTGCCATGTTGGTGGGTGCATCGACTGATGATGGAGTAAAGAGTCTCCTGATTGAACAGAAATAAATAGTGCCACTCATAAGGTATCCAACCATTATGCCATATGAAATGAAATTGGCTGAAAAGAAAGTATAAAAAGCTTTATAAAATAAACCGCAAATTTTGAACGTGAGATTTGCCTCCGTTATTTTACACCATTTCAGACCATTGTAAGTGAGTTCTGGTGGAAGTCGCTCTAAAGGTGGCCATAGACGTAACAATTACGAACCTTCTTGGAAAAGATCTTTCCAAGAAAGATCATTTGTTTCAGTACACACGTATAGAGTTGATTTGTCAGATATACAGTTAGAAACAATAGAATTCTACCTGTATCTGATGATTCAGCACTAACAATGGTTGATGTTTGGGAGCCTTCAAAGGCACCCGATCAAAATGTTCAGTCCAGCCTAATCGACCAGCTGGCCAATTTACAAGACTTCTTCCGATATCGGTTGGCTCATTTCCCACCATACACGCACCCAATATCGTACGAACATTTGTTCGTACAATATTATCTGTGTGTCTATGGCCACCTTTAGAAAAACATGTAATTACACAGTTTTTTACACGGCGAAACCTGGCGATATGTTGGGAATTTTGTTGCCCATCTTTAAACTGCAAAATAAAACTACCCCTTGCTGTACAGGCGCCTTAACTATAATTTTGTTTCGCAGCAAGCCACTAGATCTGAAGGCTTGAGAGACCCGGTGTGCAAATTGTATGTGGCCTACACTAAGCTGCTATAGAGTTTGCTAGAAAGAATAGAGCAGAAGCACATGGCAAGTTGCACGCTGTCTCATTGTGCAACGGGTTAAGCTCAGCCCTGCATAGTAATGTGATTCCAGAGCGAGCCTGTCTAAACTGGTACAGTCTTGCCTGAGACTGGAAATCTCCCTGGAATTGAAAGAACTCTGCAACGTGCCACTGAATTCACAAATGGCTCCTTTTCTATATTAAAAAAGGGCTAAAACGTAGACACCACTTTATATGCAGGCAAGATGACCTGGGTCGCTTGTTAAAACTTGGTCTTATCCTAGGTGCATGCTCCAATTAGCAGCTAGTACATACACAGTGAAAAATATGACTCCTGGGATAGCTTTTGAATAGAATATTTCATTATGCACATTTTTGTCTACTTTACCAGTTGCAACAGGGGTTTAAGCTTGTGTCTTCCCTTTCTTATCTGATGTAGAGAAGTCCCATCTGCTTTGGAGCATCAAGGCTAATGTACACCTCACCATTTCACCATTTAGAGCCATTTGTACTTATTTCCCCTTAATATAAGTTATGACTATTTGTTTCTCCATACTGTACTCAAGTGTTGCTCCATGCAATTTTCCATTGGCTTGCACTATGCTTGTTGATTTGGTGATAAACTTAGGACATCCAGAAAAGGCCACCTTTGGTACCCTCTTTCTCCATCACACATAATACAGGTATGGGACCTGTTATCAAGAAAGCACCAATTTATGTAAAGACCATCTCTCATAGACTCCATTTTAATCACTTTAATTTTATTTTTTTTCTGTAATAATAAAACTGTACCTTGTGCTTGATCCCAAATAAGATACAATTAATCCTTATTGGAAGCAAAACCAGCCTATTGGGCTTATTTAATTTTTAATCTATTTTCTAGTAGACTTAAGGAATAAAGATCTAAATTTCAGAAATATCAGTTTTCTGGAAAACCCCAGGTGCTGAGTATTCTAGATAATAGGTCCCGTACCTGTGTAGCTCAAGAAATCCTTGAGTTCCATGCTTTTGTACATGTTCTCCATGTTGCCAGAATCATGCTTTGGCATGCCCCGTATAAAATTCAAAAGGAATTGAGGACATCTTTTATTTATTTTATTTTTCCACCAAAGCATCTTAAAAGAATATTATCTGGTGTCTATATAATTAAGCCTTTGTTATTAGAGTTGAAGTTAAAAGCAAAACATAATCTTAGAGAGGGGAAAAAACGCTTGGTTTGTGAAGGTTGGCAAAACTTGCTGCTGAGTTTTACTACCCCTGAGTAAGTAGGCAATGGATGGATATCATACAAGCGCCCATACCTGGTATGTATTATGTGTGCTGGGATAGGGGCATCGGTGAAACGGCACATAGTCATAAACTTGTTATCTTTTCATCTTGTAGATTATGGTTGTTATTTATCAAAGGTCAAATTTTAGAGTTTTTATACCTTGAATGAACTCACAACTCGAATAGTTTCTAATTTAAGAAAAAACTCAAATGGAAGGAAAAAACTCTAATCCGCGAGTCTAATCGAGTTTTTGGCAAAAAAAAAAAAAACCCCACCCCCCTCGAATCTCTCCAATTGATCGGGTTTTCTTGCGAAACACAGCAAATAAGGCTCGAACAGCATGAAGGCTATTAACATCTTCAGATGGTTCAAGGGACCTCTGCCATTGACTCCTACATGACCTTGACATGGTTTAGATGGTGTATTTTTGGATTTAAGCTATTTCCAGTGTCGGGGTATAATAAATCTTGAAAAATTTGAAAATTTCCCTGAAAAAACTGTAGTACCAATCTGTGTAGTGCAAGGAACGTGCTTTTATTGGCACTTTTATTGGATTTTCGTGGAAAACACAACTTGAGATTTAATAAATCTGACCTTGTATTGAGTGTATGTATATAATACATACACAACATTTTTGGCATGTCTTAATGACTCTCCGGCTACCCAATCAAAACAGAGCCGTTTCCAAGGAAACAATGCAAGCAGAGTTATTGGTTAAAATGTCCTGGCACAGGTAGCAACAGTCCTCTTAGTGGTTCTTTGTGTGGTCATGTGTGCAGTTCATTTAGATGTTGCCTAGAGCACACCTTTGTACTAATCCGTAGGAGGATTTCATCAAACAAGCATGATCAAATCCACAGAAACGGAGATTTGGCAGTGTTCCTAAAGCACTTCTGCTTTGATTCAGCCCTTTCTATTCTTTTCTTTTATACTGACAGTCATAACAGCTATCTGCATTATGCTGTCGACACAGGGGTGTTTGTTTGAGCTTCAGAGCCTTTTCATCACACTGCATGCGTGAAGATATTATTATGGCCGGCTGATGTTGAACCACGAGAGTCACTGCCCTCTAGTAGGGTGTTCGAGTCACTGTTGTGCTTGGGTGTCATGAAAAGCCCATCCGCTCCACATAACTTGCAGCCAATGGCTTTCTTATTACAGGTTTGGGACCTGCGGTTTTCCACATAAGGGATCTCTCCATAATTTGGATCTCCATACCTTAAGCCTACAAAAAAATAATTTAAATATTAAATAAACCCAATAGGCTGGGATGCTACCAATAAGGATTAATCAAATACAGAACACTTGTTTATCATTACAAAGAAAAAGGAAATCATTTTTGGACTCTATGGGAGATGTCCTTCCTGTAATTTGGAGCTTCCTGGATAACTGGTTTCCAGATAATGAATCCTATACCTATATTAGGGATGTCCCAGATCCTGCCTGTAACGCTCCTGCATCTCTCTACAGGGAGTAGTTATCATAAAGTAACATCTGTTTGCCTCACACAAATGGTATGAGCCACTTTCCTTCAGAGGACCATTTGGTGACTGCATTTATATTTGTACAGCAGCGGGTCATGTAAATAAAAATAACAAAATTGAAAAAGCCCCCCCCCCCCCACGCACACAGTTTGCCAGCATCGTGCCATGTTAGAGGACTTGGCTCTCTGCTAATGTTTCATTTCTGAGCAGATTATCTGGAGGCATTTATGTCTGAAAGACCTGTTTGAATTGGTATCTCAGACAAGCCTAGTCAAATCATTAATCATCTGCAAGGCAATGGGGACACTGAGTGC
Source organism: Xenopus petersii (assembly GCA_038501925.1). Taxonomy (NCBI): domain Eukaryota; kingdom Metazoa; phylum Chordata; class Amphibia; order Anura; family Pipidae; genus Xenopus; species Xenopus petersii. The sequence continues at coordinate 209,602,273 of CM076672.1, read as the reverse complement.
TGTATCTAAAGGGGATGAAACAAATCCTCCTTTGTGCTCTTGGCTCCCCATTCTGGGCTCTGAAAGGAACAGAAGCCAATATTTCGTGCAGCTGCACACTGGGAAAGTTATGAGCTGCCAGGCACGGAGCATAAAGCTCTGCATTTTCTGAGAGCTCATCGCACACAGATGGAAAAGCCTGCTTTGTAACCTACATACTGCGCTATTCACTTGCTCTGATTTAATGGCTTCTATATGGAAATCCCTTCCAGTCTAATGGCGAATTCAAGGGGTGTCCAACCTGTCAAGCCTTGAAGAACAACAGCTTCCTACTACGTGTACAACGTGAAATTGGGGTGCTAGACTTGTGTGTGGATGTCAGAGGGCATGTGAAATGATGGGGCGTTGGTTGTTTAAAGAAAGAGACCCCAATTCTTGTTGCTTTGAAGTTGCTGATGGTTTTCGCTCCATAGAACACAATGGAATGTAAGTTTTTTAGGTGAATTTTATAATAATAAATCGAAAGATTGCTCCAACTGCGCATGCGCCAGTACGGTGCTCATATAACGAAGGATACTGAATCGACAAAGATGGTGCCCGTGAGGTCTGCTCACTGCATGTGTGGTCGCGAATCCAAATCCTAATTTGCATATGTGAAGTAGGGGTGGGAAAGGAAAACGTGGGAAAAATGTTCTTCATTACCTTTTGTGACTAAAAGTCATGTGATTTCCCTTCTGTCCATAATTTACATATACTAATTAGGATTCGGTTCGGCCAACCCAAACCGAATCCTGGATTTGGTGCATTCCTAGTAATAAATGAATTAGGCTTTCCTTGTCATTTGAGGGGACTGGCACACCTATCAGTTTATATGAAACTGCCTCTTGTTGTGGACAAGGAAGCTGAGAGGTGCCAGTGATAACTAGGCCTGGGGTATATTCTATCTCAGCACAGTGCTGCCATGTTTTATTTCCACAATGTGCGGGGGCATACATAATATGCTATTTTCTCATCGGCTGCCCTGATCCAGCACCATATCATGCATAGTAATAGTGGAAGTTTGACTTTAGTATACTGTTATCCACAAGAAAAGGAAACCTGGTGGTTCATACTTTGCCTCTTGCTTATGGGGGGCAACTGCTATGCCTTTTTTTTTTTTTTCAGATATTTGATCTTGCCCACCTCTCCCACAAAATAATTTGCTTTCTCTACAAGGAGCAGTATGTTCCTTTGTTTAACATTTGGCTGATAAATTAAGCTTTTGTTGTACATGTTCTTGACTGTAACACTGTGCTTGGGGCATGAACTTGTGTCTGTGTGTGTGTGTGTGTCTGTGTGTGTTTGTGTCTCTGGCTGTCTGTGTCTCTGTGTGTGTGTGTCTGTGTGAGAGAGAAGGAGGCAGATGATTTTGCACCGCTCTCTGTCCCAGTGTAAAGAGAAATAATGAGCCCCTCGTTCTGTGCAGGCTGTGCTAAGAATAATAAATAATAAGTTAATTGTGTGTAGGGGGATGAACTGGAGGGTACGCAACCATCCCCCTCTGGGTGACCACAGTTCAAGGGGAAGAGCATAGTAAATGGATTACATGAGCTATGTGGGCTGTTCAGTACAACTGCTACTGCGAAACCTTTTTAGTTGATTAGGGAGAATTTCAGGCTGTATTACAAGGAATTATTTCATTTTTAATAATTCCCACATTGCATTTTTTTTAACTTCTGCTTCAAGTTGTTGCAATGTATGGTTTCCCTATTATCTGTCTGCTCCTCCTCCTCTCTGTCTCCACACACACTCTCACACACTCTCACACACTCTCACACACTCTCACACACACTCTCACACACTCTCACACACACTCTCACACACTCTCACACACACTCTCACACACACTCTCTCACACACTCTCACACACACTCTCACACACACTCTCACACACACTCTCACACACACTCTCACACACTCTCACACACTCTCACACACACTCTCACACACTCTCACACACACTCACACACACTCACACACACTCACACACACTCACACACACTCACACACACTCTCACACACTCTCACACACTCTCACACACTCTCACACACACTCTCACACACACTCTCACACACTCTCACACACTCTCACACACTCTCACACACTCTCACACACACTCTCACACACTCACACACTCTCACACACTCTCACACACTCTCACACACACTCTCACACACTCTCTCACACACTCTCACACACTCTCACACACACTCTCTCACACACTCTCACACACTCTCACACACACTCTCACACACTCACACACACTCACACACTCTCACACACTCTCACACACTCTCACACACTCTCACACACTCTCACACACTCTCACACACTCTCACACACTCTCACACACTCTCACACACTCTCACACACTCTCACACACTCTCACACACTCTCACACACTCTCACACACTCTCACACACTCTCACACACTCTCACACACTCTCACACACTCTCACACACTCTCACACACTCTCACACACTCTCACACACTCTCACACACTCTCACACACTCACACACTCTCACACACTCTCACACACTCTCTCACACTCTCTCACACTCTCTCACACACACACACACACACACACACACACACTCTCATACACACTTTGTATTTTTGCCTTCCTGCTACATATTTTCGAGAAGGAAATGAAGTGTGGTGGTGGCAGCAGTGCTTTTCAGAACACTTGCTGAGAACATTTTCACTCCCCCCACATCCCCAATCTGCACATTCACCGTCTGCATTCCCAAGCCAGATGTCTATAGAAAAGGGGCACAATCCATTTCTTTTTTCCACAGAGTTCAGATCCTACGTTACTGCTCCTTTTTCCCTGAACTAAATGAACAGTGGGAATGTTGATGCCACTACTTACTGCATAGAATCTTTGCTAGAGGCATTTGCTTTGGGGTCTTTTCTGTGACTGCTCGGTATATTTGTTCATGAATAGGGCTCCCATGTGTTTTGCTTTTACCAGAATTGTCCCCCTCTTGGCCCCTGTGTCCCACCAGCTTTGTTTCAGGATGCTGAAATGTCCCAGTGTTGCTTGTTTCCTGTCCATATGTACTTTTTCCCCTTTTTAAATCAATGACTCCTCCATGCCAGACTGCCTTGGGATAGAAGGTCTATTTTCACAGTTGTTACAGTGTCATTGGTCAGTATGTAAGTGCCAACTCTCATAACGGGAATTGTTGGTAATACACCATGATAACTTCTATCACAGTCACCTCTCTGGCTTGCATGAAGGGACCTTCCTAAAACCACTGAAGCAGGGAGTTTTTTTATTTATTTATTAAGACATGTTCCTTTTTTTTTTTTTTCATCTCGCCCTTAGTTCATTATAAGGGACTAAAAATTTCCTTGAACTTAAAAGTAGGCAAGATGCATACATCTGGATAAAATTAGATATTGCATAGAAAGTATTAACACATCCCTGGTGTTAAACATTAACGGCTTTGAAATATTCCAAGTAGGGTCCAGGCGACAATTGTTAAGCGCCAGGGGCTACTGGTCTTCTGTTTTTCCTTCACTGCTGATCAAGAGACTATTATAAGGGCATGGGATCTGTTTTCCAGAATGCTCGGGACCTGGCGTTTTCTCGATAACTGATCTTTGGATTTGGATCTCCATATTGTGTCTATTAAAAAAACATTTAACCATTAATTAAAATCAATAGGACTGTTCTACCTCCCTCCCAGTATGGATTCATTATATCTTAGCTGGGATCAAGTACATGGTACTGTTTTATTATTACAGAGAAAAAGGATTTTTTTTTTTAATGATTTCATTAAAATGGAGTATATTGGAGATGGCCTTTCACTAATTCGGAGCTTTCTGGATAGTGGATTATATATATTATAGCAGTGATCCCCAACCAGTAGCTCTTGAGCAACATGTTGCTCTCCAACCCCTCAAACAGAGCCTCAATGTAGGCTCACAATCCGCATTGGGGTTACCGAATGGCCAATCACAGCACTTATTCGGCAACCCAAGAACATTTTTTTCATGCTTGTGTTGCTCCCCAACTCCTTTTTCTTCTGAATGTTGCTCATGGGTTCAAAAGCTTGGGATCCCTGGTATTATAGAATCAGAAATTTAAATCCATGCACCATTGAAGCAGTTTCAGGTAACAGCACACAGAACAGTTCTATCTGCTAGTATATGTACCTGCCCCTATCAACTCACAATCAGCTCACATAGACTCCATTTTATCCACATAATTCAGATTTTTAAAAAAGATTTCCTTTTTCTCTGTAGTAATAATAAAACAGTGCCTTGTACTTGGTTCATACTAAGATATAATTCATCCTTATTGGAAACAAAACCAGCCTATTGGGTTTATTTAATGTTTACATGATTTTCTAGTAGACTTAAGGTATGAAGATCCAAATTACAGAAAGATCCCTTATCATGAAAACCCCAGGCCCCAAGTATTCTGCATAACAGGTCCCATACCTGTATTTTTTGGGTTCAAAAAGAAAATTGCCTTTTGTGCATGCACAATGACTATTAAGCTGGCCATAGACGCAAAGATCCGATTCATCATACGATCGGACTTCCCCATCTCCCGACCTGCCACTAACCATTCCAATCAAATAAAGTAGAAAAGAACAGATCAGCCGATGTTCTGCCCCTGACAGCAATCGTACGAAAGTTATGTCTGACAAAGCTGGTGACAGTCTCCCACTGAAAATCGTACGATCGGCAATACACGCAGAGATATTATCGGCAGCCGACAGAAATCTTTTAACCTGTCCGATCGACCAAACGACCGATCTCCGCCGGACGAAAAATGACGGGACTCTCCAAACACGGTCTGAAAATCGTACAAATCCTAGATACTGCAGATCTTTGCGTCTATGGCCATCTTAAGCCAGGCTGTATGAGAAATCCTTCTGTACAACAAGCATAAAAGGCACAATGATGTGTATCAGGGTCTCTGCAGAGTAATCTCACTAATGGCTTTATAATAAGCACATAAGCGTTGTCTGGGTTGACAGCGTGAGCAAATGAATAGTATTTAATTTATCCTTAGACACAAGCAGACCTAATCCTAGCCGTTATATTAATTACAAGTTACACATCTCATCTCAACATTAGTATTTATTTATTTTGCAATCTTGCAATTACTCGTGGCTTTTTATGTTGAAGGAATGGAAAGCTGTTACATTTTGTTGATATGCAGATGTGTGCATTTTCCATAGTTTCTAATGATTTGGGAACTGATATACACAGAGTTACTGTTTTTACATCTTTGACTCCAATACTGGATGCTGAATTAATTTTTATATATATATATAGGCTATGAATATGGCCTTAGGGCTTGTGACATAATTTTACTTGTTGCCAACAGCTGGCCACTGACATCCGGGATTTGATTTTGGCAGATTTCGTCCATATTGCCGGCAACTGGCCATCTACGACCTTTTCAGGTCTTGTTCCAAGATAACCTGTCTTAAAGGAACACTATCCCCAAAAAATTAAAGTGTTTTAAGGTAATGAAAATATCATGTACTGTTTCCCGGCATTGGTAAAACTGATGTTTGCTTCCGAAACACTACTATAGTTCATATAAACAAGCTGTTTTGTAGCAATGGCGTAAAAAAAAAAAAAAAAAAAAAGTCTATATGGCACAGGTTAAATAGTGCATAACCGATAACACCATTATGTATTACAGAGCTTATCTGCTGTGTAGCTTTGAGCCTTTGAATGGCTGCCCCCATTGCTACACAGCAGCTTATTTATATAAACAATAGTAGTGTTTCTGAAGCAAACACATCAGTTTTACTAGGGATGCAACGAAGCCACTATTTTGGATTCGGCCGAACCCCCGAATCCTTCTCGAAAGTTTCGGCCGAATACTGAACCGGATCCTAATTTGCATATGCGAATCCTGCTGAAAAAGGCAGACTCCTGGGTGAATCCCGAACCGAATCCTGATTCAGTGCATCCCTAAGTTTTACCAGTGCAGGGCAACAATGTATTCTATTTGTATTACTTTAAAACACTTATTTTTTGATGTTACTGTTCCTTTAACTGAAAGTTTCTGCAGATCACAGGATATTTGGTTTGGTCTGAGTATGGCCTTATGTTAACTCCCAGTTTTGCCCACATTCTGCTAAACCCACATATAGAGCTGCTTGCTCTTCACCTGAGTAAATGTCAATGGCAAAACCAGTTCTGTCTGGTGAGATCAACCTCTGTCTTTTTCCTGCTCTATAAAATACTCTGTGCTCATGACTCCATATTTTATATACAAATATTAATCTCTTGAGTGGTCTCCTGTAACCAGTTCCGTGAATTCTTCTAGATCTGCTTTATTTATTTTTTTCCTACCCATACTTATTTTTCTGTTCCAGGGATTTGTAACCCACGGTACCATGCCCAAATATAGTTACCCGTGCTGCTTGGGGTGCACCTCCGTGATCTTTTGAATATGATGAAACGTCCTTATAATTTGGGTCCCCTGATTAAAAGGTTGAGCGATACTGGTCTATTCTAAAGGTGGGCATACATGGGCCGATAGAAGCTGCCAACAGATCTGCAGCTTATTGGCCCATGTACGGGGCCCTCTGACTGGCTTCCCTTATTGATATCTGACTGAAAATTGGTTAGCGATCTATTGGATTGTTGGGCCCTAGAGCCCACAATCAGATCTGCACAATATCACCCGCCTCAGGGTGGGCACATTGGGGAGAGAGATGCCTGTTTGGCGACCTTTGTATCATTAGTTTAGGTAATGTTCTAGCTGCTTGCTTAGCTGTTGGGTAGGCTGAACATTGTATTTCCAGCACTAGCTGGAGAGCCACTGTTTCATAATAGCTATATTACACAATATGATTTATTGGATTTTTTCCAAAAATTTTAATTTGATTTTCAAGATTTATCATACTCTGGCCCTTTAAGAACTCAAGTTCGACTATTTGCCACCTAAAACCTGCCGAATTGCTGTTTGTCAATGGAGAGACATCCAGGGACCAATTAGATTTGAGTTTTCGGGTCGATTTAATCCATCCAAGTTGGAAAATTTGATTTTGAAACAAATTTTTGTATTTCAAAATTCAACTTTTGATAAATGTACCTCCCCGTCTGCCCAGTGTCGCTAACCTTGCTGCTCGCCTCCCCCACTGCAGTTCTTGTGCAATAGTTAAATTGAGTTGACGTTCTCAACTGACAGTTTCGTGCAAGCGAGCACATGTGGCTTTCATTATTTGATCGCCTGAGGAGACTGCTCTTCAACTTGGCAAATGCTTCCCCCCATCCCTTTTCTTTCAAAGCTCAGGCTGTGTGCGAGGCAGCCATGCAGTGTGCCAGGGGAAAATATGCCCACTTTACTGCTATGATATTTTATTTTTGTGCGGCTAGAGAAAACGACATTTCACTGGGAAGGAAGCCGAATAAAATGTGCTTTCAATTTGTTGTCCTGGGCTCGGGATGATGATAGCTTTTCAGTAGTAAAATATGTACTCTGTTCCCTTCCAGAGTCAGTGATGGTGGAAAATCTAGAAATCTCCAATAATGTTCTTGGCCGGCCCTTAATGGGGAGGATGATTTCACCTCCTTTTTGTGTGAGTAAGCCTGGAACCCGAGCCGACGCATAGTTTTGGGCACACTCAGAGGTGCCCCACTGGTTTATTGGACTAACAGGTTTATTATTGCTTTTTTTTTTTTTTTAAATTCTCTCTCCCAGTTTACATAACTCTGATTTCTCCCTTAAAGGGGAGGTTCACCTTTATGTTAACTTTTAGTAAGCAATAAAATTGCCAATTTTAAGCAACTTTTCAACTGGTCTTCATTATTTATTAGGTATAGTTTTTTAATTATCTGCTCTGTAAGTCTACATATGTATTGTTATTGCTGCTTTGTATTGCTCATCTTTCTATTCAGGCCCTCTCCTATGAAAAGTTCAGTCTCTTATTCAAATCAGTGCATGGTTGCTAGGGTGATTTGGACCCTAGCAACCAGACAAAACGGTAGTGCTGCTGAATAAAAAGCTAAATAACACAAAAAACCACAAATAATGAAAAATGAAAACCGATAGCAAATTGCCTCAGAATATCCCTCTCTACATCATACTAAAAGTTAACTTAAAAACGAGCAACCCCTTTAACCATGTGCACACCACATGGCAGCAGCTGGACACAAGTGATAGACTCCAAGTCTCTTATCTCTCACTCACAAGGGGGTGAAATGTAGCAGGCATCCCTGGCAGCTCATTAGATACAGTTCATGCATGCACATGCTACAGCGAAGCGTGGGGCCCCCTTGGCCTCTGCAAGGGTTTTTTTTTTTTTTTTTTTGTCTGAGTCGACTGTTTATTGCAGGATACAAAGACTCACAATTGTTGCATTGCAAAAGTCCCAGTTATTTTCCCTCCAGCATGAATGTAGTGTTATTGGCAGACACGCCAGCTTCCCGCAGCTCTAGCAAAGTTAAATATAACTCCACAGACCTACCTCTGCGCCATGCTTTTATACGAGTCCTCTAAGAAACCCACAAGGACTGTGTTTATGTACCACCTGGGGCTTTCTTTGCATTCACTATAGTTTCATTTATTATAATCATTTCATTAAATGGATTGTTCACCTTCCAACACTTTTCAGTTGGTTTCAGATCGTTCCCCAGAAATAAAGACTTTATCCTATTTTCTATTTGTGACTGTTTTTTAGGGATGGGTGAATTGTTTCACCGCGGAAATGACACCCATAGAAAGACACGCATCAAAAAAAAAAATTGCCGTGCATCAAGAAGATTTTGACGCCCAAGGAAGTCAGCGAATTTTTGCCGGCAGCGAATTTTTGGTGAAGTGAAATGGGTCAACTTCTAATATTGAAGTGTAAAGTTAGTCTAATTTTCCACCTTCTATAGCAGCTATGGGGAGTGGGGAGGTCGCCGACCCTGTAAACTGTTCTAAATTGATACATTTCGTCGATACATTTCTTCTCTTTGTCCCTCCTGAGCAGAATCTCTGGGTTTCATTACAGGCAGCGGTTAGAATTGATACTAATAGTTGATAATACTCCAGAGATGCTGCTGAGAAATGTAACAACTAAATGTTGCAAAATTGTAAAGTTTTGAGTCTGGCAGCTGCGTGATTCAGGTGTGGACTCTTAACACCACAGACAGGAACATTCAACTTTAAACTTAGATTTTGGGAAAAACAGTAAAAAATAAAAAAAATGTAACGTAATCAAAAAAAGTTTATTCTGGGGAACAATCTGAAAACAACTCAATTAAAAAAGTGTTTAAAAGGGGAACAACCCCTTTTAATAGCAACTTTATTCTGATGAAATGCCAGTGTCAAGTTACTGAGTTTTTAAATCTGTGTTTTGTGATGAGGTTTGCTTAATCACTGGCACTGCTTAATCTGCTTGAATTTTAACATGGGAGAAAGTGCATTTTACATACATGATCTATGGGCTGATTTGGTTGGCCTATCCAAAAAGGATTTGTTGTAGCCTCCTGAAGCATTCTTTGTCCAGTAGGATTTTTAATGCTGCCCAAAAGATATTGATCTTATTCCTGGTCTAAACATGGGCTTTCTTAGTTTTGAGGAGCACTTAAAGGGTTTGTTCAACTTTAAATTAACTTTTTGTATGATGCAGAGATTGATATTCTGAGACAATTTGTAATTGTTTTTTTATGTGGTTGTTTAGCTTTTTATCAGCGGCTCTCCAATTTCGATTTTCAGAAATCTGGTTGCTAGGGATCAAATGACCCTAGCAACCATGCACTGATTCGAATAAGAGATTAGAATATCAATAGGAGAGGCCTAAATACAAAGATGAGTAATAAAAAAGCAGCAATAACTATAGATGTGTAGCCTTACAGAGCATTTATTTTTTAGATGGGGTCGGAATCCCCTATTTGAAAGCTGGAAAGAGGCAGCAAATGATTAAAAATAAATAATATAGACCAATTGAAATGTTGCTTAGAATCCTGTAACCTATTGAAAGCTAACTTAAAGGTGAACCTTTAATCTTGGCCAAATACATTGCCTGCTTATATCTGATGTCGCACAATGAAATTAGTAGCTGCTACTTAGAGCTGAACAAAATTCAATTAGCCAATGATTCCCATAGGAAACAATGGGCCCAATCAATTCCTAGCCAGCTACAAGTAGCACCTCCATATCTCCCTGTGTGGCTAAACCTTAATAATACAAATCCAGACTCTGGGCTTTTCTATCACTAGAGTTTCCCTAGAGAAACCCCAATGACCAATATGTGCCCTTGTCTTTAGGGCCCAAATCTGTTGTAGAACAAATGTCCAATATTGGAGCTAGATTATGTCAAATGACATCTGTGTGAGCCATGAAAATGCATGGGAGGTCCACATGTGTCCCAAGCAATTCCAGTTGGACATTACAACAAATGGCAAGAGACAGGTGTGCTGCTATGTGAAGCCTTCACTGTGGGGTTAAATTTGTCTTCACTTTACTTTTTGGATTATCTGCTGTTCTCTTATACTGTACTATGCACAAGGATACAGAGGAACTGCTTTTATTTTCATCATACACAGGTACAGGACCTGTTATCCAGAATACTCGGGACCTGGGGTTTTCCAGATAACTGATCTTTTGGTAATTTGGATCTTCATACCTTAAGTCTACTAGAAAATGATGTAAACATTAAATAAACCCAATAGGCTGGTTTTGCTTCTAATAAGGATCAATTATATCTTCGTTAGGATCAAGTACAAGTTACTGTTTTATTATTACAGGGAAAAGGAAATCATTTTGAACAATTTTGGGTAGATTGGGGACAACCATCCTGGATAACGGATCCCATCCCTGTACTTTCTAACTGTTTTATGTCTGGCACAATCATTTTACCTACCAGTCCATATAATGTTAGACTTTTGAATTAATGTTAACATATTATGTATTTGTTGTCATTTTATATTGGAAAGAACTGATATAAACACCCCCTCCCTCCCAGAGGTTTGAGGACAGACAAACTGTGTATAAATATAAGGCTACCAGACTGCCTGACTTGACCCGTCACAGTTTGTCAACTAGCCAAATAGTTTTGAGTGGGCTCCATGTCTACCCTGTAGTCAGGTCATCTTCTGAGAACTCTTCTCCGTGCACAAGCCATATAGCACTCTGTGTTGGCATTTCACAGATCAGAAGCCCCTGTCAGGACTGGTGGAAGGTAGAAGGGGGGAGCTTAAATTCTTTCCACTGAGATAGATACGTCTATATGGCAAACTTAGCAAGAGAACAGCATTAATTATCTCAAAAAAAACAAGCTGCTGATATTCATAAGCCCTTTCATACTAAATTTGTGTGATCCTTGCCGTTCCCCTTGGTGCTTGTAACTGAATAAAAGGGGGCAAATATACATAGTATCACATTACCCATAAGTAGGGATGCGCTATTTGGAATTCGGCCGAATCCTTGTTGAAAGATTCGGCCGAATCCTTGTTGAAAGATTCGACATATGTAAATTAGGATTTGGTTCGGCCAGGCACAAGGATTCTGCAGAATCCTGGATTCGGTGCACCTTACACATATGTACATAAAGTGGTGTCTGCGCTAATGGGAATAAAGTTGGCCATAGACGCGCAGATTTACCTGCAATATCGGACGAACGATCGGACTTCCCCCCGACCTGCCAATAACCATTCAGATCAAATAAAGTAGAAAAGAACAGATCAGCCGATATTCTGCCCCTGACAGCAATCGTACGATAGTTATGTCCGATAAAGCTGGTGACAGTCTCCCACTGAAGATCGGCAATACATGCAGAGATATTATCAGCAGCCGACAGAAATCTTCTAACCTGGCCGATCACAAAACGTGTCTGAACTCTCCACACACGGCCCGAAAATCGTACGAATCAAGGATTCGTATGCTCGGATCTTTGCATCCATGGCCATAGTCATGTGCGGCACCTCACCAAGCATCACTTGATGTACAAAATTCAGGAGTCAAATTTGAATATACATATTGGGATTCTGAGCCAGTTTGGTATTTGAATGAATCTTTGGAGAAGTTCCAGTAATGGTGTATTTGGTGCTTTCCTAATAATTAGCCCCAATATCTCTTGGCGCCCCTGCCTTTTTCTATAACATACTAAAAGTTAACGTAAACCCCTTTAAGTGATTGAGATTACTATGCAGTAAGGTCTGTCCATATATTTACAAAAGCTGTTTTCAATTTTCCTATTTGGTTCAGACGTGGCCAAAAATAAACATACACACACACTTAAAATAAAACTTATTTGATTTTTTTTTTTAAATGTCGTGCATTCTCTTTAATAATCAGAATAATCAGAATATCCAATGCAAAGGGGCAGTTCCACAAACAACTACTTATTCATCATAGGGCTTCCTTCCAGAAAGTATTGGAGCTTTGATTGGAGCCAACAAAAGCCATCTGTTCTCTTATTTATAGCTCCCATTTCTAAGAAGTATATTCTATAGCCGATAAAAAGTGCATGACAGCTCATAATTCATGAGGTTATTCAGGCTGAAGCTGTCGGGACATGATGTACAACACCTCCTGGACCATTCACCTGCACTTGCTCTTTAACTAGGCGCTGATTAAAGAAGCTGCACTTGTAGGGTTCTTTTGGCATGGGTTGAATATACACTCAGCTGTCCAGAAAAGGGCTGTGTAAGCTGTGCAAGGCTTAGTAGATTAGCATCAAATATAGGTATAAACATGATATTTTTCTAACTGCTTAAGTAATGGTTTATTTTTTTTAAATTAATTAAAACTGGAAACGTGCCATCAACCCAGGGCTCGGGATGCAGCATAACGTTTTGGGGACACACATGAGAGCACTAGCCTTTAAACACAAGACAAAATTGGTGCTGGATACCAAAATCTGGCCATGCATGCCCTTAACAGGTTGATCAATTTTTCCCATACATAAGCGTATGGCGCTTGGTTCTTGGTGGCCAAATATTACATATCATGGAAGATTGGCCAGTGTTTGGTCGCCACCTTAAAGGGGTTGTTTACCTTTAAATTAACTTTTAGTATGATGTAGAGAATGTTATTCTGAGACAATTTGTAATGGTTTTAATTTTTTATCATTTGTGCTTTTTGGTTATTTAGCTTTGTATTCAGCAGCTCTCCAGTTTGCAATTTTAGCGGTCTGGTTGCTAGGGTCCAAATTACCCTGGCAACCATGCATCGATCTGAATAAGAGACTGTCATATGAATAGTAGAGGTCCTGAATAGAAAGATAAGGAATAACAAGTAGCAATAACAATTAATTTGTAGCCTTGTAGAGCATTTGTTTTTAGATGGGGGTCATATGAGGAATCTGGAAAGCATCAGAAGAAGAAGGCAAATAATTAAAAACCTATAAAAAAAAAAAAAAAATGCAGACCAATGGAAAAGTTGCTTAGAATTAGCCATTCTAGAACATGCTAAATGTTAACTTAAAGGTGAACCACCGCTTTGATAAGCAGAACATAAATATCCTCTTAATGCCATGCAGTCCTTTCATAGAACTGAATTGAAGTTGATGTTTGCCTTTTAGCAGTCAGAACTACAGGAAGGGAAGTAACCTGTTTAGAGCTTGACTAAAATGTCAATGTTTCATGCCTCTGACTTAGCAGGAAAAATGTAGACAACCCCGCTCTTTACTGCATTGCAGGTTTAATGGGATTTACTGTATTTCCTACTGATTTTGCACTGAAGCACAATGTACTCAAAAGAAAAGAAAGGGCTGCGAATGGGAATTATTCTGAATCCATTTTCATGTAAGATCTTTGTGCCATAGCTGACAGAAGGGATTTGGCTGAGATATATATATAACAAATATAGAAGCTTTATGTTTCCACTCGCTAATGCCATGTATTAGCTTTATAATATCTTTCTGGTGAAAACCTGTCCAAAAGGTGCAGCTGTGAGCCGGTTTCGTCTTGCACTCTCGCTATGTTGGCAGGGCTTTCAATGCAAGGTATGCCATCGGCTCTGGCCTTTCTGTGCAGGCCACGCTCTTACCAGGAGACAGGAGCCGGGGTATTGGAGGGCATCAGGAGCTCAGGAGGCATCTGATTTGCTGTCACTCCATGGCAAGTAAAAATAGACTCTGGGTGGAAAATGCTGCGTGGCTAACGTGTCATCAGCTGCTTTTTCTACAAGCTGCTGGAGGTGGCTACAATCACACTTGTCCTCCTGTTGGAGCAAGGAGCTTCTCTTCTGATGGTTATCTCTAATGTGCCTGGCGTCTGCACACAGGGGGCAAAATGATCGCTCTCAGTGAAAAGCTGATTGTGGACTGCAGCAAAGGAATCAACAAAGTCGCTAAGTTTCTCAAAGGAGGATTTGGGGCTCCAAAGCTGCAGTCAGTGTTCCAGCATAACTGCAAGCAAGCCAAGATACTTATTGCAGGTACAAGCGTCTGACTTGATGTTTATTTGAGCGTTCCATGCATCCCCACCGGTGTGACCCTCCACAGGATGGCAAAGAAAAGCCCAGTGAAGCAGAGAATGCGTGTGTGTGTTAGTGTATTCCGGTTTCCTGCTCGTACACTGTGAGCACGCTATTCATTCTCTAGGCCGCTGCTTTTATAATGGCCTGCCTTCTTTCTTTTCCATGAATTCAGGCTTCGTTCAGCTGCTTACTTGCCAAAAATGGTGCTATTTTCCACAATTCAGCAATTATCATTTCCTGTCTGCCTCTTTTAATGAAAAGGCATCATTCAGCTGCCCTCTTCAGTATTCCACATTTGCATTTACAGCTATGAAACTGGCTGTTTGCTTAAACTGCTTTTAGGATGAATTCCATTTTGAACCACCCATCAAAGTGGAGAAGTAATGAGCCCTTTGCTTGAATCCTTCAGCTGCCGGATGGGAGATTGCATACCTTTAGGGTTTTCAGCTTTTTTCCTGACACTGGCAAATGCCAGGGATGTTGGCTGCAGACTGTGCTTGGAGCAGACCTGTAGCGCTAATATACTACTACTATATACTAACTGCCTGTTTAATGCTGAGATTTAGATTTTTTTATTAAATTTAAGTGACTATCCCTCCAGCTCAGTGATCCCCAATCAGTAGCTCGTGAGCAACTTGCCCTTCCACCCTTCGGATGTTGTTTCCAGTGGCCTCAAAGCAGGTGATCATTTTTGAATTCCTGGTTTGGAGGCAAGTTTTGGTTGATAAAAACCAGGTGTACTGTCAGACAGAGCCTCAATAAAGGTTAACAATCCACATAGGGGCTACCAAATGGCATATCACAGCACTTATTTGGCACCCCAAGAACATTTTTCATGCTTGTGTTGCTCCCCAACTCCTTTTTCTTCTGAATGTTGCTCACGGGTTCAAAAGGTTGGGGATTCCTGCTCTCACTACAGCTCCCAGCACTTTGTTTATATCACCATCACTTTCTCACATTTGGTTTAATCGTTAATCGTTAAGCTCCCAACAACCACCATCAGTTGAGGTAGTTGAAGTTCAACAAAAGCTGGAGGCTACTCCATCACTATCTAAATGTATCCACTCCTTCAAAAAAGTGGATTCAATGACCTAGCATGTGGTATTTCCCATCAATCTCCCAGCTCTGTTAAATAACTGCATATGATGCCTTTGTGCATGAAATTAATCAATCGGAGTGCTTCACGTGCACTTTGGTTTTGGCTCCATCACTGATTAAGCAGGTCTCTGAGCGGCATAGGAACATATGGGCCGAGAGGGAGACATTTGCCTGTGAATTATATAGGATTAAGTGGAGTTATTGTTTAATTCCTGCAAGCAGTGTATTATTTGTCCTGTCGTCCTTTGTCCCAGCAGAGCATGCTTTGGTGCAGCTCACCAACGTTTATTAAATTGCTGCTGATTTCATTTTGAATAATACAGATATTTTAATTTATTCTGTTTCTTTTGAAGATTCATAATCTATTTTTAAAGGTATTTTAGAAGCCAGTTGTCCAGAAAGTCTGTGCGTTTACCAGTTGTGCATTGTGTGCCATTGAGCCTGCCTGGGACATGTGTGACTTGCTGGTCTGTAACTCACAAGGCAGATTCAGATCCTCATAACTTCCTGTTGTAGCCTGATATTGTTTCAGCTGGACTTTGTTCCTTTTGGGCAGTTTGTTTGTATTTGTGCAACATTGTTGCATGCTGGCAGCTGCTGTTGCAGAGTGATGCTGAGGCCGGACCTTCCTTTTGTTGGGCAACTGGCTCACAGACGTTGCTCCTCTCGAGAGTCTGGTTATCACATTTGGCTGCAGACGTTACCACGGGCTGGGGTATATTTCTTCTAAACAGCAATTGCCTTTCTCCGGTGCAAATAAATGGATGTTTATTAAAGAAACAGATGTATTTTGCTTGGAAACTGAGCAGAGATCACTTTCTATAAACATCCTTTTCAAAAGCCATTATTTTATAATAGAGACCCACAACCTGTGGCACTCCAGCTGTGCGTGAACAAAAGCTCCCAGCATCCTTCAGCCATTGCTATCGCTGGAGAGCTGTTGCTTTTGCATATTGCTGGTTTGCATTTAGAGTTTGTGAAATTCATCAGCCATAACCTTTCCTTGGGGCTGCGTTATACATCCAGCAGCCACATTGGTGATCACTGTCCCCCTGCTGCTCTGGCTGAAGCCCTGGGCTTTCGCGGGACCTGAGCTTCATATAAGAATATAGAGAGCAGCCTCTGCTGCCTTATGAGTAGATTGGGCATTCCAGGAGGGACTTTGAATTTAAACCTCCAAAATATACGTTTGTTTCTCGGTTAATAGTAATGTCCACTAAAGAACAGCCTTCTACCCCCGCCTCCTCTTTTTGTAGTTTAAAGTTCTATATCCCGTGAATACAGGCAGTGTCTGCTGCAATTCCCAGCCTTCTCAGCCCAGGCATTTCTTAAGTGCGCAATGACTTGTATGGGGTGGTGTGTGGCTCCCTCTACTGGCAGCTCTATGTAAATACTGGAAAGTGACACATTTTAAAATGTTGGCTTATATGATTTTTATCTCTCTCATTCCACTTTATTACTAATATTTGGCTCTTTACCTTTTTGATGATGGAACCTCCTACTGACTGGTGGACAGAGGTGTTATGTATAACATTAGTTCAGACGCTTATCTGATAAAATGTTTGTTCAAGGTTTAACGTTTAACTAGAGTTTTGTTGGCAGGGACCGCCATTCAGCTGGGACTAATGACCCTTTCCTTTCCGCAGCTTTTACACTTCCCGACCTGACCGAACAGTTCTCACCACCTGATACAGCCCCTCCGCTCCTTATCAAGCTCATAGAAGCCATTGAAAAGAAAGGTAATACGTTTGGAACAAAATACTTCAATCAACATTTAACTCTTTAGCCCTAAAAGCCGAGCTTTATATGAGATTCCAAAGTATGGTTACTCTGCTGAGTTGTGATTCCTATTTATCATATATATTACTAAATGTATAGATAGACAGGAATTTATATAGCTATACAGTCAAACCCTGATTTTAAGTTTTAATGGATTTTCTTTTTTCTTTTTTTCTTTCATGTTTTAATGCATCAGATTTTAAATCAGTTTTAGTATCCTCGAAAAATCTGATTATATGTACCCCCATTTTAAAGTTTAGCGGATATTACGTTTATATATATATATATATATATATATATATATATATATATATATATATATATATATATATATATATATATATATATATATATATATATATATAAAATATATATATATATATATAATATATTTGCTGTAAAGACCCGCACTCCAATTTGCTGTTTCATCAAAAAAACTTTTATCTAGTACCTAAATCCGACATTTGTTTATATATAACCATGACCATAGTGTATGTGTTGAGGAGCTTAGAGTGCAAGATCCACCAGGGCAGGGACTGATATGAATGAAGTATAATCTCTGTAAAGCACTGCAGAATATAAATAAAGAACAATAATTCTATTGCTGTCTCCTAGGTCTCGAGTCTGCAACATTATACAGATCCCAAAGTTCCAGCAGCTTGACTGAACTGAGACAGATTCTAGAGTATGGTATGTACCTTGTCTCCTTCTAGGAATGAAATATTTCTCCTGCAAAATCTGCTTTAGTCAATAGTTAATACAGCGAAACAGTGATTTATATTTTCAGGTTTGTGTTTCGGCATATTAACATCTAAGAAGTTATTGGGCATTCTGATCAGTAGATGGCAATATGTTCCTTTAATATGATATTGCCTAACTCCAAGAATTGCTGTTACATTATAAAGCAGTTCAAGTCCTGCGTGGAACCAATTTGTTAAACCTGAACGCGACCCAAAGCCCCCATACTTACCTTATTGTACCTGCTACCCGACCCGCAAATACCTTTTCCGCAACCCGACCCCTGACCATCAAGAAACAGGAAGTGCTGTTATTATCCGGAAGTGACATCATTAGAAGTAGGCGTGATCAGAAAGAAAGGAGTAAAACAGGAAGTGCTGTTATTATAATCCAAAAGTGACATCATTAGAAGTAGGCGTGATCAGAAAGAAAGGAGTAAAACAGGAAGTGCTGTCATTGTAAACTGGAAGTGACATCATTAGATGTAGGCGTGATCAGAAAAACAGGAGTAAAACTCGCTATTGAGAAGACCCACAAACCCGGAGAACCGCCGTCCCGTGTCTATACCTAATCCCGAAACTTCTACCTGCAACCCGCAGGTTTTTGCGGGTAACCTGCTTGTACCCGTCACGCTGCAGGACTCTAACATCAGTATTTTTCCACTTTTTTTTTATCTTTTGCTTTGTTTATCGTGTTGTCTGCTGATTATAGCCCTGCAGTATTCTAGGTGCAGTCCATACCCGTGTTGAACGTGAACCAAATACGACTGGCATATCATCGTTAAAACTACTTTTATGTTTTTTAACGTGGTATAGGTGAAACAACGTTTCTGATTTAAACCGCATCGACAGATGCCTGTAGAAAGGTGTTTTAAATCTGAAATGTTGTTTACATGCCACGCAGTTATAATGGAGATATTGTGACTGAGGATTTAGGACATAGTCATTCGTGCCTCAGGCAGCTTTCTCACCTTTTGCAAGAGATCACCGCCTTTGCTTGCTGTTACCCATAATATTTACAGGTAAAACACCCACCTGTCCAAATTGCTCCTACAACCTGGCCCTTTTGTATAGCAAACTGCCAGTAGTTACTGTGTATTTCTTGAACAACATGATGTATTAACACCTTTTATTTCATGCTGGCTTGATTCCTTTATTTATTATCACATTACAGATGCTGCTTCAGTGGATTTTGAGCAGTTCGACATAGCAATTCTATCAGATGCTTTAAAGCGCTACCTTTTGGATCTGCCAAATCCTGTCATTCCAGCTTTAATGTACAGTGAAATGCTCTCTGCTGCCAGAGGTAAGTTTGTCAAGAGACTGGCACATAATATAAACGTGTAGCCATCTTTACACGCAGTATCACTTTTGTCATTGAATACTTAAAGGTAGAAAGGAAATAAATAGCTATTACAAAAAGTTGAAAAGCCGCTATAATTAGGATCTTCTATAACATTCTAAAATATAACATAATGGTGAACTACCCCTTTCTAAAGGGCACCCATGTCTGAAGTTCTATAGAAACTGAATAAAAAGACATTTTTGGTCAATAAAAGCAGGTCACATTGTGTTATTATTGAGCCACAGCAGTTCATAGAATTATATAACAAAGTATTTCAGAACACCGATTTCAACCGTTTCTTCAATGAAATGCTAATAATACAAGGATGCCCATATAGCGGGGTGCCTGTTGTGTAGCAGCCCTGTTTGTTTGTATGGCTATGGCTTTTCAGTAGAATGATGTGTAATATTTAACAGTATCAAGGACTTTCTATCCGTGTGCAGAAAGAGCTAATTGTTAACCTCTTTATCAGAGTTGGCAAAGGTAGTTTTATTTGCAAGGGGACACGGTGTTCTTGGGTTCAGCGGCCTGAGCACCTGCATGTCGGAGGAAGGGCTTATCTTTAGTCTGTGTCCCTGCAGAGCGACAATAGGACGTCTCGGTTCTTACCCACAACTGTAAAGTTCTGTCACGTGTTCCACAAACAGGATACGGCTTTGATAACCTACACAGTGAAGCAGACGTTCTGGGTGCAATCTTCAAGCTGTAGAGTGCATGGCCTGAACACTCACACTTGTTTCCTGTGCAGCTTTAATATACCCTTTAATATTAGTCATTGATAAGACGTTTATGCTTCCAACCATACGCATGTGTTTGCCCGTAGAGTCCATAAGCTCCGAGGAATATGTGCAGCTATTGCGGAAGATCATCCGATGTGCCAACGTTCCACAGCACTACTGGCTCACCCTTCAGTATCTGCTCAAACATTTCTTTCAACTCTGTCAAAGCGCCAGCAAGAACTTACTGAGTGCCAAGTCGCTGGCAGAAATCTTCAGCCCCCTGCTTTTCAGGATCCAGGTATCAAGGTAAGGAACATTCTTGCTCTTTATCTTCGTCAGTGGGATGGGTGTCGGAGTAACCCTGCAGAGCGATTGTTCTCTCTCATTCTGCTTATTCCGCTGACATGAGTAACTTTCTCAGAGGAGGTGTGAAAAAAGTGTAACACTTTTTTTGTTCAGACGCACTTGCATCTCACTAGTGACGTCGTTTTTTTTTTTTGTTTTTTTTTCACTGATTCTATTTTCAATTGGTTAGACATTTAATTGCTCAGCTGCCAAAAAACCTTTCTTGGCATCCCAGCAGCTTTAAGTATTCCACACCCTCCCACCCTGTTCATTCTTCAAACATAAACACTTCCATGCACTGTGTTTTGCAGTTCCGACGGCTCGGAATTCAGCACTCAGATACTGGAAGTTCTGATCACAAGCGAGTGGAATGAGAAGCAAGCTGCTCCGGGTAAGTCTCACGTTTTACGCTATTTATTTTCACTGTATTACATGCATTGTCTATTCTCAGAATAGGGATGCACCGAATCCAGGATTTGGTTCGAGATTTGGCTAAGATTCTGCCTTTTTCAGCAGGATTCGGATTCAGCCGAATCCTTGTGTCTGGCCTAACCGAATCTAAATTTGGATGTGTAAATTAGGAGCGGGGAGGGGAATCACGTGACTTTTCATCACAAAACAAGGAGGGGAAAAAAATCATATTTTTCCCTTTTCTGCCCCTAATTTGCATATGCAAATTAGGATTCGGTGGGGTATTCCGCCGAATCTTTCACCGGGGATTCAGCCGAATCTTTCACCGGGGATTCAGCCGAATCCCAAATAATAGATTTGGTGCATCCCTATCTCAGAATGAATCTAGTTTCCTGCTTGTTGCACACTGATTAAGAAAGGCAGTGAATGGTTTTCAGTATAATGTATTGCATAATACCCCATACAGGGGAAGCTTTACATATGTATATTGGCATATTTTGCATGGGGTATTTTTAACATTTCAAAGAAGGAATACATGGAAATGCCCGTGATTCATGCTTCACAGGAAATCACTTTACTTGTCCTTGAAATTGGGGATTTGCCTTGATCGATTTATAAACTCAGACCAAAGTGATCTGGCTACAGAGGGGTCTGATATGTTGATTAATAGGGATGCACCGAATCCACTATTTTGGATTCGGCCGAACCCCCGAATCCTTCATGAAAGATTCGCCCGAATACCGAACCGAATCCAAACTAGGGATGCACCAAATCCAGGATTCGGTTCGGGATTCGGCCAGGATTCGGCCTTTTTTAGCAGGATTCGGATTCGGCCGAATCCTTCTGCCCGGCCGAACCGAATCCGAATCCTAATTTGCATATGCAAATTAGGGGCAGGGAGGGAAATTGCGTGACTTTTTGTCAGAAAACAAGGAAGTAAAAGATGTTTTCCCCTTCCCACCCCTAATTTGCATATGCAAATTAGGGTTCGGATTCGGTTCGGTATTCGGCCGAATCCTTCGTGGAGGATTCGGGGGTTCGGCCGAATCCAAAAAAGTGGATTCGGTGCATCCCTAATCCAAACCCTAATTTGAATATGCAAATTAGGGGTTGGAAGCGGAAAACATTTTTTACTTCCTTGTTTTGTGACAAAAAGTCACGCGATTGCCCTCCCCACCCCTAATTTGCATATACAAATTAGGATTCGGATTGGCCAGGCAGAAGGATTCGGCCGAATCCGAATCCTGCTGAAAAAGGCCGAATCCCGAACCGAATCCTGCATTCGCTGCATCCCTATTGATTAATAAGGCTTTTCATTGTGACCACATTTAATTTTTTTTTTTTTTTTTTGAAGTTTGAGAAAATCTTTCATGCCTTTGGTTGATAGTTTTAAAGGGGTGGTTCACCATTAAGGTAACTTTTATTATGTTATAGAGCGACCATATAAGCAACTTTTTAATTGGTCTTCATTATTTAGTGTTTATAGTTATTTGCCTTTTTCTTCTGACTCTGCAGCTTTCAAATGGGCGTCGCTGACCCCTTCTACAAAAAAAACAAATGCTCTGTAAGGCTGCAAATTTTTATTACTGATCCTTCTATTCAGGACCTCTCCTATTCATATTTCAGTCTCTTATTAAAATTAATGCATGGTTGCTAGGGTAATTTGGACCCTAGTTACCAGATTGGTTAAGATGCAAATTCAAGAGCTGCCGAATAAAAAGCTAAATAACTCAAAAACCACAACAATTAAAAAATTAAATCCAATTGCAAATGGTCTCAGAATATCACTCTCTACATCATACTAAAAGTTAATGTAAAGGTGAACAACCCCTTTAACTGCTGGTGGATGTATGTTTTTGTAATTCTTATCTGAATGTTTTCAAATTAGGGTAAAACAATAGATTTAATCTCCTTTTTGCACGCTTGGTTGTGACTCTTCAGTTGGCATAGTAGAAGTCAGATGATTAACAGAACTAGACATCTGCTACATTGCTTGCCTGACAAGCTCGTGTATAAATTGAGGCTTTCGGCAGACGGATTGCCTGCTGTCTGACAAGCTCCGCCCACAGCCTGGAGGAGTTTTTGTGGTTAGCCAGGTTGTTCCTCTTGCAGGTGGGCTGAGGTGAAGTCTTTGCAGGCAATCCGTGCACTCCCCTGACCTTGTCTTATCTTAAATGTTTCCATGACCTCTAAGATCCTCTCTATGAGAACTTCAGTTCTCTGCAGCTCTAATTTAGAGAATGGTAGTGTGAAAATGAAAGGGGTTAAAATAACTGGTGTGCAGTGTCTTTTAAATTGTCTTGTGGTTTGACTTTCTCCATCATGATTCTGTTGCCATAGTTAAAAAATGCTGCTCCTTTAAAGGAGAAGGTAACCCTAAAAATGAATAGGACTAAAACTGCCATGTTTTATATACTGAACTTATTGCACCAGCCTAAAGTTTCAGCTTGTCAATAGCAGCAATGATCCAGGACTTCAAACTTGTCACAGGGGGTCACCATCTTGGAAAGTGTCTGTGACACTCACATGCTCAGTGGGCTCTGAGCAGCTGTTGAGAAGCTAAGCTTAGGGGTCGTCACTAATTATCCAGCAGAAAATGAGGTTGGCCTGTAATATAAGCTGATGCTACAGGGCTGATTATTAAATTCTGATGCTAATTGCACTGGTTTCTGTGCTGCCATGTAGTAATTATCTGTATTAATTACTAATCAGCCTTATATTGTGTCATTTATAGTCTATGTGTACTGTATATTGTGAGTGGGTCCCTAAGCTCAGTAAGTGACAGCAGCACAGAGCATGTGCAGTGAATCAGCAGAAAAGAAGATGGGGAGCTACTGGGGCATCTTTGGAGACACAGATCTTTACTGCTAAAGGGCTGTGGTTGCCTTGGGCTGGTACAGAAGCCAAAACATAATGTACAACATTTCTAGCTACTTCTTTAGTTTAAGTTTCCTTGTCCTTTAAGTCATGTTGTTAGTTGCATCGGAGTTGCATGGTGTGTTTATATGTGATAGGGACCTTAGATTGTAAGCTTTGCAGGGGCAGGAACTTAAGTAGATGCTTTATTCTCTCTGTAAAGCTCTGTGGAATAGGTTGGTGTTCTAGAAATGACTGTGAAGAAATGTAAGGGGCACATCTGCCTTTGCATAAATGGAAAAGTGAATTAAGTTGAATGTTACCACTAGGGGGCACTCAAAGCTTTAGGAAAGTCTTGGCAATAGACTGTGGATAGCAAGTAGCCAAAGAGCCTAGTTCATTTACAGTACATTACTTCCAGTAGCAAGAAGCTTGGAGGCAGCAGTGAGTTGCAATGAAAATAACATAGTTATAGGGTATATAACAAGATTAAGGAACCATTTAGTTCCCTACACAGATTGTGATGCTTGGGGATCATACATCCGGGCTACTGTGTACAAGACTTGGTTTTTGACAGGATGCTGGGAGTTGTAGTCCTAGAGCAAAGCACTTGTTGATGGACGAATAGACACAATAAGAGTGACAAGGGTGTCTCGGCACACACAGGAGTCTGGAATGGGCACACGGGATGTATTCATCTTGTATAGAGCTCACATGAGAGGCACGACCCATGTACACATACCCAGGAGCACTTCTTATGGGCGCACACACTCATTAACATCCACTGCTTCACAGGACACTTGATTTGTCAGCAGTGGAATGCTCTCTGCGCTTGTGCCAAGTTATGAGCTGGCACTCTAACTGTCACATTACACTGCCAGCTGCCCTTGTGCATTTCATCTGCCTTTCTGGGACACTCGGCGGCAGTGTTTCGAGCGTAATGAAAGCGGCACAGCAAGCTGCGTCCATCAAGCTACGGCTCTTTCATTTAATAATAATCAGTAGCTGCGGGTGCTTGAGAGGACTGTAGCCGGACGTGCAGAGGGACGGGGTTATTGAGCTGCTCATTCTAGTTCTGGGAGAGCAGAGGTTAAAGCTTGTGCTGGTACAGTTTCACTATGCCTATGGGAAGGACATGGCCAGACTCATCTGTTTCTGGCAGTTCATTGGAGGGTTTTTTTTTCCGTTTCTCTTCTTCGTGTCTATTTTTTGCTCATTAAGCAAGCCGCTTCCTGAATGTGGCTGCTCTTGAGCCTGAGTCGGCCGCCTCTCACCCCGCACACAGGCTATTTAAAGCCCCCGCACAATGGGCGTCTCAGTTACTGGGCTAAAAGCAGAACGCTCCCAGCCTCAGCCACTTGTTAGCCGCTGACAGCTCACGCCTTGATTGACAGCCCTTTCTAAGCACCTCCCCCCACCTGAAATCCCTAGCTCAGCAAATATTTGAACCTGCTTGAGTTAATCATGAAACAGAGATCTTTATCTGAGGGAGACGTGCGAGCTGCAGCCTCTTTCTTTCTCTTTCCCTCCCCTTCTGCTGCACTTGGTACAGTCCTGACATCGGCTGCACTTTGTAATCATTAACCCTGGACTGAGGACTAGATTCCCGCACTCCACCTCTCTAGCTCTTTTTCTGCACCGACCCGGGACCCGTCTCTTCCCGCTGGAGCTTTTTATGGATTACAAGTACCCCGGCTGTTCCATTCATGCATCTATCCGTCTGTAAGAAAGAGCCTCCCAAATCACCCGCTGCTCGGCTCGGCTTTTTGCTCTCTGCTATCGAGGAGCTCTTGGGATTTATTAATACTGCGCGGAGAACACTAAAAATGCACGATATTCACAGTAAGTCATGTTTCCATTGCTGTTATTCCTTCATTTTTTAATGGTATTGAAGCTTAATTGGACTGCACTTTGACCGTGAGCTCAATATTCAATTATTTTGGCTGTTCGGTGAAATTCTCAAGTTTTGGAGGCGCAGTTACAGTGCAGCCACATTGTACAGGTATGGACCTGTTATCCAGAATGCTCGGGACCTGGGGTTTTCCTGATAAAGGGTCTTTCCGTAATTTGGATTTTCATACCTTAAGTCTACTAGGAAATCCTGTCAACAATAAATTGCCTGGTTTTTGTACTGTTTTATTATTAAAATAATTTTTAAACATTTGGATTATTTGATTATAATTGAGTCTATGGGAGAGGGCCTTTCCGGAATTTGGAGCTTTCTGTATAATGGGTTTCCAGGTAACGGATCCCATACTTACCTTTATCACACTGCCAGGTGCTTATGGAAATTTACCTTGAGCCCTGACAGGCATTCATTCCATGCTAGACTGGTTTGGGCTGATCATGTAAGTGTGACTGCCTCAGGCTCTCTGCCTGTTAACACTTTCCTGCCAGCTCTGGGCTGGGAATAAACCGCACACACATGTATATTTATATAGGTGGCTACCCTTCTTTATGTCGGGGCAAGTGGCATTGTACTTTCAATATTTTTCTTGATTTATGCTCATTTGCTCTACAGACACTTGTTTTAAGCAGATCTTAGGGGCTACCAGGGGCTAGGGCTACCAGTGGCAAGGGCTAGGACTACAAAGGGGCTAGGGCTACCAAGGGCTGGGACTACAAATGGACAAGGGCTACCAGGGGCAAGGGCTAGGACTACAAAGGGACAAGGGCTACTAGGGGCTAGGGCTACCAAGGGCTGGGACTACAAATGGACAAGGGCTACCAGGGACAAGGGCTACTTGGAGCTAGGGCTAGGGGCTGCTTGTTCTCCACATATTGGAGATGCATTGCCTGTTGATTTGGGGGTTATCCGAGACCCCTTGGATTATCTTCCCAGGGGGGCTGCATGTAGCAGAATCACAGATGCAAGTCGTGCGCCTGATAAAGTTGCGTATCAGAAGCCCAGACACTTTTAATTGTGGCACATTTTCGCAATCAATGCAGTTTAAAAATCTGATCTGAACTTTTTATCTGCTGGAAGAGCACGTTATTCGCACTGATTAACCTGTAATAGGATCACCTCTGGGACAGGGTGGGGGAGAAATCCAAGATTACTCTTTGTAATACGTGTTTTTTGATTTATTGCATCTGTGAATGACGGGTTGGTCAGAAAGATTAGTTGAAAACACACTGAACTGCTGATAGGAATTGCCAGGGATTGTGCTGAAGGGAAGACTAGGGAGATGTACGTGCAGTAGCCGATCTCCCCCTTTCAGTCTGCCAGCGATGGAACGCGCCACTTTGCAGGGCATAAGAGTGAAATAAAAATGAAATGACTTTTATTGGCTTTTACACTTCTATCACATGTATGTTCGTGACACCTGAATAGAGGGCTTAGTCTGGGAAAGGAATAAGGAGACAGGAGTGTCCCTAGACATGATAGCTGATTGGACAGATTAGATGATGTCATAGGCTACAGTGAGGCATTAAAATCAATTCCGACACCATGTCTGAGGCAGCCTGTCCTGTTATACTGCCATTGGGACTGGACATGTGTAACTGTAAGGACAATATGGAAGACTTGATGCCAGACTATGCCACCATTGAAACATCTGACGGCTCCGAACTGATATTTTATTTAGAGATGGACACGTCCGGTAAATCGTTTTCTGCGCCTGAGGGATTTCTTGCTTCTCACACTTTCCTTATTCTCTCTATATCTATACTTGTCTACTTGTAGTACCTAGGATTTCAATTTATATCTATACTTATCTAACTGTAGTACCAAGGATTTCATTTTACATTTTTATCATATCCTCAAGCAACCCATAACATTTTGTTTTATTGTATCTCCCACCTCCCAACTTGCTTTTACTTGTCCTACAGGTAACTCATGTCTGTGGCTGCAGTTGCTTTACTGTGCCCTCTGCTACAAGCTCTAGATTTTTTTTTTGTTTACTTGCCCTTTGTTTCCTAACGTTAATGTACAGTATATATATATATATATATATATATATATATATATATATTCATACAAATAGCAATGTTTTCTATAGGTATGGTTTGTTTTTTTTGTTTTTTGTTTTTTTTGTATGCATTTTAGGGTGCATTAGTATAAAACAATTATTTGTTTCATATTTATCCCATGATAAATTTAATGAAGGATTAGTGGCAGACATATCTGGGCAACAGATTGATGCTTTATATGGAGTGATTAATGCCAAAGCTCATTACAATGTGGGGGATTTAGGGACTGTTCCCATGCTGCCTTTGTTTCCCAGTGTGCAATTCCTAGAACAATGAAGCTCCACAACGGATACATTCATTCTCATTAGTGTGCAGACGGCCTATTGTATTTTTATCTCTTCATGAGAAATGTGATTTATAAGCACCTGTTGGAAGCAGATTCCTCGATGGGCCTATTAATGTATTCTTTCTCATTGCAGCACTGCCACCAAAGCCTCCCAAATCTACTGCTGTAACAAACAACGGTACAAATCACATTATGTCTCTGCAAGATGCTGAATGGTACTGGGGAGATATTTCAAGGTAATCCCATTGTCTGGTTTCTATCCATTAAATCCCTCATTGTGTAAGATGTTCCTGAAAAGCGTCTGGAGAACATCTCCCAATCTGACGCGATCCAATTTACACCTAGATTACACTTCTGCTTGTGTGCTATGAATATAAGCTCATTAATGCATAATTATGCTACGTCACCAGCTAGACATAGTCTGCTATTGTATGGGTATTATGTACACTGAGTGATGTAAATGAACTTGTAATAGAGATTCTTTGGTAATCTGTCTGATCTCTTCAGAGTCACACTGCTCACTAACTATTCATGAATAGGCTTTAGAGGGTAAATCTGCGAGCACAGGTATGGGACCTGTTATCCAGAATGTTTGGGACCAGGGGTTTTCCAGATAACATCTTTCCATATTTGCATCTGCAGAACTTAAAGGGGTTGTTCAGCTTTAAATTAACTTTTAGTATGATGTAGAGAGTGATTTTTCTGAGACCATTTACAATTGGTTTTAATTTTTTGCGTTATTTAGCTTTTTATTCGGCAGCTCTCCAGTTTGCAATTTCAGCAATCTGGTTACTAAGGTCCAAATTACCCTAGCAACCATGCACTGATTTCAATAAGAGACTGGAATATGAATAGGAGAGGCCTGAATAGAAAGAGTATTAATAAAAAAAAAAAAAAGTAGCAATAACAATACATTTGTAGCTTTAGGTCAGGGCACACAGTCAGATTCGGGGAGATTAGTCGCCCGGCGACAAATCTCCTCTTTTTTTTCTCTGGGTGACTAATCTCCCCGAAATGCCTCCCCTGCCTAAAATGTAAATGGCACTTGGAACGATTTGTTTTCCAATGACGCCTGAAGTTTCCTCGTCAGGCGACTTCAGAAAAAGTATTGATCTGAGTGCCATCCTGCCAGCGATTTACATTTTAGGCAGGGGAGGCATTTTGGGGAGATTAGTCACCCCGAAGAAGAGGAGATTTGTTGCCGGGCGACTAATCTCCCTGAATATGCCTGTCTCCCCTGACCCTAACAGAGCATTTGTTTTTAAATAGGAACAATAACATAATAAGCTATATGCAATGTATACAGTTCTGTTCTATGTGATATTGCCCTATGTTACACAAAGCCTCTGCTTGCATTCAGTCTAAGCCTCCATTTCTTTGCCTGCAGGGAAGAGGTGAATGAAAAGCTGCGTGATACCACTGATGGTACCTTTCTGGTACGAGACGCCTCAACAATAATGCATGGCGACTACACCCTAACTCTAAGGTAACAACACTGAGCTGGCAGTTCTATTTTAAAGATGTCCTTTTTATCATTTCAAATGCAGAATGTTTAAACATGTTTGTTTTCTTCCCCTCTCCAGGAAAGGTGGAAATAACAAACTTATCAAAATCTTCCACCGGGATGGAAAATACGGTTTTTCTGATCCCCTGACTTTCAACTCTGTGGTCGAACTGATTACCCACTACCGAAATGAGTCGCTTGCCCAGTATAACCCTAAACTGGACGTCAAACTCCTGTATCCCGTGTCAAAGTTGCAACAGGTAATTACATTAAACAGTCTCTCTTTACAAGAGATTTCCTACTCTTGGGGGACCACCTCTCGTGAATGGCAACCCACAGCATATGTTCATAAACTGCAAGTTTGATGTACCCATCCTAAACCTATAAAATAAACATTTCATAAATGTGCTTTACTTCTTCAAGGATCAGGTAGTCAAGGAAGACAGCATTGAAGCAGTGGGGAAGAAGCTACGAGAGTACAATGTTCAGTTCCAAGAGAAGAATCAAGAATATGATCGACTATATGAAGACTACACTAGGACGTCTCAGGTGTGTAAAAAGTGACTGTATAGGGACGAGTGTGATAATTTTAGGTAGAAACATATAGCTGAGGTTAAGCCCTTGAAAAGGCGTTTGTGGGCTCATTATGTAAAAACCTTAATTGCAGTATCTGTAAAGAAAAGGAATTCCAGTCCATGCAAAAAAGTTTCCAGTATTGTGCAGGTGTCCTACCTCTTTCTTGCATTGGGCATGGAGTTGACTGGCTCCCAGCCTGAAGGTTTGTTATGATGAAAAATGGGAGGTGGAGAACAGTTTGCTGTTATAAACCTGAATTTAAAACCGTGTAGCTTTTGTGGGTATTTCCCATATATGTGTAGCATTAGATAAGAGAGGGCCTGGGATCAAAATAAGACTGGAAAACTCTTCTCTACGTGTTGGTCCAGAGAATGGAAATCCGGAGCATAAACTGCTTAACTATAATCTTTCAATGATTATTATTTAGGCTTCTAGTTTTTTATCTCTGTTTAAAGCATGCACAGCATACTGACTGGCATTCTAACGAAGATATTTTTCCCTCTACCAATACAGGAAATTCAAATGAAAAGAACTGCAATTGAAGCATTCAATGAGACCATAAAGATATTCGAAGAACAGTGCCAAACACAGGAAAAATACAGCAAGGAGTACATTGAAAAATTCAGACGTGAAGGCAATGAGAAAGAGATACAAAGGTATATCCTAGGGATTCTTATTCTTGTAGTAGACCACAGAACACCATTTATTCTATGAACCATTTCTAGTAGTGTCCTAGACACCAAGAAGGAAGTTTTAACTGCTTCAATATCTGTGCTTTAAGCCAAAGTCTTTTGTCTACTGAAAGTTCTGACTTAAAGCGGTGGTTCACCTTCAAGTTAACTTTTAGGATGTTCTAGAGTGGCCAATTCTAAGCAACTTTTCAGTTGGTCTTCGTTTTTTCTTTTTAATAGTTTTTTAATCGTTTGACTTTTTCTTCTGACTCTTCCCAGCTTTCAAATGGGGGTCACTGACCCCATCTAAAAACAAATGTTCTGCAAGACTACAAACTTTATTGTTATTGCGACTTTCTATTACTCACCTTTCTATTCAGGCCTCTCCTATTCATATTCCAGTCTTTTATTCAAATCCATGTATAGTTTTTTAGGGTGATCTGGACCCTAGCAACCAGATTGCTCAGCTTGCAAACTGGAGAGCTGCTGAATAAAAATCTAAATAATTCAAAAACCACAAATAATAAAAAATGAAAACCAATTGCAAATTGCCTCAGAATATCACTCTCTACGTCATACCAAAAGTTAATTCAAAAGTGAACAACCCCTTTAACCAATAGTCTAGTCCCAAAAGCCAGCTTTACCAGAAATGGCAGCAGCTTAGACTGTCTAGCACTAAAGCACAATTTTAATTCCACAAAGTAGCATATAATGTTAGCTGTTTCCAATGTACAATCTTGGACCAACACTTTTTCCTATTCCCTTTTTTAAAATAAAGGATCTTGCATAATCACGAAAAGCTGAAGTCCCGCATCAGTGAAATCGTCGACAGCAAGAGAAGGCTAGAAGAAGATTTGAAGAAACAAACGGCTGAAAACCGGGAGATTGATAAGCGAATGAACAGCATCAAACCAGATTTGATTCAGCTGAGGAAGACAAGAGACCAGTACTTAATGTAAGGTTCAAAATATGAACAGTCCAGTTCATCCAGTTGACAATTATTCTGGAGCCTACATGGTTCATTTCCTGAAAGAAGCGGTGCTTAAATTGCTTTTTATCTTTCTAGGTGGTTGACACAAAAAGGCGTGAGACAGAAGAAATTGAACGAGTGGCTGGGCAGCGATAACACTGAAGAGTAAGCATCTTTCTTCTTAGTTTTCAGACTACTTCAAGGACAGGTTGGCTAGTGACCTTTCGTAGACTTTGAGCTGGTTCTGGTTTTCACTGTGATTGGTATTGGATTACTAAAAGCAAAGTCTGTTAGCCACATACCGTATATACTCGCGTATAAGCCGAGTTTTTCAGCACCCAAAATGTGCTGAAAAACTCGACCTCGGCTTATACGCGGGTCATACCGTAGCAACAGTAGCCAATCCCTCACCGGCCGCAGATACGCTCCTTCCGCGGCCCCAACACACCTCCCTCTCCCATAGCGCAGGACTGTCTGTGTGATCGCCGCCCGGAGCAGGTCCAAGAGCTCCGGGCGGCGCGTCCTTCCCTGCCGGGCGCCGCCATTTTGGGAGCGAACGCCGGCAGGGAAGGACGCGCCGCCCGGAGCTCCTGGACCTGCTCCGGGCGGCGATCACACAGACAGTCACAGACAGTCCTGCGCTATGGGAGAGGGAGGTGTGTTGGGGCCGCGGAAGGAGTGTACGGTACCTTTTTTCTGCTTTCCTAGGTGCAGCACCTCATTGATCTTCTGAGCAGCCATGACAGGTGGGAGGTCACAGGGAAAACAAGTGGCAATTGTCCAGCTAATAGTTCTGACTCTTTTACGGTAAATCGTTTTAGATAGATTTCTATGCCATAAAACATGATTACACATTTACACATTCACATTTTGAAATCTGACATGGGGGCCCCTAGGCTTATACACGAGTCAATACATTTTTCCAGTTTTCTTAGGTAAATTAGGTACCTCGGCTTATACACGGGTCGGCTTATACACGAGTATATACGGTAACTGCTTGGCACTTTGAATGAATATTTGACCTTTTCGTATACGACAGCAGGATTGTTTTTCTGAGTAGGTTTCTTAGTTAATTCACAACTGCCACGAGGAACCCTATATAGGGAATCTTTTTTTATTTATTTATTTCTTTTTAATTTCCTATAATAAAATTGTAATGTAGAATTACCAAATTGGTTCTGCTAGTGATGAAAAGCCTTGTGGGTATCAAGAAGAAAAACGTAAGCAGTGTTTTATAGTGAGGTCATTAGCTAACTTTATTTTATACTGTGTTACATCTACTGCACCACCGTTGTATTGAACTGAATGGTATTTATTTGATTCTTGTTTTCTTCATTCAGTCAATATTCAGTGGTAGAGGACGAGGACTTGCCACATCAAGACGAGAGGACGTGGAATGTTGGCAACATCAACAGAAACCAAGCAGAAAACCTTTTACGTGGGAAACGGGACGGAACATTCCTTGTGCGAGAGAGCAGCAAAGCGGGGTGCTACGCATGCTCTGTAATGTATGTATTCTCTTATTACTGAGATTCATACGGGCTTTTTTTTAAATGAAACCATGTAATACAGGTATGGGATCTGTTATCCAGAAACCCGTCATCCAGAAAGTTCCGAATTATGGAAAGGCCGTATCCAGTTATCAAATAATCCAAATTTTTAAAAATGATTTCCTTTTTCTCAGTAATAATAAAATAGTAGCTTGTACTTGATCCCAACTAAGATATAATTAATTCTAATTGGAAGCAAAACCAGCCTATTGGGTTTATTTAATGTTTATATGATTTTCTAGTACTCTTAAACTGTGAAGATTGAAATTATGGAAAGACCCATTATCTGGAAAGTCCCGAGGATTCTGGTTAACTGGTCCCATACCTATACCAGCATTTTGTGCATATGCACAGCGTAATTCCAGCAATTGTGTTGCACTGAGATGAAATGGGATTCGGGCAAGAGTTTTAATAGGAAAAAACTGTTGGGTGCAATACATGAGGTGAAAGATCCATTGTTGATTGTATCCCCATATGTAACTTGCCAGCTGGGCATTGTGTTTACAAAAGATAAGTTACATGGGTTATGCTGCCTTTTTAACGGACAAGGAAAGTTAAACTAAAGAAGTAGCTAGAAATGTTGTACATTATGTTTTGGGCTTCTGTACCAGCCCAAGGCAACCACAGCCCTTTAGCAGTAAAGATCTGTGTCTCCAAAGATGCCCCAGTAGCTTCTCGTCTTCTTTTCTTCTGATTCACTGCACATGCTCTGCTGCTGTCACTTACTGAGCTTAGGGACTCACTCACAATATAAGGCTGATAGAAATGTCACAATATAAAGCTGATTAGTAATTAATACAGATAATTACTACATGGCAGCACAGAAACCAGTGCAATTAGTATCAGAATTTAATAATCAGCCCTGTAGCATCAACTTATATTACAGACAAACCTCATTTTCTGCTTGATAATTAGTGACGACCCCTAAGCTTAGCTTCTCAACAGCTGCTCAGAGCCCACTGAGCATGTGAGTGTCACAGACACTTTCCAAGATGGTGACCCCCTGTGACAAGTTTGAAGTCCTGGATCATTGCTGCTATTGACAAGCTGAAACTTTAGGCTGGTGCAATAAATTCAGTATATAAAACATGGCAGTTTTAGCCATATTCATTTTTTGGGTTTAGTCCTCCTTTATGAATACCTGCATGGGGGGCTTATTGGAACATTGGCAGTCAAACCAATCTCCACAGAGGTCCAGCATCAAAACTCTGTGCGTGTTAGCTGGGTTTTAAATCACCTTTTTCTATTGCATTACAGGGCAGACGGAGAGGTAAAGCACTGCGTTATAAACAAAACTCATACGGGTTTTGGGTTTGCAGAACCATACAACTTGTACAGCTCTCTGAAGGAACTGGTGCTACATTACCAACAAACGTCGCTCGTACAGCACAATGACTCTCTGAATGTGACACTAGCACACCCTGTATATGCACAGCAAAGGCGATGAAGACCCGACAAACTGTGGAGTTTACTCCTACACTGACAACATTGAAGCCTGCCTGGGCTAAGGAATATAAATAAAGCTCCTTCATCGACCTAATTCACAGATTGAGCGGCGGTATCAAAGTGATGGAATAAGAGCTTTCTTTTGCCATGGAAGCAGGAGACGAGTGTTAAGCTGTGAATGTATTTCTCTAAGCTATTGTGCTTGCTTTCTAAGAACCAAAAGCACAGCAACGTAAAGATATGCTATTAAAAAATAATAAAAGCCAATCTCCCAGGCCTGCAGGTACCTAGAGGCCTTCACCATGGTGCTTGTTTACGTTCTATTAAAGCTTTACCAGCTCGAATGTTGGTCTGCGGAGATCTAAGAAGCCAAGGTGTCTTTGTCAGTACTGATTGGGGGAACCGTTCCATCGTAAAACCTACTTATAAACGACTCGTGGCATTGTATACGGCGGATCTAGAGCCTTTGCGGATTGTATCATTTCCCCACCCCCCAAAAATTTCTATATGTAGCGGAATGGCACTTTTCATCATTTTCTTATTAAATGGAACTGCAAGGAAATGACAAAAGCAACGAATTGCCGGGAAGTGTTTTTAATTAAGACTATGAAAATTCTCTCGTAGAGTCTATTTAATGAGGAAGATGGCAGGATGGATAAATGGCAAACAGTATATATAAATATATATATGTACATAGCATTGGGTGACTAGCTGTCAAAATGGAACTCATACCAAACTGTTGACTTCTCGTTTATTTTGCCGATTGCTGAATCCTTAATGCTATGCAACATCAGTTTTCCTTTGAGCTGTTTTTTTTATATATATGTGTATATATATGTGTATATATATGTATATGTGTATATATATATATATATATATATGTGTATATATATATATGTATATGTGTATATATATATATATATATGTGTATATATATATATATATATATGTGTATATATATATATATATATATATATATATATGTGTATATATATATATATGTGTGTGTACCAATAAGAAAACATTCTGTTCATTGTGAAATAATGTTACTTTTTGTTATCAACGTTTTTTTTTTTTTGTTGTTTTTTTGTCCTTATAAAACGTGCAGTACGTCTCGAGAGAGGTGCAAAGCTATTTTACCATAAACCTTGTATAGAAAAACTTCAGCTCTGAGCCGAAGATTTAAAGAAAAAAAAATCCACGACAGATATTGGATTTCATTGTTTTGTTGGGCAGTGCCTAATAAGCTTCAAAGCTGCTTTATTAATTAAAAAAAAAATCTTATAAAATAGATGAATATATAAACAGAAGAAATGTCGGAGTTTTGACAGTGTTGTATTATGGTTTATTTACTCTGAATGGTACTGGATCATGTGCTGAGGGCACAGTAAGTGTTCTGTCCCTACTACTTTTGAACTGGGTAGAAAACGCGTGAGGTTCTTCTACTCTTTTCTGACCCTCCTAATCTCCAGTCGCCCAGGAAACTTTTTCATTTTTGTGCATGGAAAAATTGGCAAAGATCTATATTGTTACAATGTTTTCAATTATTGGGAGCGGCCTTATAAAGGAAATAATAGTTGTACACCCTCCCACCCGTGCTGAAAACTGTCCCCTCTTCTATTTGTATTGATCTTGTTTAATACAGCTGCTTGTATGGCTGGCGGCACACGGGAAGATTCGGGGGAGATTAGTCGCCCATCGACAAATCTTCTCTTCGTCAGTCGACTAATCTTTCCAAAAGGTAGATCGGAATCTACCAGTAGGCCTTTAGGGTGGTTGCGCACGTGAAGATTTAAGGGGAGATTAGTCGCCTAGCAACAAATTTCCCCTACTTCGGGCGACTAATCTCCCCAAATGCTTCGGATTTCCGAAGTCACCCGATGTTTCCTCGTGAGGCAACTTCGGAAATGTATGCCATTCCACCGACGGGAAGGCATTTCGGGAGATGAGTTGCCCGAAGAAGAGAAAATTTGTTTGTAATCTCCCTGAATCTTCACGCGTGCCACCGGCTTGATGTTCTGACTTGTAGAAACCCCTGGGCTTCAATCACCCAGCAGATCCCCTGACCTCCAGTGAGGTTGAGCGTGTCCGCCATTTGCAAACTATGAATATACTGTAAGATACAACCTATTGGCTGCAACAAATGGACTTTCTATATCATAGTATCATAGTAAGTTAGGTTGAAAAAAGACACACGTCCATCAAGTATAACCTTTATAACTTTTTTTTTAACCTGCCTAACTGCCAGTTTTCATCATTTTAGCACTTTTCACCAGCGCCGCTACAGAGGCCCGCCCCTTAACAATCATTTAACCCTCGCTAACTTGTTCTCTGTGCGGCAGCGTGATCCCGCTCTGCTATGGTTGTGTATTGTGCAGTATTGGCTGCAGTCATCTCTGTCGTTTGCTGTTGACATACGTGCTGTCACGTGATTATCATTAGTCGCTCTATCGTTGACACTTACAGCATTTTGTTTCTCCATTTTGATCATATATATATATATATATATATATATATATATATATATATATATATATATATATATATATATATATATATATATATATATATATATATTCTCATGAATCCATTGTCCTGGCATTTCCATAGACTTCCATTGTACTCGTACAGCTTTATAGCTATAAACACAGCTCAAACATTTTATTTTCTGATTGGTCAGACATAATCAGCCTTTTTTTTTTTTTTTCGGTAACCCGTATGACATGGCAATGGATATATCATAGAAAGCATCCAGTCTTGTTTATCCATAAAGCAATTTCATTTGGGCTCATTTATAAACAGCAAATTTGCACCTGGGCTGTAACAACCCATGGCAACCAATCAGATTGCTTTCAGTGCTGATCCTGCAGCTGTCTGAAAAAAAGCTAATCACTGATTGGTTGCTATGGGTTACTACGCAGTTGCAAATTTGCCTACTGTTTATAAATGAGCCCCAAATCTCTCACCACCGAATGCAGCGGTATGTTCATCTTGGCCTTTGTTCATTTATATAAACCTTGACAATTATTTTCATATGCAGCTTTTTGGGAGCATGTGTGGGTGTGCGTATCCCAGTCTAAGCCATATTTTCTCTCCGCGGGGGTCAAAGCTTCTTTTAATGCTGATTTTAAAGGCAAACTGAAGCCTCGTCTCTGCATTGTATACAAATTGCACGTGCACTATTCATACAGTTAAAGGTACATCATGCAGTGGAGTCAAGCACAAGGTGCGTTTTTTTTTATAATTTGGCGATGATTTTTGCTGAATTGTGTATTTGAAACGTGATCTAGTGCCCCCCCCCCCCCGGCCTAGAGTAATCCAGAGAAAAACCTTAAATGAAGTGAAGTCACCATAAGACCATAATGAGCAATGAGCTATGATAAATGGACTTGCTACTGATTTGAAATTGGGCGAAATATCTGCTGCCTGTTCAATAAAGCTTGTAATGCATGATATTCAGTTTGGGGAAGGGACATGTGATGATTGGGGTCACCAAAAAGTGGGCAGCTATGAGCTCATTGGCTGATGTTTGTTTTAATCACAAATTGCGTAAAGCAGGAATATACCATGTTTCTAAGGGTCAGGGACACACACGGGCAGATTCGGGGAGATTAGTTGCCAGGCAACAAATCTTTTCTTCGGGGCAACTAATCTTTTCTGAAATTGCCCACAGTTGCCTCACAAGGAAACTTCGGGCGACTTTGGAAAATGAAGAGCTCCGAGTGCCATCCCGCTGTCAATTTACATTCTAGCTGGCGAAAGGCAGATCTGGGAGATTAGTCACCCCGAAGAAGAGGAGAATTGACGCCTGGCAACTAATCTCCCCAAATCTAGCAGTGTGCCCCCCGACCCTAAATTTGTTTTTGCTTAGAATATTAGTAGGGATGCACCAAATCCAGGATTCGGTTTGGGATTCAGCCGAATCCTTCTGCCCTGCCAAATCCTTCTGCATATACAAATTAGGGACGGGGAGGGAAATTGTGTGATTTTATGTCAAAAAACAAAGAAGTAAAAACATTTTTTCCTTTCCCACCCCTAATTTGCATATGAAAATTAGGATTTGGGTTCGGTTTTTGGCCAAATCTTTCACAAAGGATTTGGGAGTTCGGCCGATTCCAAAATAGTGGATTGGGTGCATCCCTAAATATCAGTATGGTATACAGGCATTGCACAGAATGTTCCTGCTCCAATACAGGGGCCCCTAGTGATGGGAAAGTGTTTGCTGCTGTTCTGTATGGGGATTCAAGGCACACACACTATATACAGTTCCCAGTATACGCAAAGACAATATTCTGTGGCCAATAGCAATGCCGCATACGTTGTAGTTGAGCGGTGGGAAAACTGAATGCAAAGCATATTTAGAAATAAGGAATATTTCCCCTTTAATGCAAAGCCTCAGCTGTAGTGAACCTCTGCTCCCCCACAGTGTATGCTGGGATCTGGGGGTCACTAAACCTAGAGCCCATCGTGTGCCCCGTTCAGACATCACTAGTTGACTTGCTAAATGGGTGAAATGATCTGGTCACCGTACGACTGCATTGGCTGCCCAACATGCTGCTATTTTTTTTAATTCCTGTTTCAAGAAAAAAAAAGCAAAAAAACCTGTTAATGTTTATACAACATTACAAAAAATAGATCTACACTTTGTTAAGAAGAATACGTTGATCTTTCAATAGGGGTGGAAAGGATGGTTAGTGGTAATTTGCCTTTACAAGGCAATAAATAAAGTTGTGCCTCTGAAATTGGAGCTATAGCTTTGATAAAGCTCTGTGTCTCGTTTTAAGTTGCTTTAAAACATTGTATTAGACCTTCAAACGAAATAAAGATTGTTTTAAAAACTCTTCGGCCGTCTGTCTCGTGAATGGATGGGGGATGGGATTAAGGAAGGGTAAAACGTGTCCATTCGCATGCCCACTAAATCTCGTTAAACAAAAGTTTGGTATGATCTCCGTTACAGGTACAGCACCTGTTATCCAGAAGGCTCAGGACCTGGGGTTTTCCAGATAACAGATCTTTTAGAAGTCTACTAGAAAATCATGTAAACCTTAAGGGGCAGCTTTATCAAGGGTCGAAGTGAAAATTCCAATTTTCACGTTTTTTTTTTTTTTATGGCCAAAACTGGCAAATTCGACTAGGGAATTGTTAAAATTCAATTTGAGTTTCTTTAAAAGATCAAATTAGATGTTCGAGATTTAACATACACTGGCTCTTTAAGAACTCGAATTTGATTAATCATTAATCAATTAAACTTGGCAAATTGCTGTTTTAGTCAATGGGAGAGGTCCAGGGATCAATTTGGAGTTGTTTTACAGCGCTCTGGAGGAATTTTGGCCCACTCATCTTTGCAGAATTGTTGTAATTCAGCTTTATTTGAGGGTTTTCTAGCATGAACCGCCTTTTTAAGGTCATGCCACAACATCTCAATAGGATTCAGGTCAGGACTTTGACTAGGCCACTCCAAAGTCTTCATTTTGTTTTTCTTCAGCCATTCAGAGGTGGATTTGCTGGTGTGTTTTGGGTCATTGTCCTGCTGCAGCACCCAAGATCGCTTCAGCTTGAGTTGACGAACAGATGGCCGGACATTCTCCTTCAGGATTTTTTGGTAGACAGTAGAATTCATGGTTCCATCTATCACAGCAAGTCTTCCAGGTCCTGAAGCAGCAAAACAACCCCAGACCATCACACTACCACCACCATATTTTACTGTTGGTATGATGTTCTTTTTCTGAAATGCTGTGTTACTTTTACGCCAGATGTAACGGGACGCGCACCTTCCAAAAAGTTCAACTTTTGTCTCGTCGGTCCACAAGGTATTTTCCCAAAAGTCTTGGCAATCATTGAGATGTTTTTTAGCAAAATTGAGACGAGCCTTAATGTTCTTTTTGCTTAAAAGTGGTTTGCGCCTTGGAAATCTGCCATGCAGGCCGTTTTTGCCCAGTCTCTTTCTTATGGTGGAGTCGTGAACACTGACCTTAATTGAGGCAAGTGAGGCCTGCAGTTCTTTAGATGTTGTCCTGGGGTCTTTTGTGGCCTCTCGGATGAGTTGTCTCTGCGCTCTTGGGGTAATTTTGGTCGGCCGGCCACTCCTGGGAAGGTTCACCACTGTTCCATGTTTTTGCCATTTGTGGATAATGGCGCTCACTGTGGTTCGCTGGAGTCCCAAAGCTTTAGAAATGGCTTTATAACCTTTGAAATTGAACTCAGGTGTGATAAACCACAGTTAAGTTATTTTTTAACAAGGGGGGCAATCACTTTTTCACACAGGCCCATGTAGATTTGGAGTTTTTTTTCTCCCTTAATAACGTAAACATTCATTTAAAAACTGCATTTTGTGTTCAATTATGTTATCTTTGACTAATAGTTAACAGTTTTTGATGAGCAGAAACATGTGTGACAAACATGCAAAAGAATAAGAAATCAGGAAGGGGGCAAATAGTTTTGCACACCACTGTATTGGCCAGTGTATGGGACTTCAGCAAACAAAATGGCTGCCCCGGTGTCCATGGCCTCCTTTAATCACATGACTGAGCAGACCAATCGATAGGAGCCGTTTGTAAATGGCACATTTATCAAGAGTCCAATTTCAAATTCACATGAGTTTTTTTTTTTTTTAAACTCCCTTAAATTGTAATGATTTGGAAATTCAACTTCGGGAAAAGCATTGATAAAATATAATTTTTTAAACTCGGACAAATGTAAACGACCCGAAAAACTCAAATCAAATTTGATCAAACTCTATTCGAGTTTTTTTTTTTTCAAAAAAACTTGAATGTCAGGAAGGCTGCAAACAGACGGAAGACGAAGCAACTGTGTAAGAACTGACTACTTGTGTGGAATTGCAAATAATCAACCAACTTGTGGCAAAAAACAAAAGGTCTTGTGAATTGTTGGTTAAAGCTTTATGGAACAGAGAAGAGTTAAAGGAGAAGGAAAGGTTAAAACTAAGTAAGCCTTATCAGAAAGGTCCACCTAAATATACCAGTAAACCCTCAAAGTAATGCTGCTCTGAGTCCTCTGTCAAAAGAAACACTGAATTTCTTTCCTTCTATTGTGTACACATGGGCTTCTGTATCAGACTTCCTGCCTTCAGCTTAAACCTCCTTGCCCTGGGCGTGAGCATGCTCAGTTTGCTCCTCTCCCTCCCCCCCCCCCTTCTCTGCTGTAATCTGAGCCCAGAGCTATGAGTGAGCGGGGAGAGACTCAGGCAGGAAGTGATGTCACACCAAGCTAATACTGCAGCTGCTATCCTAAACAAACAGCTTTCTAGGTATGGTAAAGCGTTCTGCAGAATAAATATAGTGTTATAGCTTGCACTATTGTGGCTAATCTATTGGCAATAAAATGCCTCCATAGCGTTCCTTAAAGGAACAGTAACATCAAAAAATGAAAGTGTTTTAAAGTAATGAAAATATTCAGTGTTGCCCTGCACTGAATGTTTGCTTCAGAAACACTACTATAGTTTATATAAACAAGCTGCTGTGTAGCAATGGGGGCAGCCATTCAAATGAGAAACGGCTCAGGTTACACAGCAGATCAGCTCTGTAGAACATAATGGTGTTATCTGTTATCCACTATTTAACCTGTGCCATATAGACTTTTTTCAATTTCCCACATTGCTACACAGCAGCTTGTTTATATGAACTATAGTATTGTTTCTGGGGCCGAGCACATGGGAACAGACAAAGACCTCAAACATATAATCCGAATGGAAAGGGAAAACTGGTGCAGATTTATCAGAAACAATGATTTTCTCCACATTTCCACAGCAGCCATAATAGAGTTTCCATGCAATCAAATATTTTACTTTTTTTGTCTTATCACGTTGCTTCTGCCCCACAAGGTGTATTTCTCTATCTCAATAAAGAATACTAAATTAGTGCCATATTTTAAAGGGGAAGTTCACCTTTACGTTAACTTATTAGTTTGTTATAGAATGGCCAATTCTAAGCAACTTTTCAATTGGTCTGCATCATTTCTTTTTTTATAGGTTTTGAATGATTTGCCTTCTTCTGACTCTTTCCAGCTTTCAAATGGGGGTCAGTGACCCCATCTAAAAGCTAAATAACTCAAAAAACACAAATGAAAAATGAAAACCATTTACAAATTCTCTCAGAATATCACTCTCTACATCATACTAAAAGTTAATTTGAAGGTGAACAACCCCTTTAACCCCTTTGAATATACGATGGGGGTTATTTATAAAGTGCAGTTTTGGACATTATTTGCCTTCTCCCAGAAATGCAAAAATTCCAGTGTAATTGCAGGTGCAAGGAGGGATTGCGTCTGATGCATTTGCAGCAGATACTTGAAATTGTGCAATTGCACTGAAAATTTTCAGGGTGCCGTCACTTATGGTAGAGTCCTGCGCGGGTCCATTTTTTGGCACCCGTCACTTATGGTAGAGTCCTGCGCGGGTCCATTTTTTGGCACCCGAACCCGACCTGAACCTGCAATCCGCAACCCGCATTCTTACCCGCTACCCGACCCTACCCCCAAGTACCTTATCTGCAACCTGGACCTGCGATCCGCTGACCATCGAGAATCAGGAAGTGCTGTCACTGGAAACCAGAAGTGACGTCATCGGAAGTACACGTGACCAGAAGAAAGGAGTGAATATCAATATTGAGAAGACCCGCGGCCCGACCCGCAAACCTGCAGAACCGCTGACCCATGGGTATACCCGCATCTGGGACTTCTAAACGCAACCCGCAGAGTACCGCAGGTTTTTGCAGATACCCGACCCGCTGCAGGACTCTAACTTATGGGGCTCTGCATCAGAATAACACCCGTTCTCTGTTCTTTTGTGTGTATTGGTGCGGCACATTGTGGGGACCCTGGAGCTGAAGGAGGCAATAACCTCAGGGTTCCTCAGCATCAATACATGCACTTGGCCACTATTTGTAGCAGGAGCCCCATTAGGAACACCAGTGCTGAGTGCAACTAATGCTTTCGAAACAAGTCCCTTTAATGATGGCGTCAGTTTGCATGGCTGTGCCATAGACTGAAAACTATAAATCCTTGCTGCCATCACAGCCGGGAAAGGATGTTCTACTTTTGTTTAATCTTAGTCACAAGAAGCTGAGGTTAGAGTCACGTACCAATGAATCAGCCCCTGGGCGACAGCCTAAGTGTAAAACTCCCAAATCAATAAAGAATGTGAATAATCACAATCAGTTCTCATGCAGCGAATAGAGAATATCTGACTACTCCCTCAATGTAATCATCATATGGCAGCCTGAGATATCCCATGACTTCAGTAGGGAAGTCCCCAGCATGTACATGACTCCTCAGCTGCGGCTTTTACATGGAGCTCTGTGGTCTGCGGCAGCTAATGTTCAAATGGGAATTTTGTTTGTCTAAAGGGGAAGTTCACCTTTGTATCACATTTTCGTAAACTGGGCAATTCCAAGAACAGT
The DNA here is from genome assembly GCA_038501925.1 of Xenopus petersii. NCBI lineage: Eukaryota > Metazoa > Chordata > Amphibia > Anura > Pipidae > Xenopus > Xenopus petersii. The sequence continues at coordinate 209,558,176 of CM076672.1, read as the reverse complement.
TGCTGTCCTAAGAGGGGAGGAAATCAAGTGCAATTTCAGACACATTTCACCAAGTTTATTTACCCAGAATGCCTAAATCCTTCACCATTTCTAATGTAGTTGCTGCAGTGAATGGGGTAAGCAACAAGCATGTAATTGCCCCTTGATATGAGATGGGACCCAATTGGATGTTGGTATTGTGAGAGTTCCTCTGCATTAAAGGAACAATAACACCAAAAAATGAAAGTGTTTTAAAGGAATGACAATTTAATGTACTGTTGCCCTGCAACTGATGTGTTTGCTTCAGAAACACTACTATAGTTTATATAAACAAGCTGCTGAGTAGCCATTGTTTTATTATTACATAGAAAAAGGAAAAACATTCAGATTATTTGATTATAATGGAGTCTATGGGAGATGGAATTTCTGTAATTTGGAGCTTTTTGGTTAATGGGTTTCCATAACTATACCTGTACAGATTTCAAGGCCCTCCATCCAACATCTCCCCCCCCTTTGGGTGCAGCACCCTCCTCCTTAACTTTGCAGATGTTATAGGGGGAGCACAATATGGGAGGGGGTCTGGGGTGTTGACAGAAAAATTCTTTTGTGCGCACATTTTAAACTTGTTTGTGCTGTTTTTGAAAACCGTGTACTCAGTTGGGTGTATGCAGGAAAGGTGCTTCAACACTTTCTGAACTTTAAATATAATAACTAGAAATATAATTGTTTTTAATAGCACATGCACACCTGATTCAGCAAATTGACTATAAATGTTTTCTCAGGTATTAACGGCCAGCTAGAATTGATACAATACGGAACTCCTGCCGTGACAAGGTAACATTTATAGTTACAATAAGAGTTACAGGAGCTATGGCTAGAGTGCTGGCTTGAATATGAATAAATATATATGAATGTTTAGGCTACATGCTCTGTGCATCCCTGGGACAGTACCATGTTATTGTTTTCTTGTTTATTGGATTGAATGTTCTTAATACACAAGGATAGGCTGAAAGAAGCAGTCTCCTTGATTATGGACACTGAGATGGACTAATAAATGGACTTATTGGACTAACAAAGTCCTTAAAGATATTCCCACAATTTGACACTGGCACTTTAAGTTGGGGGAGGCGGTATGTTCCACACAAAAGGTATTTAATTCCCACAATGCCTTGTTTTTGTTACATTTGAAAAAGGGCTCTGCCTGAAACATGTAGTGTGCTGTCACTGCTGTCACTGCTAATAAACACTTCGCAGTTTAAAAATACTGCTTTGAGCTGTTTAAGATTCAATTATTCCTTGGATTACCATAATTTAAGATGGAACACAGGCACCTGAATCTGCAGCCATAAGAAGCTAAAGGTGGTCATAGATGCAAAGATCCGCTCGTTTGGCAACATCGCCAAACGAGCGGATCTTTCCCCGATATGCCATTAACAAACATTTCTATATCGGGCGTAATCTGATTGTTCGGCCGGATGGCTGAACGATCCGATTACGATGTGTATATATATATATATATATACATACGGTATATATACAGCAAAAAAATGATGGTATTTGGAAGAATTACTCCCCAATAAATCTCCCTTCAGCTCTGCACTGTGGGACACCCCCCAGACTTCCAAAGACCCAGAATGAAAGAAAACGGTGATTTCCCACATACCATTCAAGCAGCAAATTTTCCTCTTCATATTCACGCCAAGAGGCAAATGATGTAATACTCAGAAAGTTTCCTTCTTTATCTTTCAGCAGGTTTCATCAGAAAATTACAAAACATACACCATTGTCTTCCTTTCTTTTTGGCTTTTGAATTTTTCATATCCCTTTTTAAAGGTCATTAAATGAATCTTTAGGATTTGGGGGTTCAAAAGACCTTTTATAATGTCCTTTAAAGGAGACGTGCTGATCATTTTCCTTTGGCTTTTTCTTTCTTTTTTTTTTTTTTTTAAAAAAGCAATTTTTGAGAAAAGAGAGGCTTCAGTGTCCACTTTCCCCATAACAGATCCTGCAGTGGTCAAGTATAGTGTTATAACATCAGACTATCTCCCCCACCCCAACTGAATTGATTTTTTTTTTTTAGCTGTGAGTACAGGTATGGGATCTGTTATTGGAAAACTCATTATCCAGAAAGCTCATAATTACAGAAAAGCCTTTTCCCATAGACTCTATTTTATCCAAATAATCCAAATTTCCTTTGTCTCTGTAATAATAAAACAGTAGCTTGTACTTCATCCAAACTAAGATATAATTAATCCTTATTGGAAGCGGAACCAGTCTATTGGGTTTATTTAACGTTTACATGGTTTTCTAGTAGACCAAAGGTATGAAGATCCAAATTATGGAAAGATCAGTTATCCAGAAAACCCCAGGTCCCGAGCATTCTGGATAACAGATCCCATACCTGTACCATGCAAAGTGTGTTTACCACTCTATCGTCCAGAGCAGTTACAGAGGGTGGGAAAGGTAGTATTTCTAGAGGAAATTCAATATTACAACCTCTTGATCTCAAAAATAACTTTTTAATTAATAAAAATCAAGTAAAGTGCAGAAGTACTCAAGGTAACAATTTACATGTATTGAAATTAATCTCTTGCAGATTCAAGCAGTGTCGGACAGGTATGCCAAGAGCTCAAAAGAAAACATTAGTTTTTAGACAGTGGGGCTACTATTCCTCCTCCTCACTCGACCTCTTTAATTTCCCACACCCATATGTAATATAAGGCACTTAGAGGCATGTTTACTAACATTGGAGATAAATATCTGGAGAGATTTCTGGAGATGTTGCCCATAGCAACCAATCAGATCTTTGCTTTTGTTTTCTAACATGGCTGTGGCTGATTGGTTGCCATGGGCAATATCTCCAGAAATCTCTCCAGATATTTATCTCCAATGTTAGTAAACATGCCCCATAGTTTGTCCAGGAGTAGTAAATCATGACAACCAATAAGATTCTTACATTTAAACAGGTGACTAGTAAATGCTACCTGCTGATTGGTTGCTATGGGTTATTGCCCCATGGCAAATTTAGTGGCTTCTATTACATAACCCCACTAGACTTTTATATCTACCTAGATTCTTCCATTATTATGCATTTTTTCCCCATAAAGAAATAGGGAATGACCATGAAATAGGCTAAATGTTTAGAAGCAAGAGGCCCACTGACAGGGCTGGGCTAGACACCCAGCTATAAGTCTATGAGTAAGTGCCCCGACAGGCACTAAATGTGTTAGGCCGATGTCTACTATGTCCTAATAAATATTTTTTCACTACCTGATTGATTTTTGGATGGACTCACAATTGATGTTGTTTTTCTCATGGAGCTGCCTCTTCTGCCTACCCCTAGTTCCAGCCCTGCCTACTGACACTTGGTCCCACGGCACTTTTCCTGGTATCCCGGTGGTCCAGTCCGACACTGGCTTCAAGTCATTTTGAACAGAATTCATGGAGCCAGGCTTTTACTTTGGGGTTACAGAGGCATAGTTACCATATATCATTTTGGGTAGGGTCTAGAATGGGCAACATATGTGCAACTATAAGAAGAAAGGGAAACAATTTCCCTAAAATGCTTAGGGATATAGACTTAAAGGGGTTGTTTACCTTTGAGATAACTTTTAGTATGATGTAGAGAGTGATATTCTGAGACAATTTGCAATTGGTTGTCATTTTTTTATTAATTACGTTTTTTGTTATTAGTTATTTAGCTTTTTATTCAGCAGCTCTTCAATTTGCATTTTAAGCAATCTGGTAGCTAGGGTTCAAATTACCCTAGCAACCATGCACTGATTAGAATAAGAGACTGGTATATGAACAGGAGAGGACCTGAATAGAAATATGAGTAATAAAAATGATCAGCAACAATACATTTGTAGCCTTACAGAGCATTTGCTTTTTAGAAGGGGGTCAGCGACACCCGTTTGAAAGCTGCAAAGAGTCATAAGAAAAAGGCATTGACTTATAAAACTACAAAATATAACCAAGTGAAAAATTTGGTCATTCTATAACATACTAAAAGTTACCTTAAAGGGGAACCACACCTTTAAGGAAGTGGTTGCCAAAATGTTGAGTTGGCCTTCATAGAGGGCCTGGAGCAGTTAAGGGGGAGCTCAGCCTAGGATGAGATTTGGGGCAAACATTGATGTCCTAGATATTCTGGGAACTATGGCTGAAACACGTTTCCCTGTAACCTTGTTATGAGCTATGAAGGGCCCTGAGCAAAAGCTGAACCAGAATAGTCGGACAACCTACAGCTAAAGGCAATGCAAGCAATAAACATAGGCCTTGTCCTGTCTGGCACAAACTATGGGATTGCAGTAACTCAGTTCAAGAGGGAAATCACAAGTGCAAGACTAGCCAATCACGGGACAGCAGTTTATTTATTGTGGAGCACCCCCAATATGTTACCATAATGTCAAGGACAATGTTAAGCTGATAGGAGTAAAGGTAATACCAAGCAAATTGTCTTTCCCTATGACCAGCTATGTATTAAATCAGGCTTAAAGCCAATGCACTGACTCAATAAGATAAAAATGGCAGCAGAATCCTACCAATGAGCTCTATGGAACCCCTTCAAAGAGGTTGTTCATCTTTTGGTTAACTTTTAGTATGATGTAGAGAATGATATTCTGAAACAATTTGCAGTTGGTTTTATTTTTTTATTATGTGTTGTGTTTTTTTGAGTTATTCAGCACCTAGTTGCTAGGGTCCACATTACCCTAGCAACCATGCATTGATTTGAATTAGAAACTGGAATATGAATAGGAGAGGCCTGATGAGTAATAAAAAGTATCAATAACAATTAATTAATGTAGCCTTTGTGCATTTGTATTTTAGATGGGGGTCAGTGACCCCTATTTGAAAGCTGGAAAGAATTGCGACAGGTGCATTGCCGTGGCAGTTGAGGCAACTCATACCAATATGCCATTGAAGAATATAGTGAATATTTAAAAAATGATTGTTTTGCTATTTAAAAGGATTTTAATATAAATGTTTTTATTTTGCTCCCAGGATAAGCTTTTAGAATTTTTCCTGGACACAAAATCATTTATTTTCTTACATAAACTGTACCGTAGAATGAGCAAATAGGTTTGGTTGTTGTCGTGGCTCCTTTCTAGCACTAGCGATGCCTATTTTTGTAGGTGGAATGCAAAGAGAGTGCAGGGAGTAACCTTTCCAGGTTTCAAGTAGTGCAGCTCTGTGGATATTGATATATGTACATGTGTGTGTTTGTGTCCAGGGAGACTGTCATCACAAAAGGAGATAGAGAGACCCCCATGTAACCCCTAGCCTGCTTGTATTCAGCTTGCCATGAAGTGAAGAGACAGGGCAGGTATAGGGACGCTCCATGCATATCCCCAGAAACACTATTCTGAGAATGTACTCACAATTTATTTTTAGCCCAAAGCTGTGGCATGTGTAGGAAATAGTAAATATTGCTGTTAAAGGTGCTAATTGTTGCAGATCAAACCTCTAAATGCAGCAAACAATGCTAATATCTTGGGAAATAAATTTGGACTTTCCAAACATCTATCTGCATTGACATGTGCACTGAACGGCTTTAATCGAAACTCTGTTTTAGTGGACAACTCCCTGCTTGCAGACGAGGATTCTGGGAAATGCCAGCTCCTGGGCTCAGAGTTTTATTTCCCTGTCCCTATTAATGATAAATAGAAGCTGTACCGATTAAAAAACCTTGCCTTAAAGGGATCCTGTCATCGGAAAACATGTTTTTTTCAAAACGCATCAGTTAATAGTGCTACCCCAGCAGACTTCTGCACTGAAATCCATTTCTCAAAAGAGCAAACACATTTTTTTATATTTAATTTTGAAAATCTGACATGGGGCTAGACATTTTGTCAATTTCCCAGCTGCCCCTGGTCATGTGACTTGTGCCTGCACTTTAGGAGAGAAATGCTTTCTGGCAGGCTGCTGTTTTTCCTTCTCAATGTAACTGAATGTGTCTCAGTGGGACATGGGTTTTTACTATTGAGTGCTGTTCTTAGATCTACAAGGCAGCTGTTATCTTGTGTTAAGGAGCTGTTATGTGGTTACCTTCCCATTGTTCTTTTGTTTGGCTGCTGGGGGGGGGGGAAGGGAGGGGGTGATATCACTTCAATTTGCAGTACAGCAATAAAGAGCGATTGAAGTTTATCAGAGCACAAGTCACATGACTTGGGGCAGCTGGGAAATTGACAATATGTCTAGCCTCATGTCAGATTTCAAAACTGAATATAAAAAAACATGTTTGCTCTTTTGAGAAATGGATTTCAGTGCAGAATTCTGCTGGAGCAGCACTATTAACTGACTCATTTTGAAAACATTTTTTTTCCCATGACAGTATCCCTTTAAGTACTGGTATGGGACCTGGGGTGCTCTGTCTTTCCATAATTTGGATCTCCTTAAATCTACTTCAAAAATAATTTAATCATTAATTAAACCAACAGGATTGTTTTCCCTCCTATAAGAATGAATTATATATTCGTTTGGATCAAGTATAAGGTACAGGTATGGGACTTGTTACCCAGAATGGTCGGGACCTGGGGTTTTCCGGATAGAGGGTTTTTCTGTAATTTGGATCTCCATTCTTTAAGTTTACTAAAAGTAATTTAAACATTATTTAAACCCACTGGGATTATTTTGTCTCCAGTAAGGATTAATTATATCCTAGTTGGGATCACGTACAAGCTACTGTTTTATTATTACAGAGAAAAAGGAAATCATTAATGGAGTCTATGGGAGACAGCCTCTGCGTAATTCAGAGGTTTCTGGATAGTGGGTTTCCGGATAACTGATCCCATACCTGTATTGTTTTATTAAGGCAGAGGAGAAGGAAATCATTTCTAAAATTATTATTTGATTAAAACTGAGTCTATGGGAGATGGCCAGTGGTGTAACTACAGAGGATGCAGACCCTGCGGCTGCAGGGGGGCCCAGGAAGTATAGGACCCTAAGTAATGAGCAATTTTAATATTTATTGGTAAAACAGGACATTTTGGAGGCCCATAATTTGCTATGGGGCCCAGTAACATCTAGTTATGCCACCGGAGATGGCCCTCCCATAATTTGTTCTGGGTAACGGGTTTCTGGATAACCGATCCCATACCTGTATTAGCCTTTTCGTCCTCCAACCATCTGCATGCCTAGTTTCAGTTAGAACATAGAAAGTATCGGCCGGCTCCTTTGCTATGGGTTAGGTGACCAAGGTAAATTTGAACAATGTTAATATACTGTATATATTAAGGCCTGTGGAATGCCAGGGATTTACAGTTAAACAACAGCTGCTGGGTCTGGACATCCCAAATTGAGAACATGTGGAACAATGGTTACTCCATATAACCCCTCCTTTGTATTATACTTATCTAGGGGCCCTCTAGTATCATCGGCTCCAGGCTAAGGTCCTTCCCTAAAACCACCATAGAAATCCTTCATACTTAGTGTTTGTTTCACATAGATATCATCCTGAAGCCAGGCACATGCTTTTATTTCATTCTAGTTGCTCCCTCCTGACTGCAAGCAGTCCTTCTCAGTGTTCATAGTCCTGGCACTCACCCACCTTTTAATCCTGTCCCCAGGATTTCCCCAGAATGAAACCCGATGCGAGCGTTAGGATTTCATTCACCAGAAGAAGCAAAACCATAAACTACATAGTCACTTGCCTATAAATATGGCCTGTCACATGCCCATATGTCCCATAGAGCAATAAAAACGAATAGAATATCCGTTAACACAAACCCGGGCTCCAGTGGAATTGAATAAGAGGCAAAAGCTAATTACCAGATATTTTTCTGGGATTTAAAGGAAAAAGCAGAGTGAATTGAATCCTACAGTTGCATACCTCCCAACATATTGAAAATAGAAAGAGGGACAAAAACTTTTGCCGGGTGCAGCGCATGAAAATTTTGACCCTGTTTATTTTATGGCCATACCACCTAATTACTATGTTTATGTTACAAAATTTGGCAGGTTATAGAAAGTTTGAACACATTTCTGGCGGTTTTAAGATTAGGTTTTATGTGTTATTACATCTTTGCTAATGAAGGTGAATTGCACTTTAAAGGAGAAGTTTATTTCCAATAGATTAGCCACTATAGTGCAAGCTATATCACTATATTTATTCTGCCTACCTGAGTACTTGAGTAAACAGCTCTAGAATCTCTCTCTGTTTGTTTAGGACAGCAGCTGCCATATTAGCTTGGTGTGACATCACTTCCTGCCTGAGTCTCTCCCTGCTCACTCATAGCTCTGGGCTCACATTACAGCAGGGAGGGGAGGAGGGAAGGAGAGAGGAGCAAACTGAGCATGCTCAAGCCTTAGCCCTGGAGGTTTAAGCTGAAGGCAGGAAGTCTGATACAGAAGCCCATGTGTACACAATAGAAGGAAAGAAATGCTGTGTTTCTTTTTTGTTTGAAATATTTTATTTGATTTTCACAATAAACCATAAAAATCAAGCTGTGTTTCTTTTGACAGTGGACTCAGAGCAGCATTACTTTGAGGATTTTCTGATGTATTTATATAGAACTTCCAGATAAAGCTTACTTAATTTTAGCCTTTCCTTCTCCTTTATGCTGCAAGTCACAGTTTCCCCTAGAGACCTGCTTATCTTAAATAGTTACAATTGTTTCTTTGCTTATCTTAAATTGTTACAAATGCACCAAAGTGCAGCTGCTCAGTGTTCTGGGCTCTCTGCCAAAAGCCAATTAAGTTTTAGAAACTTTGCATTATTTTATTGCTGTATAGTGCAGGAGAAAAAGCCGGGACATTTCGATAACAATCCAGGGCTGTGGGTTGAGCTGTTAAAATCGGGACTGTCCCACAAACAAACAGGGCAGTGGCAAGGTATGCAGTTGTATTATTAGAAATGACTGGCCACATCACAGCAGCATCTTGTAGCAGCCTCCTAAACCTTTGGCAAGATGGAATTTTAAAAAATGCACATTCAACAAATTCAGTAGCACCCCCCCTCCACCCAGGAGTTTCAGGGTCTATTCATGCGCCCCTGTATTCAGATGCAGAGCAATGTGTTTAAGTGATATGTAAATGAAAATTCAGATAAAAAGCTTGAGGCTCTGCTCTGATATGATCCACTGGAACACATTACAGTTATGTCCATTAACATAACATAATAAATCCTCCTGGATATATTTATGTGCAAGCATTTATAGTAATGTAACCCTATAGTCTCTCTGGGTTTAGCACTTTACACATTGCTGACGCGCACCTGCTGGCCTCCAAGGAGTTCTGGGATTTCTGCAGTCATGGAAGGAGAAGGCTGGGAACATATGTGAGCACTTCTCCTTGTGTAGATGCTGCAGAGCTTTGTGCAAGATTAAAGAGGTGGTTCACCTTTAAATTATAGAATGGTCAATTCTAACATATATTTAAATTGGGCTTCATTATTTGTTTTTTGTAGTTTTTGAATTATTTGCCTTCTTCTTCTTCTTACTCTTTCCAACTTTCAAATGGAGGTCACTGACCCCATCTAAAATAAAAATGCTCTGTAAAGGTAGCCATACACGATAAGATCCTCTCGTTTGGTATGGTCGCCAGACAAGCGGATCTTTCCCCGATATGCCCACTAATGGCAGGGTAATATCAGGTTGATCCCAACGATCGGATTACAATGAAGAGAAAAGGCACTGATGGGTCGTAGGGTCACATCAACTAGCCAATGCAGTCCTAGATCACAGGGAAAATCAAACCTGCCTGATCGATATTTGGCCAATTTTTGGCCAGATATCAATCGGGTGTACCCGTCGGAAGCCCCCACACACGGGCAGATAAGATGCCGAAAAGGTCTAAAGGACCAATATCGGCATCTTTAATCTGCCCGCGTATGGCCACTTTAGGCTACAAACGTATTGTTATTGCTACTTAATATGTATCATCTTTCTATTCAGACCCTCTCCTATTTATATTCCTGTCTTTTTTTTAATGTATGGTTACTACGGTAGTTTAGACCCTATCAACCAGATTGCTAAAATTGCGAACTAGAGAGCTGCTGAATAAAAAGCAAAATAACTCAAACGCCACAAATAATAAAACATTACAACCAATTGCAAATTGTCATCACTCCTTACATCATACTAAGATGGGCTTGTGATGTTGCAGAGCAGATAGGGTGATGTCATGGGCAGGACTATGATGCTGTCATCAGCTGATCACCATGTCAGTATAGGAGAATCTTGCCCAGTTTTCCACAGGTGTTTTTGACCTGATAGTCCTTCCAAAAAAACAGACTGTCCGGGTCAAAACCATACAGGCGCCAACCCTAAGTCTGGGTCTTCAAGTCCTGTGCACACTGCCCCCTGCTGCCCACTCACCTCAACCGCTTCTCACTCCCTATTTTGTTAGAAGGCATCCTTTATACAGGGGGACCTGTTATCTAGAATACTCTGGACCTGGGGTTTTGCAGATAACATCAAAGGAGGCTGGCAGAAGCCGGGACCCACACAGTAGTAAGATAGGAGTCAGATTGTAAAAGGTTAAAAAGCTTACATTTTATTCTCCATGACTACTAGGCTCTATGATTTAGTGTCTCTGGTAGACATGAAATGCGTCAGGCCTTGGTTTTTAATTATGGAGAATAAAATGTAAGCTTTTTAACCTTTTACAATCTGACTCCAATCTTACTACTGAGTGGGTCCAGGCTTGTGCCAGACACCTTTGATGTCTCCCGGTGTTTGCTCCCTTTGCTGTAGGTCTGGGGCGTGTGCACCCAGGCCCACCGTGCATAGCGGTAAGCTCATTTAACAGATTTAAAATACTGCACATACTGGTTACGCATTTGTATAGTTTTCTGGATAAGGGGTCTTCCCGTAATTTGGATCTCCATACATTATCTCTACTAAAAAAATAGTAGACGTATTAAATCCAATCGGATTCGTTTGCCTTCAAGGATTAATTATAACTCAGTTTGGATTAGAGAGAAAAAGGAAATAATTTTCAAAGATTTTATTTGATTAAAATGGAGTCTATGGAAGATCAGCTTCCGGTAATTTCGGAACTTTCTGGATAACGGCTTTCCGGGTTAACGAATCCCATACCTGTATTATTATTTTGCCAATTCTTTAATTTTGCACCTAAGGTAGCAGCGATTCTAGTCCACATTCAGACTACCAGTCGATATTGCTTCTAAAATTGCATGTGACTTACAGTCTGTTTGTGCTATAGATGAGATAGTTTGCCATTGGAGAAGGGAAGTCTTGCCACCAGCATTAGGGCGTTACAGCCTGCGGCAATGCTGCAAAGCCTGTTTTTCAGCCTAATACTGATGTGACGCTGGTATTGCACATTACATTCCTGATCTGACTCAGTCCATAGAAGAATCTACGTCATCCATTTGGGTGTCTCTGGGTTAATGATCATGTTCCTTAGTATGAGGCAAATTGATTCGTTTGTAAGCTTTTATGGTGAACAGCCTGGAGATAAAGGTCAGTTCAGACTCAAGCACACAAACACCTACCACACTTAACATGAAGAACCCTCAATAGAGAGAAGAAAAAGTCTGCTATCCGCTTCTGAATACAGTGAAACCTCAATTTTACATCCCCTGATTTTAAGTTTTCCCTCATTTTACGTTGTTGTTTTGTAGTGCAACCTATATATTATGCATAATACATTTCCCTGATTTTACATTTTCATGCATTTTACACCATTTTTTTCTTGTCCCCTGAAAACGTAACAACGCACATGTGCAGTGTTTTTGCCTCCCTTTTTTCGTTAGGTCGCAGCGGAAGAAGCCTGCTGATCTGGGTGCAGATCTGGACCTGCAGGGCCCACAAGGGGCTCACCAGGTTTTTTCCCGGTATCCCGCCGGCCAAGTCCGACCCTGTACCCAGGGCCATCTTGTGCTAGTTATGCCACTGAGCAGAGCGGAGGGGCAGTTTCTCGGCCTGTGCTTATATAAATACCAAAAAACTGCCCCATGTGGCAGTAGCCTAAGGTCAATGACGCATGACATTTTGGGGCACATTTATTACGGGTCGAATCTCGAAGTGAAAAGTTCGACCATCGAATTGTAGTAGTTCGATATTTTTTTTGATCGAATATGGGAATATTAGATCAAAGTAAAATTGTTCGATCGATCGATTAAATCCTTCGAATCGAACGATTCCAACGATTTAATCAATCGATCTAACGATTTTCCAAAAAAAAACCTTTGACTTCTAAATACTTAGCCAAATGTTGGATATAGGTTCTAGGAGGTCCCCATAGGCTAACATAGCAATTCAGCAGGTTTAAAGTGGTGAAGTGTCGAAGTCAAAGTTTTTTAAAGAGACAGTACTTCGATTTTTTTCGAATGGTCGAATATTCAAAGTTTTTTCAATTTCAATCAAAGTCAAATTTTGGTCGAAGTATCCAAAAAATTACTTTGAAGTTTTTGAATTTGAAAATTCACTTCGACCCTAAGTAAATGGGCCCCTTAGTTTTCTGCACTTTGTTGCAGTAACAAAACCCTACCCATTTCTTTGCCATTATCATTGCTGAGAATTTATATATTTTCACATTATAACGTTCATAGATCTTTAAAGGAACAATTCAGTGTAAAAATAAAGACTGTGTAAATAGATATGCTGTGCAAAAAACATTTTTTCTAGTATAGTTAGTTAGTCAAAAATGTAATGTATAAAGGCTGGAGTGACTGGGTGTGTAACATAATAGCCAGAACACTACTTGGTGGCCATACACGGGCCGATAAAAGCTGCCGACAGACCATGTCGGCAGCTTATTGGCCCGTGTATGGGGGCCCCCGACGGGCTTCCCCGATCGAGATCTGGCCGAAAGTCGGCCAGATCTCGATCGGATGGGTTTAAAATGCCGTCGGATCGCGGCCGCATCTGTTCGTTGATGCGGTCCCGCGATCCGACTGCCCATTTGCGAATGCTAGGATCCTATCGTTGGGCCCTAGGGCCCACGATCGGATCTGCCCGATATTGCCCACCTCAAGGTGGGCATATCGGAGGCAGATCCGCTCGTTTGGCGACATCGCCAAACAAGCGGATCTATCCATGTATGGCCACCTTTAGTCAGTGACTCTGAATTAGTCAGGGGAGCCACATGGGACATACAGTAACTGGTCAGTGAGTTTGCAATTGATCCTCAGCATTCAGCTCAGATTCAAAAGCAACAGTTATGACCCATGTGCCCCCTCTCAAGTCGCTGATTGGTTACTGCCTGGTAACCAATCAGTGGAAAGCAAGAGAGCTGCAAAGCAGGAAGTAGTGTTCTGGCTATTATGTTAGACATCCAGTCACTCCAGCCTTTATACATTACATTTTTGGCTAACTAACTATATTAGAAACATTTTTTATTTTGCACAGCCTATCTATTTATCCAGTTTTTATTTCTATACTGTACAATTCCTTTAAGGATATTTTGTGTTTTTCTTTGGCCCAGGGGAGTCAAGCAAGTTCATTATTGTCATAAGGACAAAGGAGTTGAACCTATAACTCCTCGAATCCATATCCAGGGGGTTTACTCAGTGGGTCACTTCTTCATCTTCTTTGTTCTTGTAGAAAAGAAGAAGCCTTGCAGACACAGGATTACAGCTATTTTCAGACATGAGCTCAGTTCCCGGTTACCCCACACTGAGAGGCCTGCGCTGCTGAGACGGCCGCAGAGTTGTTGGAATAATGAAGTCTGATTTAGATGGATTCTCGCAGCACAGGATGGCTACAATGACTTTAATGCTTTATGGCTCCTGCATTTTGATTGATTGCCGTAATCTCCAGAAACTATTTCAAGACACAGATGTATTATTATGGAGCCTATAAAAGGGATATCAGGGTCAGGACGGGCAGATTATTTGGTGGCAATACAAGCGCAGAGGAAGATGAGATCTTTTCACAAGCGTAATAAGCTAAAACGAGGGGAATGTCGTATCCATTCCTTTTTATTTGAGCCGCCCGTGTTGCCAGCAAGGTTACCAAATGGCTTGTTGGAGGCAGATTTACTCTCTATAAAATATACAGGCATTACACGCAGATGCACACATTCTAAGATAAGCTGTAATCTTTTAGCTTCTTATCTGCCTTAGTTTCATTAGCATAGCTGCCAACATCTGCTCAGCGTACCTTAGTAAAGATAGAATTGAAGAGAATAGGCCCATATCAGTTCTGGGAATAACATAATTAGGTTTTGTTACAAGCAGTCTTTTTTTCCAAAATACCTTATTATAAACATGAGCCCTAGAACTGAAAAATAGCAAGATATCGACTATTACCTAGAACTGCGCAATGGAAATTTTGCTTTTAAATGTTATTGTGCCAGTTTTAACCATGATTAGTTGGGATCTGCCTTAAAAAACGCTAAAATTAAAAATAAAAATGGCGGCACCTTAAACCTGCTGAGATGCCATAGAAGTCAATAGAAAATGCATTGAAGTAAGTTAGTATCATCATCTTTAATCTTTATAGCTTCAGCAAATTGCCTTATGGTACTGTCCTAAGAAATGGGGGAATTATAATACATGATCAAACAACTTTTACAGGATAAGGCACAGGAATAGAGGGCCTGGTCCCCAATTACTATTTAAATGGATGGGGATCAATATAAAGATGCTGAAAAAATGTTGGTTATTCTTTTAGTATTATGACTTTTAATTGTGGGTCATTGGGGAGCATGCAAGGTTTATAGGGAAGGGGGGGTTAGGCCATGGCAGATAATTCCAAGAAGAGGCAGCACAGGAGAAATGTTGTAGTTGGTAATAGGACAATGTTATTAGAGAAGAGCTGCAGAGCAAATCATGTAGTCCAGCCTATCTAGGAACCCCAACAAGGCTGTTCACAAGAACAGGTGAAGCACAGCACAGGCATCCGGCCAATGATCAAACCAAAAGAACAATGGCTGAGCATCTGTAGTGTAGAAAGATCTGCAAAACAGCAAAATGTATTAGTTAGAGGACAAGGACCATTGCAAAAGCCATTCATATGTAACATTCAGTGGTGGGCACACAAGTCAGTGATAAGGCACTTGAGCATAGAACTGGGTAACAAGGGGAAATTGAAAAACATGCACTTTATAGTAAATAAATACTTTATTGTGATGCATTCTGATGAGCTTGAAAAAAATAGCACACTTTAATTGTTTTTTATATATAATTTTTATATTTTTATAAGAATACCACAAAGATTTTTAGGTGGATGTCCTTCTTAACCACTTTGCATGGTATGAAGAAAGATACCAAATCAAGTTATGCCATATTTAGGTCTAAAATTGCTTTGAATATCCCATAATGAATTATCCCATATTAAAATGGGATGTCTTAACAGAGCTTTAGCCCTGCTATACAAAAAAAAACCTACATAATAACCCTGGGATGCGGGTAGATTAAAATAAAATGATGTGAGTAGCGAGCCCTATAATATGGGTATAAAAGGCATAGCTTCTGATGAAGCACCCAATAGTGTGAAACGCATCAGGAGGGAGTGTCTGGCATGAGGTACAGAGGAAACTACCTTGTGGTATGTTTTAATATTCAATATATGACTTTTATTACCATTTAGCTATAATAAACCACCTGACCCAATCCCCTCTGGTGTGTGTTGTCTACTGCGGAGCACAGAAAGGTACAAATAAAATACTATGTTAAGACAGACATCTGTCTAAGTTGCATTTAATAAGTAAATGTATTTGTTTCAACGTACATTCAAATTCAACTTAAGGGCAGAGACACACGATCAGATTCGGGGACATTAGTCGCGCAACGACAAATCTCCTCTTCTTCGGGGCGACAAACCCCCCCGAACTGCCTTCCACTGCCTTCCCGCTGGCTAGAATCGCCACCAGGATGGCACTACGAGCGTTTCGCTTTCCGAAGTCGTCTGAAGTTTCACTCGAGGGACTGCCTGTAATTTCAATGTTTCTGATGTTGTTTGCTGGGATTATTTTGCAATAATAGATGCTTGAAATGAGCTTCCTTGCAAATTATTTCTTTTTTTTTATTGGATCTTATGCCAAGGGGCTAATGAGGTGACAATAAATATTCAATTTTGTTTGTTTAACTGGTAACAAGGGGAGAAAGAAACATGCCTATATTCTGAACAATCAGCATCTTATAATGGGGACAGGGTTCTATGCAACACAGTTCAGATCTGAGCACTGATGGGGTCCTTAGTAGAAGCTTTGTGCACAGTCCATCCCTCATTAAATCAGTTGCTGTTCACCTACATCAATATAAGAAAATAATTTGTCATCTAATTATTTCCCATTGTCTGCTATATAAGTTGTCCAACCCATTCATTCCTGATGCTTAGAGTCTTCCTCAGCAAAAAACTAATGGGCATGATGCTTATGTTTGTAAGGCCTGGATACCTCATGTCATTCTTTTGTTTCAATGCCAACAATTGTATGGTCCTTACTGCTTCTTTTCTGTTGTAATTCAGCACTGGCCAACCTCTAGCACTGATGGGGCCCTTAGCAGAAGCTTTGTTCACAATCCATCTCTATTAAATCAGCTGCTGTTGGCCTACATCTATATAAGAAGATAATTTGTTATCTAATTATTTCTCTTGGGCTGCTTTATACGTTGTCCAACGCAACCATCCCCCATGGCTCAGAGTCTTCCTTGGTAAGAAATAATGGGCATGGTGCTTATGTTTGCAAGACCTGGATACCCCGTGTCATCCTATTCTATTAATACCTTTGGATTTTCAGTTCACTTCCCCCAGTGTGGATATTATGTTTTGTTGTTGCATTGAATCAGATAACAAAGGCATATAATTTCAGCTTATTATCGTGTCAAAGCGTTTCCATCTCATGGTAGATGGAGTGTAGAGCCATCACTCACTTAAATGGGAAAATTAAACAGTGAATTTATGGAAGTGCATGAGCGTCTGGGCAATTCCTTTCCAGCATTGTGCATTTCTTTAATGAGCCTGCAAGTGCAAGCCACAGTTTGTCAGCTGGAGATGTGTAGCACCCCACGGGGGGCTGGAATGATTCTGTAGATATGGGATAATTGCTTCTTCCTTACAACTAAATTCCTTTCCAGCCAAGTTCTAGTCTCTGCTGCGTTGCCTATGTAATTAAAATATCCATTAATGTTTCAATTAGAACAGGATTAATTATGTATTGATATCAATGCAGAGTGGAATAGTTTTGGACTTGGATGTTGGCGGTAGGTGGGTGAATTACCCTATGGGAAGCCATTATTTACAATCCAACCTGCAGCTTTCCCACGGATGGAAAACCTACATCTAGTAATGAGCAAAACTGGCACATTTCACTTTGATTTGAAAAATTCACCAAACCGTGGAAAAATTCATGTGCCAGAGAAATGTGAATAATCTTCATTGAATGAAAGGTGAAATGGGGTTTTTAGCTTTGTAACAGACTAAACATTGCTCTACCTTGTTAGAGAAGCTTTTCCACTGTACTATGACTGTTCTTCATTTAAAAAAAACAATAATGGCAAATAAATGACAATTTCTTTACAAACACAGCTCTGGCACAGCTCCTTTGATAGATACGGGTAGGGCTGAGAATCCCATTGGTTGATAATAATATCTGTATTTTTTCTTGCATTCTTTCCATTGCAATAAACCATTTTTTTTCTAGAAACAAAAAAAACAAATTTTTATGTGAAACTGGACCAGGCGATAAAAGTCGTTCATTCCTACCTACAATGTCCAGCAGCCTTTCTGCATATGTACAGTATGTATATGCATGCTTGGTATTGGAGATTAATAACCAGTGTTAAACTTTGGATATTTGAGTCCCACTAAAGATGCTAACCTCAGGGTCTCACCATATACACACCTGTACTAGGATGGTCAGTGCCCATGAGAAAAGTTTGTGCATTATGAATTAATACTAGGCTGTATCTATGTGTTCTGGCTCTATGAGGAGCAGGTGGACAGAGAATTATTTTACGGTACCCCAGAAAGCTGGTCCAACCCTGTCAATAACAGCTGGAGGCTACCAGTTGTATAGGTACAAACAAGAAACCGTATTAGAATGGAGGAATCACACAGGTGGTCTGTTATCAAAAAATTTCACTTTATTATTATCACATTAAAAACATACATATTCTTAACACATAGTTACAAAAAGATCAGTGACGCGAGTTCAAATATAAAGGCCAAAGTACCTGGGGACTGAGGGAATCAAAGATGCCCCCCCACACACACACACTGCCGTTTTACCAATTGTTTAATAAACCCAAACGTGCTATTGAACCAATTTCCCTTATATATACAGCCAGTAGTTAGTAGCTGAGGGCCCCCTTCAGAAAAGAGATGCATCTGAGTTTTATTTTCCAGCCCAGGGTGGGGCTCTTTTATAAAATAGCTCATTAACTTTCTTAAAATTAACTCACCTAATAATAATAATGCCATAATGATAATGAGAAAGGCAAAAGCACTTTATATAAGGAAAAAATAAAGAAAATTCTGATTCTTTCTTTAACTTTTCTATTCCTAGTTAAGTTAAACATGTTCCCATGAGTGACTCTGTTACTCCTGTTGTTCATGTTATTGGAAGCTGATTGGGTCCATGTGTAATAAAGTTTTTAAACCTGATATTGTCATGGATTTGGCTACTGAATCCTGGTGACTCTAGTGCAGTGATCCCCAACCAGTGGCTCATGAGTTACGTTACTCACCAACCCCTTGGATGTTGCTCCCAGTGATCGCAATGCAGGAGCTTATTTTTTAATTCCTGGCTTGGAGGCAAGTTTTGGTTGCAAATAGAGCCTCCTGTAGGCAGCCAGTCCATATAAGGGCTACCAAATATCCAATCACAGCCCTTATTTGCCCCCTTAGGAACTTTTTTCATGCTTGTGTTGCTCCCCAACTCTTTTTACAATTGAATGTGACTCATGGGTAAAAAAAAAAGGTTGGGGATCCCTGCTCTAGTGGCTTGAGAATTGTTCCATCTGAGGAGAGAAGGTACCATCTGTAAAGAAACAAGTATTCAAGATAGTGGTAGAGGGATTCCTGAGATGACAGTTTATACCCTCCTAGAAGCTGAAGAGTTATAATTAATAGGAGTGACCAGTGCAAGCTTTGTGCTATAAACACACTAGTATCTGGATGTAGTGCTACATTGATAATGGAACTAAAACTTTATTAGTGGTGTTTATCTCTGCATCATCTTATAAATGATCTCCAAGAAATAGCCAGAGGTAGCTTCTGATTTCCCTGTAGGACAATAACAGTTGAAAGAGGTCCCTTACAAGTCCCTTGTATATCTCCATCAGCTTGGAAAGCAATGGGTCTCTTTGGCTGTTATTTAGATCAGAGATGAAGGCTGGATAGATTCCTTTGTTTCATGGGAAAGGACTACATTCAAAATACATGGCCATCTATGTGGTTGTACATCACTGATTCTGAGACTGATTTCAGAGACTTAATGAGTCTGCATGTGCCCATATACTGGTTACTTCTCATTAATACACAGTTATATTTTGAAATGATTCATGAGTCGTTTCTTGGACTGTAGCCCCCCTTTAGAACAGACTCTGGAGTTAACCACCTGCAAAAGTACGAGATCTTACAGAGCAAAGCAACACATGGATTTCTGGGAAAGCAAATGTCGTATTGGCACCCATTCAAAGAAAACAGGATCATGAGCAATGACTTCTAGTGCAGACCCAGGACAAATGGATAGGAAAAGATTCCCTAGGGATGGTGTTTGGTTTTTGTTCTGGTGTTTTGACATCACTGTTGTAATCTCTTTAAAACATGTTATGACAATGCGATGTATGCTTTTAGCTTCCCATTAGTCTTACAGAGTAACAATAGAAAGGCTTACAGGAGAATGTACCAGATTATATGGGAAGGTTCTATAGGCGTATCTTATGCCATCAGAAAAAGAATGGCTTCCTTATTAAACATACCCTATGGAAACAATATAACGAGCAGCACACAGATTGCTTATTAAATGACCAATTACATGAATCACTGCGTGTAGGGCAAATGCCTTAAGTTTGCTACACATGGGTCAAGAGAAAATAAATAAAAACTAGAGAGGTACATTTCCTGAAGAAAATGTGAGTGGTGCTTGCCGTGGCAAAACTCAGGCCCCCCATATATGTTGGGTGTCTTGCCCAGTCGCCCCTGGTGCCTAGAGAGTACACAAAGTCGGTACACAATGTCGGTAGAATCCGGATTAAACCGGTGAAATTTAAAGCCATCCAAATTTTACCATTGAAATCAATCCAAACAAACTGGCTATTTTTGGCTCCGCCCACTTTTAAAAATTTGCAACCCAGTCACCAAATGGACCAAGTTTGAGCACTCTTACATTAACAGTGTAAGAATGACAGGAATTTAAATATTCCCATTGAATAGCATTTGGTAAAATGTGATTGGCTGTCTTAAGCTCCGCCCATTTTTCTGAATTTTAACCCCAGTTACCTAGTCATGGTCAGTGCCAAGTTTGGGGCCTCTGGTTTTAAAACGGTGAGAACGGCGGTATTCCAAAATTTTATATTGAAGTCAATAGGTGAAAACTGATTGGCTGTTTTTGGCTCCACCCACTTGTCCTAAATTTTGACCACGGTCACCCAGTGAGTAATTGAGCCAAGTTTGGTACACCTAGCATTTAAACTGTGATAATAGCAGCAGTTTATCATTTTTCATTAAGGTCAATGGCTGAAATCTGATTGGCTGTTTGCGGCTCCACCCACTTTTCCTAAATTTTGACCGCAGTCACCCAGTGACGCACGGTGCCAAGTTTGGGAGTTCTGGCTTTGATACTGTGAGAATTACAGCTGTTTACATTTTCTCATTGAAGTCAATAGGGAACATCTGATTGGCTGTTCTTGGCTCCACCCACTTTTCCTAAATTTTGACCGCAGTTACCCAGTGAGTAATTGAGCCAAGTTTGGTACACCTAGCATTTAAACTGTGATAATAGCAGCAGTTTATCATTTTTCATTAAGGTCAATGGCTGAAATCTCATTGGCTGTTGTTGCCCCGCCCCTTTTTTTCCTAATTGTGAACCACAGTCACTCAGTGACTAACATTCCAAAGTTTGGGAATGCTGTCATTTAATGTGTAAAAATGGCAGCATTTTTATTTTTTTCTATTGAAAATCAATGAATGAAATTCGATTGGTTGTTGGTGGCTCCGCCCACTTTTTCTAAACTTGAAGTGGAAACCCCCAGCGACCACATTTGTGATATTCAAGGTCCCTGACATCAATACTGTGAGAATGGCAGCCTTCTTAATTGTTCTCATTACAATCAATCAAAGAAATCTGATTGGTTGGTTTTGGCCCCGCCCACATTTCCAAACTTTAATCCCAGTCCCCCAGTGACCAACTGTGCCAACTTTGAGGAGGCTGCCATTAACCGTCTAAGAGCGGCAGCAGTTTAAAATTTTCCTATTTAATTGAATGGCTGAAATTTGATTGGCTGTTGTAGACTCCGCCCACTTTTTGTAAATTTTGGCTGCAGTCACCCAGTGACCCACGGTGCCAAGTTTGGGAGCTCTGGCTTTATTACTGTGAGAATTACAGCTGTTTACATTTTCTCATTGAAGTCAATAGGGAAAATCTGATTGGTTGTTTGCGGCTCCGCTCACTTTTTTGGGTCCCCAAAATAGGACAGAAAAGTCACAACACCCCATTCCCGAATAAGCTGAACGGTTTGACACCTCATTCATGGGTCTGCGACAAACTAATTATTCGATAAATTCCCCATTATAAGTCAATGGGGCAAATTTGGGGACCTCTCCTGCCCCGGGGGTAAAACTTATACCCTCATGTGGGGTATCATCTGACACAGGTCGCAAACCTCTTCAAATGTGGTAAATTTAACGTTTCTACAAGATTCCCTCTCTGCGCTAGAATCCGTCAAAAGTTGGCCTCAATGTTAATCTATGGGACTTTTTGGGGTTGTTAATTGCCCCCGCAAGGGGCAATTAACCACCCACCCCTTAGAAAAGTCATACCACCCCATTCCCGATTAAGCCGCACGATTTGACACCTCATTCATGGGTCTAGGACAAACGGTGCGGGACTAGTTACGCGCCAAACTTTCATACGGAAGAAGAATAAAAATAAGTTTGCAAGATAACAGTAGTGATGCTTTGCTTCGCAAGCACCACTAATTAAAATGATATGACAGTGAGGCCCCTGAAACTCCATGGCAGATGTCCAGACTGGAGGGACTAGTGGGCTTGATACTCTGTAGCTATAAGAAGCAGTTTGTGCTGTGTAGCAGTGAAACACCCAACACCATCAACAGTGTGTGTCCAATGGCATAGGATTTCTCTAATCATATCAACCTGAGACTGACATTGTACTCACAGTATAAAGCTTCATACTTTTGTTTTTGTCCAATCACTCTTTGAGGTCCAGCATATGGGCAGAGCCCTACTTAGCTCAGAACAAGATAACAGACACAAGAACATTGCTGCATCAGCCATTCAGCCACATTACCAGTAATCTATAGGGCAGCAAGTTAGTCTTTAACCTCAAATATCACTTTAACCCGCTTAAAGCTGAACTTCCAGGAGTGCTTCAGAAATCAAACAGTTCCTGTATAACAGGACCCAAGAAACCCAGACTCCACATGAAAAATACACTAGCAGTATACCATGTAGTACTACCCAATCAATGCTCCATTTACCAATACCCAATTAATGCTCCCATGCAGGGCCGCCATTAGAAATCACGGGGCCCCGTACAACAAAATTTTTGGGGCCCCCTGGGCCCCGCCCACACTGACGACCAAGCTCCACCCCATTTCCCGCCCACTCCACATCGCAGTTAAAAGACCACACAGACATCAGCGCTAAAAAAGTAACCCCCCCCACACAAGTTGTAAAAAGCTATTGATGGTCAGGGCCCCCTTATAAAAAATTGGGGCCCAAAAAAAAAAAAAATTTAAAATTTTTTTTTTTTAAAAAAAAAACATTGGTGGCAGGGGCCCCCTTATAAGTTAAAAAAAACTTGGGGCCCCAACAAAAAAAATGTAAAAAAAACTAAAAAATAAACAAACATTGGTGGCAGGGGCCCCCTTATAAGTTAAAAACAAATTGGGGCCCCAAAAAAAAATTAAAAAAAAAAAAAAAATTTTTGAAAAAAAAAAAAAATTGGCGGCAGGGGCCCCCTTATAAGTTAAAAACAAATTGGGGCCCCAAAAAAAAATTTGAAAAAAAAAAAAAATTTTTTTTGAAAAAAAAAAAAAACATTGGCGGCAGGGGCCCCCTTATAAGTTAAAAACAAATTGGGGCCCCAAAAAAAAATTAAAAAAAATAAATAAATTTTTTGAAAAAAAAAAAAACATTGGCGGCAGGGGCCCCCTTATAAGTTAAAAACAAATTGGGGCCCCAAAAAAAAATTTGAAAAAAAAAAAAAATTTGTTTTGAAAAAAAAAAAAACATTGGCGGCAGGGGCCCCCTTATAAGTTAAAAACAAATTGGGGCCCCAAAAAAAATTAAAAAAATAAAATAAATTTTTTGAAAAAAAAAAAAACATTGGCGGCAGGGGCCCCCTTATAAGTTAAAAACAAATTGGGGCCCCAAAAAAAAATTTGAAAAAAAAAAAAAAAATTTTTTGAAAAAAAAAAAAAAACATTGGCGGCAGGGGCCCCCTTATAAGTTAAAAACAAATTGGGGCCCCAAAAAAAAATTTGAAAAAAAAAAAAAAATTTTTTGAAAAAAAAAAAAAAAAAACATTGGCGGCAGGGGCCCCCTTACAAGTTAAAAACAAATTGGGGCCCCAAAAAAAAAATTTAAAAAAAAAAAAATTTTTTTTTGAAAAAAAAAAAACCATTGGCGTCAGGGGCCCCTTACGAGTTAAAAAAAAAATTGGGGCCCCAAAAAAACATGTTTTAAAAAAAAAGATTGGTTGCAGGGGCCTATAGAATATTAAAATAATACATTGGTGGCCAGGAGATTAAAAAAAAAAAAAATACACAAACTGGTGTTCAGTAGAATTGAACTCACGGCTTCAGTACTTCAACTTCACCTCCTTTCGTGACTTCGGGTCTTTGCGCTGCTTCAGGACTTCGGCATCGGCTGTTTTCGTGACTTCGGGTCTTTTCGGCGCTTCGTGACTTCGGCTTTTTCCGTGACTTCGGGTCTTTTCGGCGCATCGGCTTCGGCTTTTCGGCACTTCCGCATTCGGCAGCACAGAGGCAAGACGTACGGCTCGGGCGCTCGTAAGGGGGGCCCGGATCTTCAAAAAATGCAGCGCTGCCTTCATGCCCGGGCCCGGTACGCTTGTCCCCCCTGTCCCCCCCTGATGGCGGCCCTGCTCCCATGTGACAACACCCAAGAAATGCTCTATGCAGAAATATCCATGCAATAGCCTTGTGTGCAAATATACAGCTAATACCATGTGACCATACCAAAACTATGCTCTATACCAAAACTATGCTCCATGGGACGATACCCAGGCAATACTGTGATGTGACAATTCCCAAGCAATACTCAGTGGGACAATTCTCAAGCAATAATATGATGTAAAAATACTGAAGCAAGTCATAGTTTTTGCACAATGATCATAACCATATCTTCCAGTGTAATAATGCTCAATGCATCTTCCCTCTGCAGTAATACTTCTGATAAAAGCTATCAGAACGTGCACACGGCTATACCCAAGCCATATATCTGCAGTAGTGTAGCTTAATACAACACTAAATTAAATCTTTTGCTGAAGTGGTATGTAACGTTGCAAGGCGTCCTTTTCCTATTTTATTCAATAGTAGAACATTGTACAATGTCATAGCAGGAGCAATAAATTTATGGCAATTCTGTATTCATGGCTACAGAGAGCATTTCAGGTAACGGCTCCAGTACCTAGCAACCGGGCGAACAAATAGCCGCAGATATTAACAGTGGCAGGTATGCTGCTTTATAAAATTTACAATGAAAAACAACCTTTTTTTCCCCCTCATATCTGCCTGGTTACAGAATGCTCCACTGGTAAGAAAGTGCAACAGGAAAAAATTAAAATCATTTAGGTCATAAAGAAAAAGAGAGCTCAGTTTTATTTCCATTTTGCATTAATATCCAATATATTTCAGGAATTTGGTGCCTAGTCCAGTAGCAATTATCTTATCACTGAAGTGTCACTGAATTAAATATTCCACTTTTATAACCTCATTAAAAAGCCAATATGTTTGTACACAAAAATACTAATAACCCACTGGAATTGGTTTCAGGAATCCTTCAGAAAAATGGGCATGCAATCAAAGCTTGTATTGGTCAACTGCAGGCAATTCAGTTCAGTAGCAGAATAAAAAGGGGCAAGTGCAAGGGGCAGACCCTGCTTTACCGACAAGCACAATTGTCATGGAGATGTAGGTTTAAATTCTAGCCAGGAGTTCTCAGGGCCGGATTTACATAGCAGCCGCATCTAGGCCCTGTGTCATTCGTCGCCCTGTCCTCTTCCTTTTATTCAATCACATTTTCATCATCGGGACCACAGCAATGGGGATTGGCATACAGAAAATTTTAAAAACTATCGTATCTCCTGCACCTCACCAGTGTTTCTGAAGCAATGTGGCTGTGGTTGGGCAGCATGCCGCCCCCTAAAATCCTGCCGCCCTAGGCCTGGGCCTTGGTGGCCTCTCCACAAATCCGGGCCTGGAGTTCTATGTTTTACACATGCTTGCATGGGTTTCCTCCCACATTCTAAAAACATACAGGAAGATTAATTGGCTCCTAATAAAACTGACCTTATATATATATATATATATATATAATATATATATATATATATATATATATATATATATATATATATATATATATATATATATATATAATAACATCATAAGGACTTCAGATTGTAAGCTCCCCTGTGGCAGGGACCGACTGGCCCATCTGGATAAAGGGAAAAATCCTGATGGGCCAGACCCTGTTGTGCCTTGTCTCATGCCTGCAAGGCAGCCACCAGCACGTAACAGATTATACCTGTATTTAAAATAAAGGGTTTTTTTTGCAAGAGGTGCAGCCTAAATGACAGCAAAGTTAGTAAGTAGCATAGTGGGAGTGGCGTTGGCTGGCGGAGAGTTGGAGAGGGTATCTGGGTGGTGGGCCATTGAGTTGGGTACCTGGTGGGTCCCAAGTATCCAGTCCAGCTCTGATAATTCCTATAAATGTTGGCTATATAAATAAAGGATATCAAAAACAATAATAGAAGCTCCATCACAGTTTCCATCAGTTCTATTTCCCAGTGATCAGGCTGTTTTTGTACTGCAGCTCTGTTATAAACATTATTTAATACCCATATGGCTTTACTTACTCGGAGGGGAAAACCCACCCAAGTGTCTCCATAAAAGTACAACTCCAAAGGGGATGACTGCATGAGTATAAATTCCCTGTGGCTAAACACTGCTTTGAAGCTGGGCACGCTGCCTTTGACCTTTGTTACCTTCCAGTTGAGCAAGTTCAAAGCCCAAATGTTTTGTGGACACCCGTAATTTATTGCCGAGATGGGAGTCCTGCTGGATTTCATATCTTGATATAATTACTTGACATTAATCATCATCTGACATGGTTCTGGATTGTCACCGCCTAACCTGGCACTGCTTCAGCCTCTCAGAGAGAGAAAATCTCTGCTTTCACATGGCAAAGGTTCTAGCAAGGTTAGAAGAAATGTGTAATAATTAAACTGCTAGACCAGCGTAGTTTATATTCTTTTCACTGCTCATTAAACTGTATGCCAGGTCATTTGATGTTAAAGGGGCAGTATACCCCCTTGTTCAACATGAGTTCAATGGATAGAGCTTGTGCTGAACATACTTTCTGCCTATTGCTTTACTCATGGAACGTTTTTGCCCTGCTTAATTTAACAGGGCAAACAAGGAAACTGAAGCAACTCCATCTTTGGCAAGGTGGATAATTACATTACAAATATACAACCGCCCTCCCCCTTTGTTGTGACTGTTTTGTTATGCGAAGTCCATTATGCAGGCGGTTTATCTGAGATCTAATTATATACCTCACAAGGACCAAACATGCAACAGCTTCAATTTCTTGAGCCCTGTTTAGCTCAAGAAATAACAAAACCATAGATTTTTCATGCAAAAAGTATTCAAGCCTTAATTATTGCACTACTGTTGATGGGAGTATACTTCCCCTTTAAGTTTCCTTACTGAAAGTAATAATCTAGTTCTGTACAGTAATTTAGGCTATTCACATAGAAAATTGTTCAGAATGTTAAAAATGTGGAGGAAAATAGCCAAATGCACTCAAATAAATTCCTTGCATTCTTTGTAATAAGCTGTGGGTCTCCTTTCTGCCTTTAAAAGCAGCTAATTATGCGCAAGATCAAAAAAGAAAAGGAAAGACAAAGCAGAACCTTCAATCTTCATTCTTAAAATCTCAT
The DNA here is from genome assembly GCA_038501925.1 of Xenopus petersii. NCBI lineage: Eukaryota > Metazoa > Chordata > Amphibia > Anura > Pipidae > Xenopus > Xenopus petersii. The sequence continues at coordinate 209,530,912 of CM076672.1, read as the reverse complement.
GATTAATCCACAGTGAGCCATCCAGCTAGCCAGTGATTTTATTGTATTAATGAAAAAGACTAAGCTAACAGAAGAATGCAATGCAGATTCCCTTTGAATAATACATTCTCTGCGCCACTAATAATTGTCTGCCCGTGTTCTCAGACATCCTGAGCATCTGTGGATTCTGGCAAATGCCAAAGGGGCTGCTGTAAAATGCCATAGACAGTCACTATATATTGGGCTGCTTGGTAGGGTCACCACCTGTCTGGTTTTGACTCAGACAGCCTTGTTGTTTTGAAGGGTCAAATCTGCCTGCCCTGTTTTCCAAATTAGGAAAACCAGAAAGGATTCCTTAAGATTAGCCCGTTCCTGATGTAAACAGACCTACCCGCCTATGTCATTGACCCACCCAGATATGTCGTAGGTCCGACCCCATCATGTCATGGACCCACCCCCTGCTGGGAAAGAGGTGCAGCAGTGGACCAGGCCAGCCAGGCGCCCTAGGCAACCTCTCCAGTCGCGTTGCCTCCCATCCAATGAAGCACATGAATAGATGCAGAAATAGATGGAACAGCCAGGCATGAGAGTTGAGAAAGGGGGACCGGACTAGGGGTAGGAGGCACCCCTCAAGCTTTGCACCCTCGGCACATGCCTTCTCTGCCTACCCCTACTTTTGGCCATAAGTTGGCAACACTACTGTTTGAAAATCAAATTTTTTAATAAAAACTAGCTTTTTAAGATATTACAGAGTTATTGGATATTTATTTGATTTTTGATTTATGTGCCCTTTTAAAACCTCTCAGTTTCTTGGAAAAGTATCATAGAAAGTCTCTGCAATCCAAGTGGAACACCAGCTGTCAACTTCTGACATTCAGGAATCAGGATCCTTTCCATTTTGACTTCAGAAAAAAACACAACATAGAGGTACTCTTTGGCACATTTGAGTAAGATGGTGAACTATTTGTGATTTGAGGATAACAAGGTTGAACTGGGCTGGCAGGACACCGGGAAAAAGACCGGTAGGCCCCAGCCCTCTTGGGCACTGCCTGCCAAGACCTGCTCCCCATAGCTAACAGAGTACATTTTTGCCTGGGCTCCTTCCTCACCTCTCCCCCAACTGATCGCAGCCACATGAATAAATAATGCACATGGAGAAGGTAAGCGCTGGCAGGGGGAACGGGGGCCTTGCAGTTGTACATGACCCTCTCAAGAGGCCTTACGAATTCCATAAGGATCATAAATGGGTTTCTGGTTGAGCTTCAGTAGCCAGACCTAGATATTGAGAAGGCTGAAGTTTGTGGGTTCTAGTCGAGTAAAAATGGTAGAATTAAAGTGAGATGTAAATCTATATTCTGCCTGCACAGAGAAGTTATTGGAACTCAAAAACTGTGTATCTGAGCAATTTTGCAATCTACATTAATATTCTATTTTTAGTGGTTACTGGAATTTTTAATAGTTTAGACTGCTAACACCATGATTTCAACTTAACAGCTGTATTTGAATGTCCAGGGTTTCAGAGACCCAAACTCAATATCCATGCACTTTCTATGCTTTTCCTGTAAAGTCATTTAAGTCTAAGGTGGCTGATTCTCTCACTCTCAGAGGGAGTTCCTGAGCCGAAAACTTAGTATTAGTAGTCTAACACTGCCAATATTTCATAAACCACTTAAAATAGAATATCAATGTAAATTGTACAAGTGTTCTGAAAAGTACTTTTGCATCAATTCTTTTTTTAGCTCTAAAAAAACTTTTTCTTAGTTAGAAACTCTAATGAGAATAATCTTTTAGGTTTAAATAAAAAGAGCCACCTACTTGAAAACCATCCAAGATCAGAGGCTCCATTATTACATATAAAAACAATGTCCAAAATTATAATTACTGCTGAAAAAATGATTTATATGATTTCATAAGCAAGATGTAACCACATTTTACAGTGGACATGGAAGTATATTTCTGCCTTGTTCTGCTTTGTTCCAGTCTATGGAAGAGAAGAACCGTAGGTAAAGCCACCGAAGATAATCAAAGATAAAAGGATATCATAAGCTTATACTTTTGCCTTCTTGTCTTCTTCATCTTTATTGTGTAAACAAATCATCAAGGGAGGAATTTAATTTGACTATGTATTTATGTATGTAACTATTCAGCTATGTGACCGATTCTTGGAATTTTTCATTTGGTTGAGACTGAGCTAGAATCACATAACTAGAACAAAGTAGACCAGCACCAGACCTGGTAAGACCTCATCTGGAATATGCCGTACAGTTTTGGTCTCCAGTGCTCAAACAAAATATTATTGAATTACAAAGGATACAGAGAAGGACAACTAAGCTGGTAAAAGATATGGAAAATCTCAGCTATGAGGAAAGACTGGGCAGGTTGGGGTTGTTCCTGCTGGAGGATTGAATCTGGCCCATTATCAGTAATGTTGCCCAAAGCAACCAATGAGATCTTTTCTTTTGTTTTCTAACTGTTGAAATCAACTTGCTGATTGGTTGTTATGGGCAAAGTCACCAGTTATACTTCACTCCACTCGACACCCTTCAAAAAGCCCCTGAGCTAAAAGCTCTTAAACTGCTAATATCTCAGAAACTACTTTAAATAGAAAAGTAATGTAAATTGCAAAACTGCTCAAAGGACCACTCCGAATAAGTTTACACAGTGAATGTGGCCCTTATTTATGAATGTTATTTTTTTCTGTTAATTTTCATCCTCTTTAAGATGTAGAACATTTTTCTTTATTCCACCGGGAACCTTTCTTCCTCCAATGCCATCGCTTAAACCTCGCATGATCTATTGCTGAGTTTTAATTTTGGTTTTATTTTCATAAAATGTCACCATGTTTGCTGATTAAAATGCAGAAGGTGGCGTCTTCCATCCTCGCAGGCTAGGATGTTGCGTGCGCTCGGTAACACAAGGTTATGCAGAATAATGTCATTTGTTGGTAAATAAGGAGAAGCAGGGGTTTGTGTTTGCTGCATCAGTGATGCATAACTCGTGATGCGTATAAGTCAGCATTCTGCGTTTTGTGCCGCCTCGTCTTTATACATGACCCAGTAATTTAACTGTAGCATTACACTGATTCGTAGTTCATTCAATAGAGCCTCTCTAGTTACTTGACATGTAATGTTTTTGCATGTACAATATTAACATTTCTTTAATGTTAAAATTCGATTGCATCTTGTAGAAAGGAATGCAGAGTGAAAGGCACTGTAATATGTGTGTGTGTTAGAAATACACATCAATTACAATTAGGTCGCCTTACAGATGTCTTGCCTAATGTACACAACATTGACTCCATAATAATCTGTCTTGAGACTGAGCCTTATTCTGTTTGTGACTGTTGCATGCTGCCCAGTACCCAGGCATGTAGATCCTCTACCTTGGATTGTGCCACAGCATGGCTATTCTATACACCAATATATATGACGCAAGTGCCATCTTCCTAAAGTGGCAATTCCGCCAATGAAAATGAAAAGAGACAAATACAAATGCATACAGATGAACAGGCTTAACCCAGGAATGTGATCTGTTATCCAGAAACCCATTATCTAGAAAGCTCCCAATTACAGAAAGGCCATCTCCCATTGATTCCATTTTATCCAAATAATCCAAATATTTAAAAACGATTTCCTTTTTCTCTGTAATAAGAAAATTGTACCTTATACTTGATCCAAACTAAGATATAACTAATCATTATTTGAAGCAGAACCAGCCTATTGGGTTCATGTAATATTTACATGATTGTCTAGTAGACTTAAGGATGAAGATACACTGTATTTAAATAGGCCACATGCCTCCTATTGCTCGATAGCAATGAGCGGCAGTATTCTGCGTATGTATTTAATATAGCAGGGACTTCTTTCCCAACCCCTGCCCCTTTCAGAACAGAAGGTAGTCATCAGGCCTGGACTGGCAATCTGTGGGTTCTGGCAAATGCCAGAGGGGCTGCTATAAGGTCCCATAAAAAGTCAGTATTCAGTGGGCTGATGGGGGCTGATTGGACCTCTGTGTACCTGAAATGCCAGGGCCTATTTTAATTCTCAGTCCGGACCTAGTAGTCATATTTGGCAATGAATTAGGCGCTGTACCTAGAGTATCTAGTGTTGTAACAGCTATTTTAAAGTCACACCCTTTTACTCCAACTCTTTTTGGGTCTTGCCTTGGGGCAGCATTATGTGTGATCATTATGCTCTGGGCCTTTTTAAATGCACATTGGGCCCACATTATATTGACTGCATGTAATATTTTCTACACCAAATAATAGACAAACCAAGACCCAAATACATTTGGCATTGAGGTCACTAGCAGGAGGCTGTAAAATATAAGAATATGAATATTTGTGCCAATAGGATCCTGAGCCTCAAGGCTGAAACATCATCCATTGATGCAATTTAGCTAACCTGATTATTGTAAGGATTTATTTGCCCTTTATTGTCTTTTATAGCAAAATTTATATCTGGATTTCACATTTTTTATTTTTATTTATGCACAATTTATGCAGACATTACACATACCTATAAAATCTTGAGCCAAACAAGGTACTGGCAAGCCTTGCAAAATCTTCATTTTCATCTAAAAAAAATAAACAAATATTTGCCATTTTTTGATCATTTGTTTCCATATTTTATTTACCGAACAAAATCTTTATGTGGCTTTTAAATCCTAATGAGAATGCCGGACAAGATTTAACAGGGAAGCAACAATTACCCAGAGTACGTTAATAAAGTTATAAAAACCGCTTGCTTGTAAATGTGAAATACTGTATGTTGCTAATTGACCCTGAAGTTTTATAAAAATGAGTAAAGGAGTTTGTGTTTTAACTCGGAGAAGTGGGTGGAATGGGCATTGTAATAGATCAAATTTACTGGTGCGAATAATAAACTTGTCTGAGAGATTAAGCTTTGTAAATAATTGAAATGAATGGGCACCAGCCCAAATTCTCCAAACAAGGTTACTTCTCAGCTGCACCAAGAAACTTTCTTACTTTCTAACTAAATAACGGGTTCAGTCAATGTAATATCATTTGTTGAAGTGGATTTCCCTACAGGTATGGGATCTATTTTCCAGAATGCTCCAGGCCTGGGGTTTTCAGGATAAGCGATCTTTCTGTAATTTGGATTTTTATACCTAAAATCTACTAAAAATCAATGCAATAGGATTGTTTTACACCCAATAATTAATTATATCTTACTTATATCTTATCTTACTTAGAATCAAGTACACAATATGGTTTTATTATTCTATAGAAAATGGAAATCATTTGAAAAATTTTAAATATTTGATCAAAATGGAGTCTATGGGAAATGGTCTTCCCGTAATTCTGGGCTTTCAGAATAATGGGTTTCCAGATAATGGATCCCATGCCTGAAATTATTAGAAATAGGCCTAGGTTTATTTTTCTGCCAAATTTTCTCTTTCTCTTTGTATACAAATATTGGCTTTTTATCGTTTACGGCAGCTGGTCAACTGCAGAATGTGGGTTTGACCGAGTGCTGGGATCTTAGCAGCTTTTACTTATTGCAGTTTTGTGTAGAATTTCTTTTTTTACACTAAATAAATCTTACATTTTTAGAGTTTTATAGACATTTTGAAAAATTTTAAATTTTAATCTACTTTAACGGGCGGATCTATTAAGGTTTGCATTCGAATTTTCGAGTTGAACTTTTGGTCAAAACTCACAAATTTGATTTGGGAATAATCCATAGATTTATCATACCTGGACCATGAGAACAACTCGAATTCAACTATTCGCCACCTAAATCCTGCTGAGTTCATGTAGAAGTCAATGGGAGAGGTCCAGTGACCCATTTGAAGCTGTTAATAGCCTTCCTGACATTCAAGTTTTTTTTTTCGGAGAAAAAACTCCATTTGAGTTTATTCTAATTCAATTCCAGTTTTCGGGTTAGTAATATTCATTCGAGTTTTAGATATTCGAGTTTTTTTCCTAAATAAGATACTATTCGAATTTCGAGGTCATTCCAGTTCATTCGAAGTAAAAAAAACTGTAACATTCGACTCTTGATAAATCAGCCCCTATGTGTGCTAAATAAAGGTTTCGTCATCAACAAATAGAATTGTTTTGCCAACAATAAGGATCAGTTATATCTTAGTTGGGATCAAGTGCCAAGTAATGTTTTATTACTACAGAGATAAAGGAAATCATTTTTAAAGATTTGAATTATTTACTTATTTATGGAATCTATGGGAGAGGCCTTCCTGTAATTAGGAGCTTTCTGGTAACGAATCCCATACCTGTATATCCATACATAGTAAATTAGCAACAAAACCTGGGCAGTATATACATATATACAGTATATATATGCATATCAATGCATTTTTTTCTAGTGACACTTGGAGCGTGAGACATATTGAGGAATTTATTACCTGAAGGCCAGTTAAGGTGAGATTTGGGGAGAATGCCTGCCCATTTGCACTCTCCTAAATACACTTGAGAGCCCAGCTTGAAGGTCAATTAGGGTCATACATGGGGGCTGATGGACCAACATTTTCCTATATCTTCAACCTGGATATGAGTTAATGGGGACCCTGGCCAAAGGGTGAACCTCCTAGAAAAGCTTCAACTAAAAATGTCCATCAGTCACTGCCTTTGTGTAAGCAGCTGCTGTGTATCCAGGAGCCCCAAGATAATCATCATCCCACCGTAAATAAACAAGTAATTAGGGCTTTGTGTTAAAATGACATTGTAGTTTGTCAATATTTAAGAGAACTTTATTTTCATATACTGTAGCTAGCAGTCTGTGCACGGACCAGTGGGAAAGAGCCCTGATTTTTGTATTCATTTCACTTGCAATGGGCAGTTTTCTTTGCAGTGGAACACTATGAGCTGGTAGGCCTCCACCAGGGTGCAAAATATACAAACCAGCCACAGAGCATCATATTGATTTTTTTTACACTTTTTTGTACTTTGCACTCCTGCAGTGCAGTGAAATTGACCCAGATTCATACCAATAATTCTGTCATGAGATACAGTGCCATGTCGGCGCATTTAGCCTATTAGTTGCATATTAACATTAGTACTAGGGGTCTCCCCTTTCATTCTATTTCTGTTCTTTAAAATGATATTATCAAATTCAACAAGAATCCTATAAAAAATGTTGTAATTCCACAGAAGAACCTATCACGTAGCCGGTGGACTGGAGGTCACATTTTACAATCAGAATGGAAATGGAGCAGGACTACGTGAGAGGAGCTTTCCTTGTGAAATGGAGACATTAACCTTTGGTTCAGAGGGCGCCGGAGCTGAATATCCTGTGAGCAGAAACTTCTGATTAGGGATTGCTGAGTTAATGTTTAGCCAATCTATCATACAGCTAAAGTTCAACTAAAAGTATGTTAACTGAACATCCAAGTAGGAGTTTTATCCAGATCTTTATTAGCAGAAAGGACATTTATTAAAGGGATAAAGTAATATTTCATAAACCAACCCCTAGATTGTGTTTATCTCTATCTCCATGACCTTCTGGTGCTGGTCTCCTTGTTGCATTGATTTGGTTTCTGCCTGCAATAAACATTGAGGAGGCACACTGCTCTAATTCGTCTTCCGAGCTAACTACTAAAAATTGTCACTATTGTCACCCTGACAGTAAGCTAAGATAAATAAATCCTTCATAACATAATCGAGATAGGCATGCTGTTCTTTACTACTGCTAACAGATTAAATCTAGGGATCTAGTTGCCCTTAGCTAGGAGAAACAGTATCAATGAAATATCTACTATTCAATTTATCAGTTTTACATTCACATTCCCCTAACCCCCGCTTGGCCTTGTATCCTATCTCTTCGTGTGGGAGAATGAAGGCAATAAACTGATTCTCTCCAGACTGCTATACCAACACTATTATTATTGTCCTATATAGCATCTACATACTCTCTCATGAAGATAAGAAACACTGATAATAATGGAGCACAAATTTTTGGGTTCATCCCGTGACCATGTTGCTATTAGATAACCACCTTGACAGTCACGTTGCTATAATTTTGACAATATTTAATACAACAAATAAGCAGACATGCCATATTGAAGTCCAGTATAAAGTTGGCCATACACGGAGAGATCCGCTTGTCATCAAACGAGCGGATCTCTCCCCGATATGCTCACCTTGAGGTGGGCAATATCGGGCTTATCTGATCGTGGGCCCTAGGGCCCAACCATCGGATCCTAACGATGGGTAACGGGCGGTCGGATCGCAGGACTGCATCAATGAACAGATGCGGCCGCGATCCAACGGGATTTTTTGTCCCGTCCGATCGACATCTGCCCGACTTTTGGGCAGATATCGATTGGGGAAGCCCATCGGAGGGCCCCATACATGAGCCAATAAGCTGCCGACTCGGTCTGTCTGCAGCTTTCATGGGCCGTGTATGGCCACCTTAAGACTGTGTGCACTTGCAGAAGAATACGAGGGGTCCAGGTGCGTCAGCAATAGAAGTGTAAATTCCATGGTGATGACATAAAAGGTACGAGTAACGGAGCAGAATTTTAAAATTAAGTTTATTAAGAAAGTGGTTATGTAAAACATATGCATTATGTGGTATATACTGTATATTACAGACAAACCTCATTTTCTGCTTGATAATTTGTGACAACCCCTAAGCTTCTCAACAGCTGCTCAGAGCCCAATGAGCATGTGCAGTGTCGCAAATGGGAAACTCTTGTAACAACTTTGACAACTTACTAATATACAGATGCTAAACCTTTAGGCTGGTTCAGTAAGTTCAGCATATAAAAAATGCCATTTCTATCCATTTTAATTTTAAGGTTTACTTCTCCTTTAAACAATGGGGGGGGGGTTGCTGCCTGCACAGACTTGCCTGGACAATTATCAGAAGGGTTGCAAGATCCCCCAACTATGGAGCACCAGGTAAATTGAAGGTAAAGGGTGTGCGGGTGAGTTTTCTGTAGGCTTTTGTTGTTCCATTTCAAGTCCAGAAAATTTAGGATATTGGGGGCACACGCTACAGGGGAGCTGCTGCTATGAAAAATACGATCATTTATCACCCAAGATGCTGCCAAAATTCTTATTCACTCTCTCATCATATCGCGTCTAGACTACTGTAACTCTCTTTTAATTGGCCTACCCCTCCAGAGACTGTCACCTCTCCAGTCCATAATGAACACTGCTGCGAGGCTCATACACCTCAGCAACCGCTCCCCCTCTGCCTCGCCATTCTGTCAATCCCTGCACTGGCTTCCGTTACCTTTCAGAATCAAATTCAAATTAATGATACTGACTTTCAAAGCACTTCACAACTCTGCTCCACCCTACATCTCTGAACTCATCTCTATATACTCACCCACTCGCTTACTACGCTCCTCTACTGACCTGCTACTCAACTCTTCTCTCATTACCTCCTCACATGCTCGCATTCAAGACTTTGCAAGGGCTACACCCCTCCTCTGGAACGCTCTCCCACGGTCTGTCCGACTTTCTCCCAACCTTTCTGCTTTCAAAAAATCTCTGAAAACTCACTTCTTTCGAGAAGCCTACCCTCACTCTGCTTAACTACCAAACGCAACACCACATACAGTACCACATTTCTCACCCACTTACTTCGATCTTGCCCACTCCCACACCTTGTGTATTACTCCCTTCCCTTTAGACTGTATGCCTATGCATAGGGCCTTCCTCACCTTTTGTACCTGTATTGATTGTGATGTTTGTTACTCCATATATTCTATATATGTAATTCGTGTGATGTAGTTGTATAATCACATTTACTTTACAGTGCTACGCAATATGTTGGCGCTATATAAATACTTGTTAATAATAATAATAATATGAAGCCAGTTGAGAAACTTTTCTTAGGTGGCAGCATCCTGCACGTTACTAGTGGTAGCAAAAAGTTGCTCCTGGTATCCAGCAAGAGCCGAAATTTTCAATTTTTAATCTGAATTTTGGCCTTTCTAGTGCAAAGAGTCCAATGGAACCCACAATGAAAGCTCCTGACACTCTACCTAGGGATGTAACTGATAAAGGGAGGCATGTACCCCCATAATGCTGTTCTCTTTTGGTATGGTACAGTAAAAAATAACACAGCGGTGAACATTGGTGTGTGTGCTACCCCCCCTCCCATTCGCCCCCCATTATGACTGTTCCAATTTCAAGTCATTCCCTGTTTTGTTCCTTTATAGTCCTTTTCATTACACCAATGTTTTTTTAACCTTTTGCATGGGGCACACTGCCAAGAAATTAAATATAGTGCTGGAGCAGGAAATTAAAGGCAATATTGTTGACCCACCCTAAATATCACGGTAAGTCATACTAGGGGCCCAACCCGTTGGTTGAGACTCCTTGCAACATGTGATAAATCTTTTACCACTTCAGTTCTTTCTTTCCTTTACATGTATATATATATATATATATGTCACCTAATTCAAAATAATATAAAGAAATAATCCCTCATCACATTGGCACCCAATTATCCATGACACTAGCATCTCCCTGGCTCCCAATGTAAATATGGGCCGTGAGCTCTCTATTACATTTTTTGGCCATTCTTCCTGCTTTAAAGCACTGTTCTAACTTAGGAGAGGAAAAATAACATCTGCTATTCGATGGCAGCCCAAAATAGCTGTATTGTACCCATATTTGTGTAGTTAGGTTTGCATATTTACCTTGGGTTATAAATAAAGTACAGGGCAGTTGGGCTATAAAAATAGCTTTGCTTTTAACTCGCAGAAATAACCCTCCACACCACTCACTCCACTGAACCGAAAAGCTGTCTTGCTACAAGTTCCCTTGGCAGACTTATCACAAACTAAATGTCTAACTGAGCACTTCCCCCAGCAGACTTATCAAATATAGGGGTGGAAATAAAACACACACACATTGATCATCATTAGAGAAGAATAATATATTGTAAGAAAAGTAATACAATACCGATTGAAGACAACGCAACGTCTAGCCGAGCTTCCCTTGGCAGACTTCTGAGAGGAACATCAGCTGGGGGACCCCGGGCCCAAATCAAATACAGCGACTCCCAGAGCACATCAATCGGCCAATGGTCCTTAAAAGACCAATTATTCTACACAACACGTCTGCTTGTAGATGAAGTCCCAAAGCCCCCCCAGCTGAGCTCCTTTTTATAATGATACAATAACAAAGTAATAGATCATTACACATAGACATATAAAATAATAATAATGGCTACATGCCCAGTACATGGCCATGAGAATGACCATGAAAATGGAAATAACCATGTGAATGAAAATAATTGCTGTGTATAATTGCTGTGTATGTTGATTATAACTATGTGAATAAGATATGAGAGTCTATCACCTTAACTCCTACTATACCCTGTTCTCCTGCTAATATCAGTACATCCATTTTATAACTAAGGAGCCATATTGAATGCATTTGATCACACTCACATTCATACATGGCCTGCCATGTCACATTTGTATCACAAAAGCCCAGTCTGCTTTGCTTTGCACCGGTTCCACTTGGAAAAGTCCTGCAGCCCCTCAAGCTCAGGAAGCGAAACTAGGAATGGAGTCAAAACACTGTGTTTCCTGTTTATAGGGACATGTGTTTATGCTGTGTACTAGGATTATCACAACTGTCAGACAAGAAGCACACATTGTGCCAAGTGAAGTGGAAATTAAAACCCACCTTGTTCGAAAATAACAGACAAGAACGGTTTTTGTATTGAATTGCACCACCGCTGTTTTGCAGCAAAATATGTTTCTATAAATAGAAGTATTTCATATCTCAGTGTTCTACAGAGTCTTTTTATTTTATTCATTTCGATGCCGAGATTATGTTTTTATGGATGTGGAAGAGCCCCAAGGAATATTAAAACTAGTCAATGTAGAGCAGGGATTTGTTGGAGAGGTTTGGCTCAAGTCTCCAATATAATGACTTAGAAGTGTTCAGCTTTTAATGGTATTTAGCCAAAAATGCATTTTTCCCTGATTGCCCTTCACCCTGTCACTTTCCCAGTTTGAGAACAAGTGGTACCAAGAAATTTGTGTTGATATCATGAAGCCTTCATGTACAGCAAAAATCAAGGACAATAGGGCAATGGGTAGTGATGGGCGAGTTTATTCGTCAAACGCAAATTTGCGGCGAATTTCCACATTTCGCTGCCAGCTAATTCGGCGAAATTGCCAAAAAAACGCTAATATGTTTGACGCCGGAAACAATTCTAGGCACCCGTTGACTTTAATGGGCGTCAGAATTGTTGCCAGTGTCGGGATTGTCGAATTCGTCAAATTTTTCGGCAAAGCAAAACGGGAGAAATTTGCTCATCACTAGCAACGAGCAGTGAGTGCTTTAGCTATAGTAGGCAATGTAGAACTCTCGTTAAATACGGGGCCTTGATGTGGCACGTGAGCATATTTTAAGCAAAATGTGGTACTAACATCTCAATTTGTAAAGGGATTCATGCAGGCTGAGTTTGGATGCTGGTGATTCTTTATGCAAATAATGGTTGCCTTTTGTAGCATTTGGTCAACTCCAGAGCTGTAAAAATAGCTGCTGGTCAACTTTACTGTGTGGGTCAGGCGAAGCGCTCACAATTTGTTTCACGTAAGAATTCATAAAACCAGAACATCTGAAACAACTTTCAAAAGGTTAATTTGAGAATTCTCACAGGTGTGATTCACTCATGGGACTTATTGAATAGAATTAAACGCAAAAAATTTGAAAATGGCCAAAGATGCCACATTTATATTCAGCAGCTTTACAACGGTAATGATCCAGGCCTTCAAAGTTGTGCACAGGAGCTCGCCATCTGGGATTTTGTTAGAGTTAGAGTTTGTTAGAGTCAGTGACACTGCACATGCTCAGTGTGCTTTGGGCAGCAGTTGAATGGCTAAGCTTAGGAGTTGTCGCAAATCATCAAGCAGAAAATGAGATATAAGCTGATGCTACAGGGCTGATTATTAAATTTCAATGCTAACTGTACTGGTTTTGGGGCTGCCATTGAATGCTAATCTGAAATAAATAATTACTAATTATGCAGGTCTCTGCATCCTGTAGTAATTCAAATCACCAAATTGTTATTAAGCTTGAGTTTTCCTTTAAAATTAAGAGGCCACCAACATATTGACCCTATACTGGACCTTTCAAATAAAATGTGGTCTTTGTTAGGTTACAGGCACTTAACATAAAAAATGTAATAATGTTAGAAGAACCCCAATGGTGTCTGTGAGCTGGTGCTAATTGGCTGGTAGGGGACAGCGGGAAGTTCCAGGGGCTCCATCTAGTTCCGCTATTGGTTTAATATCAAACGAATTTGAATAGTGGAATATTCTATAAACCCTGAAAGCAGATCTCTCACGTTCAGTGCATGTCAGCTCATAGAATTGAACAAACTAAGAATTTCTGGCATGCACATACACTTCAGTTCTCCCCCCTGGTGTGACATGAATGCTGCTCTCATTGTCTCTAATTAGAATGTGTCTAACAGTGAATGTTTGCCTTGTCCTTAGTTTGCTATTCACTGGTGCAGAACTCTGCTTACACTACATGCAGCAGGTCAGGTAACAATGGGTGTAATGCAGAGCAGATATGGAGACAGCCATGCAGAACCAGTAGAGCAAGATCAGGCCAATGGAAAATGGAAAGGTCTGTTCAGTGCTGACATGTCATTATTTACAGTCCTATTGTTGGCTCTCATATGTAGAACAAAGGCAATGCAGATCATCTATTAAAACTGTCACAGATGACTGTGTTGAATATATGATTTGGCCGGCATGTTCTCATATCTTTACATAACAACTCTGAGCACAGAAATGTCTATGGCATTTAGTAGCAAGCTAAATAAGTCAGTTGAATTGACCACCACTAATCCAGATGCTGGTTGGTTCTTGGAACCAATGCTATTGTTTAGGCGACTCAGGATTTTAATGGTTAAAATAAAAGGGTCATTAAAAAATTTCTTGCACGTGGGTGACTCTCTCCTACAAACGCACATTGGAAGGATGAGTGGATGGATAATGTCAAGTCCTGATGAGGGTCACTTTAATGTGCATGGTAAGGGCACATTAAAGTGTATGTTCATGAGAAGTGAACAGGCCTGGATTCGTGGAAAGGCCACCTAGGCCCGGGCCTAGGGCGGCAGGATTTTAGGGGGGCGGCATGCTGCCCAACCACACCCACAATTGTTTAAAACACAGGGAATGCGCTGGAGATACTATCATTTTTTTAATTTCCCGTGTGCCAATCCCCATTGATCCAGTCCAGATAATGAAAATTTGCACGAATAAAGGGGTGGGGACAGGGGCGACGAACGGCAGTGGGCCCTAGGGGTGCCCACTATGTAAATCCAGCCCTGGAAGTGAATGTGAATGGGATATGTATGTGCAATGTAAGTACAATCGAGTGGGTACCCGCACACCCTGGCCCACCAAGTGTAAGAGATCCCTGGTGCACAGCAAAATGAGGAAACGGCAACTTCACGATTCAATGGCAACGAGAATTCACCAGCACATAGGTAATGCAAGCAGGATATACCTTGCTAGAAGTTTATTGCAGCATGCAACATTTCGGGGTTACCCCCTTGCTTGATAAAGGGGGTAACCCCGAAACGTTGCATGCTGCAATAAACTTCTAGCAAGGTATTTCCTGCTTGCATTACCTGTGCGCTGGTGAATTCTCGTTGCCTGTGCAATGTAAGTGCAAGTGCCTAGGAAGGGCATGCAAATGGGAAGTGAATGTACATGGCAACAGCATGGAACTTGCATGTCCATAAGAAGTGCAAGTGCATGGGGAGTGTATGTGAATGTGCATGGGATGTGGAAGTGCAAGTGCCTGGGGAAGGGCATGGGGAAGGGCATGTGAATGGTAAATTAATGCATCTGAAGAGCATGTGCATGGAAAGTGCATGTCCATAGGAAGTGCAAGTGCATGGGAAGTGCATGTGAATGGGAAGTGAATGTGCATGGGATGTTTATGTGCATGCAAAGTGCAAGTACATGGGAACAGCATGTGAATGTGCATGGGATATGTGATATGTGCAACGGAAGTGCTAGTGCCTAGGAAGGGCATGTGAATGGGAAGTCATGTGCATGGGAGGTGCATGTGCCTGAGAAGTGCATGTTTAGTGACACTGTCTGCCATATTGGCAGCATGGAGGCGGATTAACATTAAATGGAAAACTGAGGCTATCAGGAATTTTAAAACTGTAAAATTCCTCCCATGTTAGGATCAGTTGAATGTGTTTAATGTAATATTTTGAGTTATTGTGGAAATTAAATATAGGATAACAGCTTTATTTCATTTCTCTAAACTTTTCAGCTGAGTTTAATGACCCAAGCCTGGAGAGTTGGGTTTAGAGAGCAGGACTGTTGAAGAACCATGAGTCTGATAAGGACATGGGGAGTAATTTGAATTTAGAAGCATAACAATATGGAGAATGAAGCTGATCAGAACAGGCATGATAGTAATAGGAATTAAGTTAGAGCCCTGGTAGGCATCCTGAATGGGGCAAGGGATAGTGCTGCATTTGGGGGGGGGGTAATAGCTATGGACTCCACATATAGAAGAATCCAGAGCGAGATGGTAAATAAATTGGAAAGAATAGCACTTAATCGGTAATAAGGAATGGAAGTTTGTGGTTTAAATTTTCTTTTGGCATCTGGCTGTTCTTTCCCAGTTCTCATCAGAACCAAAGAAAGCCCTGGCCTGGAAAAACTATGCAAGTTTAATCCTTCTCGTTTATATAACAGTCTGTTCCTCCCAGGGTGTAATGATGAGGTCTGTTAGTCTGCCCCTGGTCAGAGAACTTTAACCGGTCATCTCCTGTCTCTGCCGAGTAAATTTTTTCACTGCTTTGGCCTAACCATGTGTGATATCAGAAAACGTACAAGCCAGTGATTTTCCATGAATAAACCTGAATTTGGCAAACAAGCGCAGATTCCCGTGTCTACCAAACCAGAAAGAACTAGTTTGCTCTCATTTACTTTTTATTTGCCATTATCAAATATGTTACTATGTTTATATCTGGCAGGAGAACAGCGCACATATTTTCAACAACAACCCATACTTAGGCGAACAATGAATTCATTTGAAGCCATTGCCTCGATTTGCATCTACAATTGTGTGAATAAAACGCTACACTGTCATTACAATCCATGTCATTCTCTGCGGGGCTTTTTAAAATAAACTCCGAATATAACACACATGTAATGTAACAAGAAGGAACTCACTAAGATGAATGGCTAGACCTCACAAATGGAAATTTCCATACAAGTACAAAGAATGCAGCAAGCTCACCTAGGGAAAATCGAAATGTTACTGGAGAGCCAACGAACCGACCAATTGGCAGCGCACGTCTGTAGTAGAGTTGAAGACAATTTCTCTTTGTTTTCATTTAAGAATAATATTCTAAAGTCAAACAGTAGTCAAGGTTCTTCAGGCTTTGGGTTGATAATGTAAAACTGGGGCTGACAGTACTAAGATGAGCTGCAATAGATTGTGGCTTTATCAGGCCCAGATGAGTGGGACAGTCACATAGGGGCAAATTCACTAAACGACGAAGCGCCTACGTTAATTCGCTGATTCACAAACGGACGCTGGCGTAAATTCGCTAGTGTTACTTCGCACCCTTCCGCCTGGTGAATTTGCGCAACGGACTTAACTGCGCAAATTCACTAACGCGCAAATTATTCTGAACGCTACCTTTTACGCCAGACTTCCTTCGCCACCTCAGACCAGGCGAAGTGCAATAGAGTAGATAGGGATTGCTTCAAAAAAAGTTCAAAATTTTATTTGCTGTTTTGTAGGTTTCCCAGGCTTGTGTAGTGATGCTACATATACCTCCATTGTAACTTCAATTTGGCGGCGTATGCAAATTAAGCATCGCTAGCGTAACTTTGCTTTGCTTGGTGAATTAACGCTAGCGCAAGTTCGCAGCCTTACGCTTCCCCTGAGCGCAACTTCGGATTTTAGTGAATTTACATAGTGCTGGCGAAAATACGCCTGGCGAAGTGCAGCGAAGCGGACGCTGGCGCAATAACGAATCTTAGTGAATGTCCCACTTAGACCCTAGGCCTAGAGCTGCAAGAGGAAGAAGTTCTGCCTCCATCCCCATACAAGTGATTGTTGTTTTCCCATTAGTTCTCCAATCATCCATGGTAGAGATTTCCATCTGCTGCAGTGGGGTCTTCTTCTCCAGAGGGTCCTGGGCTGAGTAGTTGATGGTGATACTTGAAGCACTGGGAGGCTGAATATGACAATCATCTTTGTTGAGCAAGAAAGGTAAATTAATCTGTAGTCCTTAAACATTTAGGTAATCCTAGTGAACCCTTACGTTCCTCAATGCTCATCATTCATTATGTCAGGAGATGTGCAGAGGTTACGGCACAGGTAGGACTGGTAAGATTTCAGATATCTGCCACCACCAGAACAAATGTATTAGTTACTTATACCCGACTGCTAGAATGAAATTGAATCTCCTTATAAATATTTGTTCCTGACACCAATAAAAGTGCAATTTATTTCAGTATTGCTATGCTCCTGAATGCTGCGGGGACATTCATATTTCATTATCATGTAATGGCTTTGCAATATTGAAAAGCCAGTTTTCCCACTAGCGAATGCGAAATTATTCTGCATATTTCATAGTATAAAAAAAAACCTGTTCCTCTGTGAGGCTGCAATTTTATTGTTATTTTTATTACTGATATTTCTATTCACTCCGACTTCTATGCATCTTCCAGACTTTCATTCAAACCGCTGACTGGTTGTTAGGGTAAAATGGACTGTAGCAACAAGATAAATTAAATTGCAGATTTGGAGAGTGGATGAACATAAAGTTAAATCACTTCAAAACTACAAATGATTATGAAGAGGAATTGCAAATTGCTATACAATACAGTCTACATCATACCAAAAATTAATCTAACAGTGAACTTAAATTGTTTTTAATTGTCCGGTGAAATCGACCCGCTAAATTTTAAATTTGTTTTAAAAAAAAACATTTTTTTTTCAAAAGTCCACCAAACTACTCCAAATTGATTGTAGGAGCCCCCCATAGGATAGAACACCAATTTGGCAGGTTTTATATGGTGAATAGTCGAATTTGGATTCTTAAAGAGAATTTCAAATTTTTTTTAAACTTGAATCGAATTTGGTCTATTCCATAGCCGAATTACACTAAAATAAACTGGAAATTGGAATTTAAAAATTCAAATTCAACCCTTGATAAATCTGCCCCTAGAAGAGACAAATTTCTGGTTTAAGAACTAGTATGAATAATTCCATCGGCACACAGGTCTTTAGTTGCAAGCAGGGATAACCCTTGCTAAATTTTTATTTGCGTGATGCAACGTTTCGGGGTGAATCCCTTTGTCAAGCAAAGGGATGACAAAGGGGATCTCCCCGAAACGTTGCATCACGCAAATAAAAATTTAGCAAGGGTTATCCCTGCTTGCAACTAAAGACCTGTGTGCCGATGGAATTATTCGTTCTGGAAGTTTGTGGGTTTCCGAAGCCCTCTCGGCCGGGCACCGGGCAATACACGTTTTGGAGAGCCAGGGTGTGCAAGCTGGTAACTATATTTGTGTTAAGAACTAGTATTTCAGCTCTTAAAGTTACCAGGAGCAGCAGAACCAAGGTTCGCACTCTGTCTCATGGCTGGAGTCCCACTGATAGCAACATATTCTAGTATGTCTTGTAGAGAATTTTGGGTAAAAACATTTTTATCTCGCTAAAATCAAGAAATATTCTGCCTACTGCCTAAAAACGTTTTAGTAATCATAGCCAACAACTACTGGATGAATTGCTGGGAAATCATAGAGGGTTATTTGCTGAAAGGGGTGGTTCACCTTTACATTAACTTTCAGTATATTATAGAATGGCAAATTCTAAGCAACTTTTCAATTGGCCTTTATTTTTACTTTTTTTAAGTTTTTGAACTATTTGCCTTCCTCTTCCGACTCTTTTCATCTTTTAAATGGGGTCACTAACCACATCTGAAAAACTGACCCAATCTAAAAAACAAATGCTCTGTATGGCAACAATTGCATGGTTGCTAGGATTATTTGGACCCTAGCAACTCGATTGCTGACATTGCTAACTGGACAGCTGCTAACTTAAAAGCTAGATAACTCAAAAGACACAAATAATGAAAAAGGAAAACCAATTGAAAATTGTTTCAGAATATCACCTTCTACACCATGCTAAAGGTTCATTTAAAGGTGAACAACCACTTTAATTCTGGGGCAGAAGTTCAAAACCACAAAGGGGCTCAATATCACTCCCCTTAGTGTCCATTTAGGTAGCACTTCTGCCCTGGGTCTAGCTTTGTTCTGCTCTTCAATGACACACAAGTTAAAGGCAGGATAGAGGGTAGGGTGCTTAAAGGAAAACTATACCCCCCAAACAATGTAGGTCTGTATAAAAAGATATTGCATAAAACAGCTCATATGTAAAACCCTGCTTCATGTAAATGAACCATTATCATAATAATATACTTTTTTAGTAGTATGTAAGTGGCATATTAAGATTCTTTAATATGCCACTTAATTTGATATAAACTATCTGTTGCTAAAGTGTTCATTTTGGGGGTATAGTGTACCTTAAATGTGAATCACCTCCCAACACTCATGAATACAGTCTGCTGAATGTAAATATAGGTGTAGTATCCATTATCTGAAAACCAGTAATCCAGAAAGTTCTGAATTATAGGAAGGCCATCTCCCATAGTCTACATTTTAATCATATAATTCATATTTTTAATAATTATTTCCTTTTTCTCTGTAATAATAAAACAGTAGCTTATACTTGATCCCAACTAATCCTTATTGGAAGCAAAACCACTCTATTGGGTTTATTTAATGTTTTCATTATTTTTAGTTAGGGATGCATCGAATCCAGGATTTGGTTCGGGATTTGGCCAGGATTCAGCCTTTTTCAGATTCGGCCAAATCGTTCTGCCCAGCCGAATAGAATCCTAATTTGTATATGCAAATTAGGGGTGGAGAGGGACATTGCATGACTTTTTGTTACAAAACAAGGAAGTAAAAATGTTTCCCCCTTCCCACCCCTAATTTGCAAATGCAAATGAGGATTCGGTTCAGCATTCGGCCGAATCTTTCATGAACGATTCAGGGGTTTCAGCTGAATCTAAAATAGTGGATTTGGTGCATCCCTATTTTTATTAGACTAAATTTATACAGATTCAAATGACTGAAAGAAGCTCTATGTCCAGTAGTGCAACTAGAAGTTTCTGGGACCCTCAGATGGAGCACTTATACCCCTGTGTATAGTCACATAGCTCATACAGGTCATGGTACAACTATGTGATTTATTTTATTTATTTTTTTTTTTAAGCGTTGTTATAAGAAACACTTTTCATTGTCATGTAGCACAAATGCCATCACTAAGCTCTAATTATAACTGATTGCATGACTAATTACACTTAATAATGATATATGTGACAGCTTATCCCAGGCTTTTGTGTATGATATTATTTTTACATGTATTTTTGACCAGTGGTTAATGTTTTATAACTTTTTCCCTGTCTAAAGTTCCAGTCTGACTTTAAAATAATATATATACTATATATATATATATATATAGAGAGAGAGAGAGAGAGGGGGAGAGAGGGTTTTGATCTGAATGCTATCTTTAAGATTAATGTGCTCAGTCATGACGGAGGTGACAGAAAAACTGGCTCTTGATGTCAGACTAAAAATTAATCATTACATTTTTGCAGACTAAGAACTTCATTATGAGGCAAGAAGGCCTGGAGAAATCTATTTCAAATCAATTTTAATCAGATAATTTTTCAGCACATAAAAATGTGACACAACCCTATGAACTAGTTGTAGAAGGTGCAAGACCGGGGAATGTGAGGATTCTAGGAACTGTCAAAATGAAAGATGAAGCTCAGAGACAAAAAAAAAAGACAAATCACTGGCTGTCCTTCACCGGCAAACTCTGTTCTATGCTGAAAAAATAAAATATTTGGGAACCAATTAACAGTGTGTAATGAAGAATATGAAGAATAGCCTGGGATAGCTAAACTGCAACATATTGCCTATCGGAGGTCTTAAAGGACCACTGAAAATAAATGGTTTTTTTTCTAAATTCACTATTTATTTCCGCTCTGTTCAAATAAAAATAATTTCTGTGAAATAGAATTGCTGTTTATTATTACAACTTTGCTACATTGGATTAGATGATAATGGTTTCGATACGGGCGGTCGGATTGCGGGACCACATACACGTATAGATGCAGCCGCGATCCAACAGGATTTTTTAACCTGCCGCAAAGAGATCTTTTGGCCAGATATCAATCGGGGACGCCTGTAGATGGCCCCACACACGGGCCAATAAGCTGCAGCTTTTATCGGCTCTTAAGATCTATTAACTATAATGCTTGGGTCTGCCACATAAGGGATCTTTCTGTAATTTGGATTACCATATCTTAAAGGAGAAGGAAAGTCTTCTTCCACATGGGGTGCCAAATGTTAAACACCCCCAAGTGATTGTATTGACTTACCTGAAACCAGCAGAAAAGTGCACAGGACCAAGCACCACGGAGCGATCCTCTTCCGGGTTCCTCTTTTCTTCGCACGGTTTCGCATGCGCTGTAGAACGAAAAGTCAACTTTAATTAAAAAGTCGGCTATTTCGTTCTACTGCGCATGCGTCTGCCCCGGGAAATATAAAGAAAGAAGAAGCCAGAGATGATCGCTCCGTGGTGCTCACTTGAATAACCCTGGGCCGGTGCAGTTTTCTGCTGATAGGATCACTGGGCCGGGGTTTCAGGTAAGTAAATAAAATCACTTGGGGTGCATAACATTTGGCACCCCCAAATGCAGGAAGACTTTCCTTCTCCTTGAAGCCTGCTAAAAAAAAATTTTGCCTACTAAAAGAAAACAATTCTAAAGCAACTTTGCAATATACATTTATTTCAGATTTTCTATGGGTTTTTAAGGTACAGGTATGGGATCCGTTATCCGGTAACCCGTTATCCAGAAGTCTCCAAATTTCTCCCATAGACTCCATTTTATCCAAATGATCCACATTTTTAAAAATGGTCTCCTTTCTGTAATAATAAAACAGTAGCTTGGACTTGATCCAAACTAAGATGCAATTAATCCTCATTGGAAGAAAAACCAGCCTATTGGGTTTATTTAATGTTTATATGATTTTCTAGTAGACTTAAGGTATGAAGATCCAAGTTACAAAAAGATCCGTTATCCAGAAAACCCCAGGTCCCGAGCATTCTGGATAACAGGTCCCACACCTGTATCTGTATATATATTGGTACTCAAAACAGTGTCTGTCCCTTTCTGTTATCCTTGTGACTGTTGTTACAATGTAAGACAAGGCAGTTGATTAACAGACCTGAAGGTGGCCATACACAGAGAGATGTCGCCAAACGAGCAGATCACTCTCCGATATGCCCACCTTGAGGTGAGCAATATCGGGCTAACGAATGGGAATGGGTGGTCGGATCGCGGGACCGCATCAACGAACAGATGTGGCCGCGATGCAAAGGGATTTCTTGTCCCATCTGATCGAGATCTGGCCGACTTTTAAAAGGAACCCCCCCAAGGTTTTATCTAAAATGGTATAAACCGTTGACAACATAACAATTGTTGCGCGTCAAAATTATTCGAACTTTAATGCATTTGGACCAAATAGTCCCACGTTTAAAAATTGAGATCCAAATTACAGAAAAACCCCTTATCCTAAAAAAACGCAGGCCTCAAGCATTTTGGAGAACAGGTCCCATACCTGTAATAAACAACCTTTGCTTGAGATCCCTGGAGCATATCTCAAACAAAAGAGATTTTTGGTAATCTCTGTCTGAAGTTGAGGAACCAGAATACCATGTAACCATGGCCAATATGAATAGTTATTGAGAGAATGCAAGGAAGCAGAACTCACTACTCATTAACACACTATTCACATATTTCAGTATATTTCCATAAATAAACCTATCTATCATTGCTTTGTGAATGAGCAAGCACTAGCAAAGGTATAAGAGACTTGGTTGTTCAGTGGAAGAAGCCTGGAAGTGTTTATGTATTATACAAGCCACCTGCATAAAGCACAGTTCATTCTCATAAAACTTCACAGTTCTGCTGTATCCAAATCACATTGTTGGGATAACCAGGAATCATTAATGACTTACTTAGAGCTGAAAGAGTTTGCAAACTAATTAGTAACAGAGAACTAGGAAACTAAAATAATTCATCATGTGAAATCTGCACCAGGCTATTTCCCAATATTCACATTCAATAAGAATTGAGTTGTGTAGCTAGTTATATAGGCAGTCATGCTATTAATGGCTTTATTGCAGCTCCAGTGCAGATAACAGGGGCACAGACAGTTTATCATGTCTGCTTTCACTTTGGGGTACAGGTATTTGTGCTCTGTGAAGTTGAGAACCTGTTATGTACATGAGTCACTCAAGATATCCAACAGAAATAAAAGTATTAAGGAATGAGCCAAATGATAAAGCTGTCTTGAAAAGGATCAGATGATGTTATAAGGAAGCAGAAGAAATATAGTGGAAGGTCACCACTGGAGGGGAAGTCCCCCTAATTATTCATCAGCTGAAAAGATCACCAGCTTGGTCTCTGCCAGGTTCTGCTTTGCCTATACAAGTATTTGCTCTCCTTTTTTTTTACCAAAAAATGCAAAACTTTTTTTATCTCATCACATTCATAGCTGGCCCCAATGTAGACAGGACATGTTCTATTTCTGGAGGCTCATGGAACTCTGGCTTGATGACTGTTATGATAACACCTACATATATCTTGTGCTATGCAAAGCAGGGGACAAATAGAAATGTCCTACACAACAGAATGAAACAGGAGCGTGGCCTCTAGTCAATGTGCTCGGAAGCAAAAGAACAAGTAATAGCAGAGCGTAGTCATATGACAGTCACACACCACATCAAACCCAAGTTCATTCATGGACTGTACAAGGACACCACATAAAACTCTGTTTTGCATATTTATTTCTCTGCACTTGGCCCCATGAAGGAGCTTTTTTTGACACTGGATGCCCTTAACTGCAATCAGAGTTGTATATTTAGGCAGGAGACTGTGAAAATGGCCCAGCGGTGTTAGGACTTTTCCTACAAATTGCTGTCTCGTGGGCTACATTACCTTGGTGGAGTATGACAGCAATATCAGACTCGTGACTTCCAATTGCTGCTGAACAACAACCCTGTGCCATAGAGCAGAGCTGTAGGTTGGCCTTATTAATTCAAGAACAATAAAAATGAGTTCTACAGCCATATATATCCACAGAGTAGAAGCCCCAGGAGGATACCATGCCATGTCTTTCACTAGTAAGTGATATTTCCTCACTGTCAGTGCTTCACTTCTCGACATTGATGAGATTTTATACAGTGTGCTGAAAATGTTCAATAAAATGCTACGGAAAAGGCTTGAGCTTTCACTCAAGGGACATACATTCCCCACATTATTATGAGCTCAGCTTTCAGCATTAGGGATGTAGCGAACGTCGGAAAAAAAGTTCGCGAACATATTCGCGAACTTGCGCAAAATTGCGAGCGGTTCGCGAACGGTTCGCGAACCCCATAGACTTCAATGGGAAGGCGAACTTTAACATCTACAAAAGACATTTCTGGCCAGAAAAATGATTTTAAAGTTGTTTAAAGGGTGCAACGACCTGGACAGTGGCATGCCAGAGGGGGATCAAGGGCAAAAATGTATCTGAAAAATCTGCCTGTGTGTGCTTGGAAGAGATAGTGTAGGGGGAGAGCTGTTAGTGATGCTAGATGGCAGTTGGTTGAATAACACACTGGGCAAAAAATGCCTACAGGGCAAATAATGCCTAAAAGGTCAACTTATACACTACTACAGCGGTAGTAAAATAAAAAAAAAGTTAAATAAAAAAAGAATGAATATTAAAAAAAAAAAATTAAAGTTGGTGCTGCTGAACTACTAGGAGCAGCAGATTAGCACACCAGTCCCACTCCCCAACACTGCTAGACTAATAGCACTGGGCTCTTATAGTAGTAGTAGTAGTAGTAGTAGTAGTAGTAGTAAAACAACAAAAAAATAAATAAAAGCAGTCCTTACAAGGACTACTGTTATTGCAGCAGTCAGCAGATGAGATCAGAAGCAGGACAGCTGCCCACTGCAGCTACATACAGAGCACTGCAGTAGAAGGTAGATTACTAGCCAGCAAAGCTACCTAAGCTTAAATGTCCCTCAAACCCCTGCAGACTTCTGTCCCTCCAATAACAGAGCAGTATCAAAACGATTACTAGCCAGCAAACTTTCAACTGTCCCTGAAATCACTAACAGGCAGCAGCTCTCTCCCTACACTATCTCTTCAGCACACACAGGCAGAGTGAAAAAAAGCTGCAGGGCTTCGGTTTTTATAGGGAAGGGGAGTGGTCCAAGGGAGAGCTTCCTGATTGGCTGCCATGTACCTGCTGGTCTGGGGTGAGAGGGCAAAAAAAAGCGCCAACAATGGCGAACCCAAAATGGCGAACGTCGCGCGACGTTCGCGAACTTCCGGCGAGCGCGAACACCCGATGTTCGCGCGAACAAGTTCGCCGGCGAACAGTTCGCGACATCTCTATTCAGCATCAGTTTTCTTTGAAAACCTGACATTGTCACACTCCATTAATAGCTAAAATATGCTATAAGATTGTTTTGCCTCCAATTCATTATATCTTAGTGTAGACCATGTACAAGAAACTGTTTTATTATTATAGAGAAAAAGGAAATATGTTTTCAAATTTTGATGGGACAATGTTGGACTGGCTCACTGGGATACCAAGAAAACTCCCGGGGGCCCAGGTGTCATTGGGCCTCTTGTTTCAAACATTTAGTCTATGCCATGGTCATTCCCTATTTCTTCATGGGAACAAAGAGGCTTAATAATGGAAGAATAGAGTATAGTATGTAGAGATAGGCATCACAGTTTGACACTGCTGTGGGATATGGCCTTCCTGAAATTCAGAGCTTTCTGGATAACGGATCCCATGCCTGTATATAAAAATGATCTCTCCCTATAATATAAGTATTTGTAATGTTTTTTGTATGAATACAATAACACTATATAATAAATACAGGCCAAAGCACATAAATAATAATCTGTGTATTTGCAGCATCCAACTTCACATAGCCAATGCTGTCAACCAACATGAGTTTCATGGATTCTTCTAGATTTATGTAGAGGTGAGGGTGGGGGAGAGCATGTGGCCGGGCATAGTGGGGCATGTAGAAGGTACCAAAAGCCTTATGTTTTTATTATAGAACAGTACCAACACCTGTTGCAAACCAGTACCAAGTCATCACCATTTATATAGTCAGAACATACATTTGGGCAAGGTTAGTAGATACATCTTCACATTTTTCTAGTAAATGTCACTCTCTGAAATAGGCACATTCAAGAGAAAACTAGACAATATATAATAGGTTAGTTTTTTAAACTGAACAGTGACTGCCAACATTTAGCAAAGTGGCAGTTTCAAACATCCCAGAACACACAGCAGGATAAATCCAGTGGCAATTTCATATAAAATTCCTCCAGAAGAGAAGATATGATAGCATAAATACAGTATCACTTTCATGTATAATAACCCCAAAACACATGACAGTATAAATGAAGTTCAAATTTCACATATCCTCCTCAAACCACAGAATCTGCTTCCCCTGGCAGCCACAGTTCTATGTGCTCCAAAAATGTGCCCCTTAGTGCTCATTCAGGCAGCAATTGTCACGAGAATAATATTCTCCCCAACATCAATCTCTCAATGATTGATTATAAAACATTTGTTGTTTTAAACCTTTTTTCTGAGTTCATGACGGGAATAAATATTTTTATAAGACACAACAAAACAAACATGGTTTGGGCTTGTCTAACAACGTCACCAAATACCTGTGTCAATTAAACTTCATGGGACCCTTTCAAATTAAAAAAAAATAATTAAAAAAACCATAGATTTATCTTGTGGTGTGGGGTAGATAGTGGCAATCCAGGGCAAGCATTTAGTAAATTATGTTTGTACAGTTCTCCATTGGGTATTATCAAAGGTCATTGCTCTTAATAGCTAGAAAGTGGTGGGAAGACCAGGGTATAAGAGAAATAGGAGAGGTTTATGCACAGAAAGCCAAGTAAGAAACAGAAATACTTAGATAAATATCTCACTCCACGTTCAATGCAAAGTGCCTGTACCCTACACAATGGAGCTGAGATCACAGGCTGAAGAGAAACAGAAGCGCAAGACAAATTAAATCAAGAGTGACGTCAAAGTTGCTTAGGTTACTGTTTGTCTAGTAATGCAGGTATTTTTAGGTATACTCTCCCTTAAAAAAACAGCATTGACATTTTAAAAAGAAACATCATATTATTTCATACGGACAAATACATCAGAAAAATTTCACTTGTCCTATAGGTTGTTGGGTTGAAATCAGTGGAGGGCAAAATTCGAGAGCTGGGATAATAACCCCCTCCAACTGTTGAGACGCAAAGGACATATAAGCAATACATGCAAATTCAGTAAAAATGCAAAAACATTTTGGGATAAAGAAAAAAGTAAGAAAGATTGTTTGTTTATATCATATAATACTCTGTATGTGATATATGTAATACAATGCCAGGGTGCTGCACTATAAGTAGGGTGCACCATTAGGGAACTTCACAGATTGGGGGAACATCTCCGGGTGGTAAAAAAATTGATAACCCCCTTTTTAAACATTTTGAGAGTCAGCATGGAAGGAAGATAATGGCTTTTATTGTGTTTTGAGCAGATGAAAAAAGTGGAGGAATAAAGTTTGCGGAGGTTTAAATCCAAGTGGGTGTTTATGTTAAATACAATTTGGCCTAAAGGTACAAACACTTGTTTTGAATAAAAGCCATTTCTTACTTCAGTCTGGAGATTAAAAAAAATAGTTAATAGTGGGATCACACAGCATTATGGGCAATAATAATAATAACTGTAACCCTTATTTGGGTGATTTAGGCAAATACCAACTAGTGTGATAGAGCAAAGGCTACACATGACCCTCTTTCACCAGGATGGTGAAAGAAGACATGTTGATGTTGTTCAACTGCAACTCACTACTGCCAAAATACAAAGAATAGCGTTGGATGCCAGGGGTTCTTGCATACAGATAGAACAGTCTTTATTTCAAGTACAAAGCGCCACCGGGTTATGATACTAACAACTGAGGTAGATCAAAGTACATGGCAGGTGCATTCAAAGGTGTAGCAGACACAGCATGGAAAGGCACCATAGTAGGAATAGCACAGGAAGTTTGTAGAATCACCTACCAGGGTTTCAGTAACTCACGTGGCCCTGATCCCAAATGGCAGACGTGGAACAGGGTTAGAACATAGCCTGATTCCCTTGTCAGTACTGTGGTCCCTTCACTACAGGCAAAGCTGAGCTTGGGGGAGAGTTACTCCCTT
Organism: Xenopus petersii; assembly: GCA_038501925.1. Classification (NCBI taxonomy): domain Eukaryota; kingdom Metazoa; phylum Chordata; class Amphibia; order Anura; family Pipidae; genus Xenopus; species Xenopus petersii. The sequence continues at coordinate 209,502,544 of CM076672.1, read as the reverse complement.
CTATCCTCCTTGGTGGAGCTTGAGCTCCTCTTACTAGCTAAGCCTCTCTGACTTACTCTTTCTAGAGCAGTAATCCCCAAACAGTAGCACGTGAGCAACATGTTACTCTTCAACCCCTTGGATGTTGCTCCCAGTGGCCTGAAAACTGATGCTTATTTTTGAATTTCTGGCTTGAAGGAAAGTTTTAGTTGTACAAAAACCATGTGTACTGCCAAACAGAGGCTCCTGTAGGCTGCAAGTCCACATAAAAAAAAAAATTAGCGTCGGAGCGGGTTTCAGGGGGCAGTATCGCTAGTGCATTGAGTGCAATAGCGCTCTTTGCACTAGCGGAGCTATATTTCCGGGTTAAAACCCGGAAGTTCGGCTCTTAAAGTTACCAGAGGCGGCTTTTAGCCGCCCCTTGTAACTGGCCATTCGCTGCCGCCTGAGGCAAGGGTTTCACCTTGCCTCATGGCAGAAGCGGCCCTTGTCACAACCTAGAACCAGGTATGCAAATAATGTATAATATGTTACATGGGGTTTAACCCAGCAACAGGGAAAGTAGGCACTGGCAGGGAATGAAGCCATAAGGGCCATTGCACTGGCAGGAAATGAAGCCATAAGGGCCATTGCACTGGCAGAGAATGAAGCCATAAGGGCCATTACACTTAAGGGTCCCTACTCAACATAGGGCTTCAGAATGCAATGAAAGTTTTAGCCAGATTTTGGGGTTATTTTAACACATTTTGTAGTACACGGGAGATGCAGGTATGGGACCAGATATCCAGAATCCTTGGGACCTGTAATTATTTGTATTTTCATATCTTAAGTCTACTGGCAAATCATATAAACATTAAATAAACCCAATAGACTGGTTTTGCCTCCAATAAGGATTAATTATATCTTAGTTGGGATCAAGTACAAGCTGCTGTTTTATTATTACAGAGAAAAAGGAAATATTTTTTAATGTTTACATGATTTTCTAGTAGACTTAAGGTATGAAGATACAAATTACAGAAAGGTCTGTTATTCAGAATACCCCAGGTCCCCAGCATTCTGGATGACAGGTCCCATACCTGTACAGTGATCCCCAACCAGTATCTGACAAGCAACACATTGCTCTACAAACCTAATTTTTTCTAATTTAGAAAAAAGAATAAAAAGCTAACTGGAAAAACTAAGCTTTGAGTATATTTTTTGTTCCTTACAATAGCAAATATTGAAGTTCATGAACTTCAATGAGGTGAGTATAGTTTGCTGCTGCAGTCATGCAATGCATGTGAATATGTACTGTATACCTTTCCATTAATTGTACAGCTAATAAACCATGTCACTTTGAAGCTAGAGAAAACGTTGGTATAACCATAAAGCAAATTAAGGCAAACATTACCACCAGTGATATAATTCAGGTTCATTTTTTTTCTACTTTTTTAACCCTAAGGGCTCTTACACATGAGCGTTCCGACCTGCGCTCCCCTGCGTTCCGTTTTTTGGCGTTCAGCCGCAGGGGAGCGCAGGAATAGACGCAAGTCATTATTTGAAATGGGGCTGTACTCACTCAGGCACGTGTAAGCGCCGAACGCAGGTTCAGACGCAACATGCTGCATTTTTCCTGCGTTCTGCGCCTACACGCACCTGAGTGAGTACAGCCCCATTTCAAATAATGACTTGCGTCTATTCCTGCGCTCCCCTGCGGCTGAACGCCAAAAACGGAACGCAGGGGAGCGCAGGTCGGAACGCTCATGTGTAAGAGCCCTTAATTTAAATATAATAATCTGTAAAGGGAATACAGAAGAGACTACAGTGGAATTTCCTTACCCTTATCTCAGGGGACTCACGTTGTTATAAGAAACCATTTCTGTTAAAATATTATTTTCCATAGCAGAAGGATAGTTTCTGTATTCGGGGGTTCATGGAAACCCATCATAAAGAGCATGGGCATCCATTTTTGGGTCCTGACACATGTTAAGAATTCCCAGACTGCAGTTGTTGGTTATTATGAGCGTTACACATATTTTCCAGAAAAAATTTTACACGACTTCCCCAGTCATACAAATGCAAAACTAAAGGGAAAATATACCCTTATATTAGAAATGAACTCATTCAGTTGGGCGTATGTAGAAGGGGTATAAACGCTGTCAAAAACTAATTCAAATGTTCAGATTTCAGTCTACGGTGTCAGATAAACCTGATAACATAGACTGAAAGTAAACATGATTCACTGTAAAAACCACTTTCCAACCGAGTTTTCAATGAAAAAAGCTTGAATCGCTCGAATAAATAGAGTTTTCTAGCAAAACCCACGAAAAAATATAATGAAGGCGATTAACATCTTTAAATGGTTCAAGGGACCTCTGCCTTTGACTTCTACATGAACTCGACAGGTTTTAGCTGGAGGATTTTCAGATTCAAGTTATTTCCAGCTTCGGGGGCATAAACAGTTATAGTTTTTTTTTTAACCAGAAAATTTTAGTTTTGACTGAAAATACCCTTGAAAACTCGAATTTTTTGGGTAAAAAACAACTCGACCTTTGATAAATAACCCCCTAAGTGCCTACACTAGTGTACAAGGGTTAAACTGGGTTAAAAGGGGTGGTTCACCTTTACGTAAACATTTAGGGAGTTATTTACTAAACCCAAATTGATCTGGCCGGGCTTTTTAGGGCAAAACCACAAATTTTTCAAGCAGCAACGTAGCTAGAGGGGACTGGCCCTGGCGCGGGACGCGCATCTGGTTCCCCCGCCCCCTCTGTACGTTCAGAACCGGCGGAATTAATGGCACGTGAGCTGCCGGGGGGCCTGAGGGGATGCGGGCCTTGGCCCAATGGCACCCTCTTCTCCATAGGTAGTTACGCCACTGTTTTCAAGATGTATTATACCCTGGATCTGCAAAAATTGCAGAATATGAAAATCTGCCATCTAAGACCTGTCGAGGTCATGTATAAGTCAATGGGAGAGGCAGCTATCTCAATTTGAAGTTATTGTGGTTTGCACTAGGTTTAGCTTAAAAATCTTAAAAAATTCAGGGTGTTTTTGTTATTATTTGCCTTCTTATTCGAACCCTCAGCTTGCAAATGAAGGTCACTGCCAATAAAAAAAGAGCGGCTAGAAGGGGGAGGCCCAGTTACACATTCTGCACCCAGGCCTGGCCAAGGATTGTTACTGTTACTGAATTTCTAAGTGGGTGTCATTTTTAAAGGCTTCTTGCTATGGGGTCCAGCAGAATTACAGATCTAGACTATTTTTCAGTCTAGTGCGTAGTCTAATTTACATGGGGTAGTTTGACCCTAATATCTAGGACAGCAAATAGATGTTCACACAAAATTTAATCTGAACTAGTGATGAGCGAATAAATTTACCAGGCATGGATTCGCTGAAAATTTGTGAGTTTCGCCGCCAGTTAATAAATCCACGAAACTGCAATGAAAATTTGCCAGGTAAAAATCAGCCGCGGCAAAAAAAAATTTGGCGTGCGTAAGAATAGTCGTCACGTGTCAAAATTATTCAGACGCCCATTGACTTTAATGCATTTGGATAATATAGCTGCGCGTACAAAAAAAAATTTGTACGTTTTGCAAATTTTTCGCTAAAAGAGAAACGCCACAGATTCGCCCATCACTAATCTCCCCAAATCTCACCATAACTGGCCAACAACCCCCCAAGGAGGCCAGCCCCACAGTTTGAGGACCACTGGTTTAAAAGGTTCTCTGAAAGGGCCATAAGAAATGACTTTCCTAAATCTGATCCCTAGTAATACCCAGCAGGTAAAATTGCATGTGAAAGTACACGGGTCATACAGGTGTCTGCTGACTCACTAG